>APFE031618500.1:43374-55093 GCA_000404065.3 Pinus taeda | reverse complement strand
ATGGTAATGTTAAAAATTTAAGTAAAAGGATGAAAATGAAAATTAAGGAAAATGTCACTTTTACTTTAAGAATTTAACATTACCATGAAATTTGAATAGCATATCAATAGTAGAGAGCATTTGAGTGTGTCAAATAGGGTTTGGGAGGGGGATATGGACCCCAAAATACAATTTGCAAATTCATAGAACAGTTTGGACTCCAAACTAACCACCAAACAAATTTAAAATCCATTTAAAAGTTGTTAAATTGCTGAGTTAACATCCCGCTGGCTGTTTCTTGTGACTCGACCGAGTCATAACAGTCTGTTTCGGTCGAGTCAGCCATGACTCGGCCGAGTCATTGAAGACTCGGTCGAGTCATGGCTGACTCGGCCGTCCGAACCGATTCACCCACCATTTCATTGTGGAGGCTAATGACCCGGATCAACCCGGCCGAGTCAATGTTGACCCGGCCGTTTTTTAAAATAGTGGTCATCATAAAAGGGGCAATCTCCTTTGTATTGAAGAAGGAATTTCATGTGGAAGAAAATCATCCAAAAGGGGAACTAATACATCTTCATCAACCACCATCAAAGGGATCAAGTTGAATATTTCATCTTCACTTATCAATTAAGTATCTTTTATTCTATAATCTAATCTAGTAAATTACTTCATTTTGCAAGGAGATCTATAAGCTAGTTGGGTCATCGAACTTCCTTGCATGGAAAAGGAGGATAGACATAGTCCTCAAAGAAAATAAAGTCATTGATCATGTCTATGGAAAATTCTCCAAACCATCTGAAGGTCAAGCATTATTTGTATACATGGAAAGGGATCAAATGGCTCAAGGAATTTTTATGAAATCAATCAAAGGTCCTCTCGTTCCCCATATAGAAGGATTGGAGACTTCAAAAGAGATATATGATAAGCTGATCAAACTATTCTCTGAAGATGTGATAAGAAAGGTCATATCACTTAGATCTGATCTACACAAATTGAAGGTATCAAAGGATGAAGGGATATCTTCATAAGATCTCAACTGTAAGATCTGAGGGAGATGATATCAGATAAGGAGATAATCCTCATTGTTCTAAATGCACTAACTGATGAACAAGGTAACAAATGTCTATAAGGATAAGAAGGTTCTCCCATTAAACAAATAGAGGTTTCTATGCAAGAAAGAAGAAGACAGGTTGAGGGCAAAAAGTATTCAGACATTTGTCGAAAGGAAAAGAAGATCATAGCTAAGATTCAATGCTATGAGCATTACAGGAAATATTGTCCTATGCTCAAGTAGGGAAATAACAATGAAGATAGGGAAGAAGTCAATTTCACCAATGAAGTGGAGGAAGATGAAAGAGGAATAGAATTAGAAGCAAAAGCTCATAGGGAAACATGAAGGATAGTTGGAACAAAATATATGGAAGTAAAATATGAAGGATATAGAGATTCAATGCTATGAGAATTACAAGAAATATTTTCCTAAGCTCAAGTAGGGAAATAACTTATTGTTGAAAATAAGTAGGGGAAATAAATCAGTTATTGTGGTAGAATTTCATGTTTGAAATTTTCACATGGTATCGAAGCTGAGATCGAGCAATAAGATTAGAGAATCTGCAATTATTTGGGAGCATGATGCTGGAGCAGCAACTCAAAAGGATTCACATAGTTCTCCTGGGAAAGAGGAAAGCATGAAGAATATGGATCACAACTATTCTATGTTAGCTTCCAGACTAGAAGGAGTCACTTGCTTGGTAACTTTTGCTTCCTCTAAGGTTTGGTATATTGATAGTGGAGCTTCTGTGCACATGATAGGAATAAGAGAATGTTTCTCGAGCTATCAAGAAGATCAGATGAACTTCCAAATCACCATGGGAAATAAGTCAAAATGTACCCCTGTAGGAAGAGGTACCATAGTTTTTCAAACAGAAGCAGGGGATCGACTTCGAGCTACCAATGTGTTGCATGTGCCTGGATTGGGGATGAACTTACTATATGTATCTCAGTTACAAAAAAAGGGCTATGATGTTTTCTTCATTGGGAAGAAATTATATGTCAAACATCTAAGTTGGAAGAAGAAGGCCCAAATTGGAGTCAGAAGTAATAGGTTGTATAAGTTACAACTAGAATCTCCAATGGTATTGATAGGCAGTAGTGGAGAAAAATATTTGAATGAACTATGGCACATGAGGATGGGGCACTTACACCATGGGACTCTAATAATTCTCAAAAGAACCATCACAAGAGTTCCATAATTAAGTACCAAATGAGATGATGTATGCAGAGGGTGCGCGCTAGGGAAGTACGCAAAAGCGGCTTATTCCAGAAGTAACAATAGGGCTAAGAGTGTTCTAGGATTGATACACTCAAATATCTGTGGACCCATGTCCACAAAAGCTCTTAGTGGTGCCAAATACCTTGTCACCTTCATTGATGACCATTCCAGGAAGACTTGGATCTACTTTCTAAAAACCAAGGATGAGGTTTTTGATTGATTCAAAGAGTTTAAGGCTCTGGTTGAGAATCTGATAGGGAAGAGGATAAAAATGTTGCGCTCAAACAATGGTGGAGAATACATTGATAAGGACTTCACTAATTTTTGTGCAAGGGAAGGCATCATAAGAGAATAAGAGAAGCTTTGGTATATTGATAGTGGAGCTTTTGCGCACATGCCATGAATAAGAGAATGTTTCTCGAGCTATCAAGAAGAACAGATGAACTTCCAAATCACCATGGGAAATAAGTCAAAATGTACCCCAGTAGGGAGAGGTACTATAGTTTTTCAAACATAAGCAGGGGATCGGATTCAAACTACCAATGTGTTGCATGTGCCTAGATTGGGGATGAACTTACTATCTATATCTCAATTACAAAACAAGGGCTATGATTTTTTCTTCATTGGGAAGAAATTATATGTCAAACATCTGAGTTGGAAGAAGAAGGCCCAAATTGTAGTCAGAAGTAACAGGTTGTATAATTTACAGCTAGAATCTCCCATGGAACTGATAAGCAGCAATGGAGAAAAATATTTGAGTGAACTATGGCACAGGAGGATGGTGCACTTACACCATGGGGCTCTAAGAATTCTCAAAAGAACTGTCACGAGAGTTCCAGAATTAAGGACCAAATGAGACGATGTATGCAAAGGGTGCGCACTAGGCAAGTACACCAAAGCGGCTTATTCTAGAAGTAATGGTAGGGCTAAGAGTATTCTGGGATTGATACACTCAAATATCTGCAGACCCATGTCCATAAAAGCTCTTAGTGGTGCCAAATACTTCGTCACCTTCATTGATGACCATTCCAGGAAGACTTGGATCTACTATCTAAAAGTCAGGGATGAGGTTTTCGATCGATTGAAAGAGTTTAAGGCTTTTGTTGAGAATCTAAAAGGGAAGAGGATAAAAGTGTTGCGCTCAGACCATGGTGGAGAATACATTGATAAAGACTTCACTAATTTCTGTGCAAGGGAAGGCATCAGAAGAGAATGGACAGCTCCATATAATCCGAAGCATAATGGAGTAGTAGAGAGGAAGAATAGGACTATTCTTGAAGTAGCAAGGGCAATGTTGTATGATCAGGATATGCCTGAATTTCTATGGGTAGAAGCATGCAGCACAATAGTATATGTCGAGAACATGACTCCTCACAGGGCATTAGGTAAGATTACTCCGGAGAGTGTCTTCACCAGAAAGAAGCCTAAGGTGAGTCATTTCAGAATATTTGGGAGTTTGGCATACTGCCATATACTCAAATAAAAGAGGAAGAAGTTGGATCAAACTATAGAAAAAGGATAACTTCTGGGATATAGAGAGAATTCTAAGGCATATAGAATCTATCTTTCGGAAAATAGGAAGATCGTAGTACGACGGGATGTAAAGTTTATGGAGGACAGAGATTTTAGGAAATCTCGAGAAATGCCTTCCAAAGAGCAGTCAAAGGATGATCCATTGGTCCACCCACTTCGACCAGCAGAAACAAGCACCAGTATTTATCCAAAATATAAGAATCCAAAGGTGTCACAGCAGGTGGAGTCTCAGGAAGAGGAGAAAATAGATCTACCAACTCCCAGTGGAAGAAAGAGCTTGGAACATTTACAGATACTATGGGATGCAAAGGATTTCGTTGGAACTCCTAGGAATGAGAAAAGGGAGTGTAGAAAAGCAGATAGATACCAAGCCTTGGTGGCTCTAGTTGGAGAACCCTCTAATTTTCAAGAGGTCATTCAACATCAAGTATGGGTAGATGTTATGGTGGAGGAATATAGTTCCATAATGGCCAATGATATATGGGAAGTGGTACTTAGACCTCAGGACAGGTCAGTTGTAGGTTCGAGATGGATCTACAAACTTAAATTTGCTGCATATGGCAGTGTGGAAACATACAAAGCCAGGTTCATGGCTAAGGGGTATGCTTAGAAGAAAGGGATAAACTACGAATAAACCTTCACCCCAGTAGCCAGGTATACTTCTATTAGATCCGTGATATCCTTTGTAGCACAGATGGGGTGCGAGATTCACCAGATGGACGTCAAGACTGCATTCTTGAATGGGGTGATAGAAGAATAAATATGCATTGAACAACCAGAGGGTTTTGAGACACATGAGAAGAAATTTCATGCATGCAGGTTGAAGAAAGTTGTGTATGGGCTTAAAAAAGTGCCTAGAGCATGGTATAGTCGAATTGATGGTTACTTGCAGAAGATGGGATTCATGAAGAGTGACGTAGATCCCAACCTCTACTATCCGATTGTAGATAATGAGCCTTTAATTTTGGTTTTATATGTGGATGGCCTTTTTCTAACAGGTTCATCCAGGCTCATTAAAGATTGCAAGGAAAACCTAGCTACATAATTTGACATGAAGGATTTGGGACAGATGCATTATTTTCTGGGGTTGGAATTTTGGCAACAGAAGAGTGAAATTTTCCTTGGACAAGGAAGAGATGCTACATAAATTTTGAAAAGATTCAGAATGCAGGACTATAGACCTATGTCCACTCCAATGATTACCAACTGGAAGAAGATTGACGCGTCTGATGATAAAGAAGTCGATCCCACCTTGTACATGCATCTCATAGAGTCCCTAATGTATCTGGTCAAATACCAGGCCAGACATTTGTTACATTGTCAAGACCCTCAGTCAGTTCATGGTGGAACCAAGGAGGGCGCACTGGGAAGAAGCCAAGGATGTTCTCAGATATATACGAGGAACAATCAAGCATGGATTAATGTACACCCGAGGCAATGACATCAAGCTAAGTGGGTTCACTGATGCCGATTGGGTTGGAAGTTCAGTAGATCGAAAATGTAACACGGGGTACTGTTTCAACATTGGATCAGGAATGACCTCCTGGTGTAGTAGGAAACATAAATTCGTAGCTCTGAGCTTAGTTAAAGCTGAATATATGGCAGCTAGCACAACATCGTGTGAAGCCATATGGATTAGGAAGTTGCTTGTGAATCTATTTAGGAGAAGGATGGAAGCGACCAGTATTTTGTGTGATAATCATAGATACATCAAGCTCTCTGGGAATCCAATTTTTCATGATTGGTCGAAGCACATTGAAATCAGGTGTCACTTTATCAGAGACTGTGTCCAGCGAGGGGCAGTACACTTACCGTACACTTCAACAAGAGAACAATTGATAGACATTCTCACCAAGGCACTAGGAAGAACAAGGTTTGTTTATTTCAGGGAGAAGATGGGGATGATTGAGAATTTGTTTTAGTAGTATAAGCGGATAGTGCAGGGAGTTGTAGTGTAGCAATTAGCAGTGGTAGTGTTATGGGGAGCATGATGTAGCATATTGAGAGGGAGTTGCAGTACAGATGCAGTAGTGACAGTGGTAGTGCCATGGGAAGCAGTACAAATTGTAGTAGCACAGTGGATGAAGGGCAGCAAGTCGAGCATCAGCAGTGCAGAGGACCGATGTCGTGGATTAGTGTGATACTTCTACTAGGAAGTATTATAAGAGCACATTCCTCGCTAAGAGGGAGTGTTGATTTTGGGTAGCATCGGATGTGCTCTAGCTCCAAAATTTTGTGGAGGGGCTAGAACACATGAGATCTTGAAGACCCAAAAATAGTTTGGTGAAATTCCACCCAGATTGTATTTTATTAAAATAATTAATATTTTTAATGGGGTTCCTAAGTCTAAACGTAGGAAAATTAAAATATTAATGGGTATTAATGAAAATATGGGTGAGAAGCTTCTAAGAGATAAGGATCATGTCTAATTTAATCTTATCCGTTGATTAGATATTAGATCACGGTCGTTGATATCTCAATAGGAAAATTATAAAGGAAGACTTGAGAGTCATTTGGAGATAAACCAGGCAAATACTTAATAACCCGAGGGAAATCGATTCTCAAGAAGTAAGAGTTTGATTTCAGAGGGAGAGATGCAGGGTGAAGGAATAGGAGGGCATTAGCATCAAACAGAGACTAAGGAGGAGGTGACAAAGTGCATTAGAGAGACATCGCAGAGGGACATCTCTGAGAGACAGCACAGCAAGGGACGTAGCCCTCACGTAGAGGTGACGCAGTGAAGGCTGGCGAGTCTCTGGAGTGTCAGAATTTCTCCAAAGGGAGGAGGAAAATTATCTTAGGTGTTTTCTCAGATATTTCTCTATGTTCAGAAAATCATTCCTTGTAAAGAGATTGTTGTTGAAGAATAATAAATAAACACTCATATGCTGCATCGGTTTTTCTGCAATGGTTTTTTATGGGGACTATTGTGCAAAAATAATTGCATTGATGTGATTGATTCTTGTGCTTATATTTCATTGTTCTTTTACTTATGCTATTATGTGATAGCTGCAATAGAATTTACTGTGATGTTTACTGAAGGGTTTTGTAAATAACTTATTGTGGAAAATAAATAGGAGAAATAAATCAGTTATAGCAATAGAATTTCGTGTTTGAAATTTTCACAGACAATAATTAGAGGAACTTTGATTAGAAGTTCCTGGGAATGAAATATGTGAAGAAAGGAAAGAAGAGATAGTGGACTATGCAACCATTGAAAAGACAAATCAACATCGAGGACTAGAATATTTGACAAGAAAATCTCCCAGAAATATATGAAGGCTTTGATGGAAGTATGAAAAATATGGATACTTGACAATATATATCTTTGGGTGATGTGTCAACAAGTATGCAAGATGTTGATGCCTACATGAAGATGTCATGATGAAATGCCATCACAAAGGTAATTTTTATTATGTGTTCATTTCTTATTTTTGAATAAATATCTGGATGAGCTTATGTAGGATTGCCAAGGAAGAACTGTGGATGTCTTCCCCAAGGACCATGTAAAAGGATGTGAGATCCTTCCGAAGAAGATAGCATGAAGAAGGCAACATGATATGAAGCAAGGCTAGATATAGACTGATGGATCAGTTTCTGATCAAAGGAATGATGACATGACTGACTGACTCATGGATGAAAGTGATGGATGGTTTGAGCCCTATGAAGAAGTCCCAAAAGATGAAGACTCCTTGACAAAGAAATTCATGACATTGAAGGAAGGAGCTCTTCAAATAGTTGTTTGTCCCATCATCTCCACATGAGAAGTTATTATAGGTCCCTAATTAAGAGGGAGCCTGGAAACAAGTTTCTTACTTGGAAGAAACTTGGAAATTCCTAATCGAAGAGGGATCTTAGGTACATTCCTTCTATAGGAATGAGTAAATTCCTTTATTGGAATTGATATGTCATCCCTAATTATGAGGGAGAGATAGACACATCATTCTAGTCTTCACTTGGGAAGACAGAATGGAGGATTGGGTAATCATTTGGCATTCGATGCTCTTTGAGGATGAGATAGGGCATCCAAGATAAGAGTAGTCGTAAAGGACCAATATTCTTTGAGGACTGGGAATCCAAGATAAGAATAGTCCCGATGGAACACACCATGATAACTCGAGTAGGGTATGTTACAGAGAGACAATTATGAGAGTGTTTATAAATCTTATCAACATTGAGCTCAGATCTTGTGGAGAGATAGAGTTGTTAGTCAAGGCCTTGCTATGTGACAATGTTGTTTGATATGATGCTATACAAATGGGTTACCAATATAATTCTTCTTATGAGAAATTCTTAAGATTGAGAATGACCAAGTACGATTATGAATACCTCCCTAGTTAAGAGGGAGTGTTGAAAAGTGTAACTAGGTCCAATCTTCATAATGACATATAATTGTGAGTTTTTGTAAATGATGAAAAGAAGAAAAATAAAATTATTATTGTAATGCTTGCTTCATGGGTTTCATGAGAAAGAGATTTTATTTTTAGATGGCTCCCACTACGAGCCTTTAGGATTTTTTATTAAAGTAAAAAAGAGTCAATGTCATGTATGAAGAACTTATAGAATTGCCTAGAAGCCCTCCAAAGACAAGCACAACTTTTCCTCTTCAAGTCGACCTCAAGAAGGAATAGAAATCTCATGTCGGCTCACCCAAATGAAGACACAATGATTCATACACTCATGTTAGCCTATTTGTATGGGACAACAACTATATATATGTGGATGAGGTCTTCGCATTTCCACAGTGAAGAATTTTGTATATCTCTAAGATTTTGGATGACAAGTATAGAAGAAAAGTTCAAACATCTCTCTGAAATTTGGGTGGATAATTACAGTGACTAATTCATATATCATTACAGTCAAGGAGCTCAGATATCATTACAGTCAACAGTTCGGATATCATTACAGCCATGAAGTTAAGATTTACGCCAAAGAGTCTCCGTGCTATGAAAGAAACCATAGATCAGTGCTATAATGGAGGCCACAAATTTGGTGTTATCTCAGAAGATATGTTTCGGTCCTCATAGTGATTACAGGTCCATTGTCATTTCAGCCTTTGTGTTATTACAATATTGTGAGCTTGGTGCTATCACAGTGTTGAGGGCTCGATGCTTCTATAGTGTTAAGGGTTCAATGTAATCATAGTAAGAAGGATGCCATTACAATTCAGAGTAATGGATCTATCACACTTTTGAAGGATGCCATCATAAAAGTAAAGTCTCAATAATATGACAATGAATAGGTCTCATAGTAAAGGAGATCTAGATGTGAAGACAATGATAAGATCCCGTTGGTGACAATGTCTCGATGCTAAGAATGTCGAAGTGGAAGAGGAGTCAAGAAGAAGGTTGATTGTCCAGAGAACTTGTGTCTTGGTCTTGGAGTGGAAATAGGTCAAAGGGTCTTGGTCTTGGTATTCATCAATTGGAATCTCTATAAGAAGAATTTTGTGCGGGTTTTCCTCTCAAAGAGTGAGAGGTTTTGGCCCTAACTCATAGACTACATTCTATTTCTCTTGTTTATTTATCTTCATGCATTGGTAGTTGTTTGATGAAGAAGAACACTAATCACTTAAGCAAAGGGAAGATCCTAATCTAATGAAGTAAAAATCACTCACAAGCAATTACTAAGAAAGAGAAATCACCTAACTATTGATGCCCTAGATTTCTCAACATGTCCTCCTCCAACTCAAACCTGCAACTTCATCCTCCTTCTACATCACCAAAAACCATATAACTTTGCACATGTGAGAGAGATAGAGCCCAAAATAGAGAATTTTGCTTCCCTTTTGTATTCTTCTTGTCTCCTAGACCTTTTCTCTCTTTTCTCTTGGTTCCCAACTAAATATCAAACTTCTTCTTGTATATTTTAACTTGTGGATGAGTGAGTTCCAAATGAGGTCGAACTTCTCCTTTATATAGACTTTCCAACGGGTTGAATTCCCTCCTTTAGGCCAACTTGAAGTTGCTAGGGCCGACTTGTACTTTTGGAGATTCCAAGACTTTCTAGACTAAAAATTAATTCTTTCTACAATTGAATTTTTCCCAGAAGAGTCTTATAAACATGATGTTGACTCCTTTGGCTCATGACAATAAATCCTAAGACCTAACAAACCCTAGAAGCATGAAGAACATGCTTTTACCTAGAAGACCACCGATAAAGAGCATGAAACCCATGCTTTAATAATAACATTTTCTTTTCTTCTCTTGTTTGTTACATAGGATACATATTTAAGTGAGTACAAAAACAATCATGGAGACCGAAACTAGTTACATTTTCAATACTCTTAACTAGATAGGTATTCATAATTGTACAACTAGTACAACATCATTCTCAAATTGAAGATTTCTCATAAGAAGAGTCAGATTGATAAGCCAACTATAAGCATTGTCATCATGACTAACATTGTCATAGAGGCCTAACTTGACAAGCTCAATTTTATTCGAGAGAATTATGTTGGGAGGCTTTATGTGTGATACTGTACTACCTCTACAAGGCACATACCCCATTCGGATGTCTACAAGGTATGTCCTTTTCGGAATATTCTTATCTTGGATCTCTAATCATGGGTCCTCAAATAATATCAGTCCTCTTTGACCAATCTTATCTTGTTTACGTATCCCATCCTCAAAGAGTATCAACACCTTTCTTTTCTTAGATGTTATATCCTCAAGGAGACCACATATGCTTATCCAATCCTCTGTTATTATTTATTCATCACTTGAAGAAGAGAATTCACATGTGATGCCCAACATCACTCCCTCTCAACCTAAGAGGATATCCCTATTATTCCAAGAGGATATATCTTTTCTCCTATTCAAGGAGACTCCTTTGCTCCCTCTCAAAACCAGAGGAAATTATAGACTTCCTTTCAATATTATAAGCCAAAGTCACAAGCCTTATGGCTTGTCTTCATGAGAGCTTTAGTTACTTGATCTTCATAGCTACATGGCTCCTTCTTCTCTTTTTTTGTATCAAGCTTTCTTTCTTTTGGGATACCATGGAGCCATATTTTCCCTCCAATCTTGTGATAGGTTCCAGGTCATTCCTCTTGGTTATCACTTTCATTTTTTCCATCATAGATGAAGGTATTGTATTGAGCCTTCCCAAGCTTTAAGCTTCCCATGGAAGTGATCTTCCTTTTGACCTTCAGGTTAACTTTTTTAATTGCTACCTTAAAATCCCAAGATAAGCACATCTTGAATTCATAATTTCCAGGTATCAGATATTAAGCTTCCCTCAATATTCTTCATGTTGAGAAATCTAGGGCAACTAGATTAATTGATTTCTCTTACTTTGATAACTGCTTGTGATGTATTTTTATTTTACTTGATTAACTTATTCTTTCCTTTATTATTATTAGTGTTCTTTATCATCAAACAACTACCAAATCATAAATAACAGTGAGACAATAGGACACAAGATGTAGGCGATCAACCAGGGCCAAAACCTCTCCAATTAAGAGGAAAACCCATCAAAATTCTTCTCTTCTTATAGAACTTCAATTGATGAATTCCAAGATATAACCCTTGACCAAGGCCCTCTAAGACAGAGTCAACTTATTCCTTCTTGAAACACTTCCAATAACAAACTTTGAACTTCCAGTAACTTCCCCAACAACTTCAACCTTGATGCAGCTTCAACCTAGCAGCTTCATAGCTTTGACCTAGAAGCATCTTCAAAGCTTCGACCTAGAGGCAGCTTCATAGCTTCGACCTTGTAGCTTCACAACTTCGATGCAGCTTCATAATTTTGTCTTTCCCAGTAACCGTAGAAACCCTAACAAAAGAGAGAGAGAGAGAGACAGACAGAGGCCCAAAACTTCAAACTTGTTCTTCTCCTTCTTCATCCTTTTCCAACTTATATCTTGTGGAGATCGAAATTTTTTGAGTGAGTATTTGAATTCCTTCTTATTTATAGGCTTGTGAGGGG
>APFE031618500.1:0-16360 GCA_000404065.3 Pinus taeda | reverse complement strand
GAACACCACTATGTGGAAAAATAGAAAATGGGCCTTGGCAACTAAGGCCAAAGGTCACCCAAAATACAGTGCAACTTGTACTAAAATTGAGGAAAGAGGGAAAACCTCGTGGGAACCCCCCCTCCCCTTCAAAATACAATGTAATCAAAATAAAATAGGAAGAAAAGGTAGTTGCTAAGCAATTGTGTCCTTCACTCCAAGACGATCGCGCAGAGAGAAAAAATTCTACTCAATGAATATCTTGGTGAAGATGTCTGTAGTCTATTCTGTTGAAGGACAGAACTGCAAATCAATGACCCGATCATGTACTAAGTCTCTGATGTAGTGCATATGGATCTCTATGTGCTTCATCTGTTTCCGCCGTACTAGATCCCTACAAAATTTGAGAGTGCTCTGGTTGTCACAGCAAATGACAGTGGGCTGGTGGAACTGGACGCCCAACTCAGTGAGTAAGTGTTGTAGCCATAGAACCTCAATGGTGATGTTGACTACTCCTCTGTACTCAACCTCAGCTGAAGAGAGAGCAATAGCAGCATGCTTCTTACTCGACCAACAGATAGGGTCAGACCCTAAACTAAGTGAATATCCGGAGGTGGACTTGCGATCAATGTTGTTGCCCGCCCAATCAAAATCTATGAAGCCAAGGAGATTCAGTGCAGTTCCTATTGCATAGTGAATCCTGAAGGTGATAGTGCCCTGCACATATCATAGGATGCGCTTGGCAGCATTCTAGTGTAGCTCATGCGGCTCCTGCATGTATCTGGTCTGGAGTGGGTGAGGTACAGTAAGCTCCCCACTAGCTATCGGTAGAGAGTACTGTCAACTAATGGAGTGTCACCTCCATCCTCAACGTGGACCCTAGACAGAAAAGGAGTCGATGCTGGCTTACAGTCAGTCATGTGAATTCTCTCGAGGAGATCTCGTGCATACTTAGCCTGAGAGAGTTTGATGTTTGTGGCATCCTGGCTGATCTCAAGACCAAGAAAGAAGTGTAATGGACCCATGTCCGTCATCAAGAACCTATCATGCAAGGCCCTCTTAACTGTAGCAATGGCCGAAGCCAAGCTGCTGGTGATCAGGAGATCATCCACATACAAAACTAAGATAAGAAGAGAATCATGTGTCCTAGGCATGTAAACATTCAGATCAGACTTACATCTTTCGAATTTTTGTGATAATAGAAAAGAATACATCTTTGCATACCAAGCTCTCAGGGCCTGCTTAAGGCTGTAGAGAGACTTCTTCAGTCTACAGACGAAAGATGAATCCTGAATGAAACCATGTGGTTGGTCCATGTAGATCTCCTCAAATAGGTTTCCATGAATAAAGGCATTCTTCACATCCATCTGATGTACTTCCCACCCATGGGCAGTCGCAATGGCAAGTGCAAGGCGTATGGAATCCATCTTTGCTATTGGAGCAAAGGTATCATCATAATCAATGCCATGCACTTGCTGGAAGCCTTTGGCTACTAGCTTGGCTTTCTGTCTGGTGATTTTCCCATCTACAACACTCTTGTTCCTGTAGACCCATTTGCATTGGACAAGTTTCCTTCCTGAAGGAAGGGGGACCATATCCCAAGTGTGGTTCTTGAGGAGGGAGTTATACTCCTCCTCCATGGCGGACTCCCAAGAGGGATGCCTAGCAGCCTCAACATAAGACTGCGGATCAGAAGACTAAACCAAATGAAAATGCCAGGATGACTTTGGTTCAGTGGCAGTGAGGGCAAGAGGAGGCTCAATAAACTCTGAGCTAGTCCTCCACAGATTAGAATTATCCCCCACAAGACCATTTCTAGCAGCTGGGTGGTCTTGTGCATATATCTCACTTAAGCTCCTTGTTCTCTGATTTATGACAGGGGAAGTTCATTCACTACTGGAAGCCTGATCTGGGCTTGGATGTGGATCATCATATGCATGCACTGGATTTCTATCTGAAGACACTGTCTCTACATCTGCATGCTCTACCTCGGCATCTGCATGCTCTGTATCTGCATCTGAGTGTACTGAGTCATCATCTCGGACATGAGGTAGATAAAAGGTGTCTGCATGCGGTAATTGAGGTGCATGTGAGATACTTTCCTCAAATTTGACACTTTGCTCAATGATGAGCTTGTCCGTAGAGGAAATCAGGAGTCGGTATCCCTTCACACCATTAGGGTATCCAACAAAGATGCATTCAATGCTCTGTGGATCAAGATCTTTCCTCTTTTTAGAGGGGATCCTGGCCCATGCTCGGGAACCGAAAACACAGAAGTGGGCGACCTCCGGTTTAGTGCCACTCCAAGCCTCAAAGGGGGTTTGATCCATGACAGACCTATGAGGAGATATGTTATGTATGTAGTTAGCACAATTAAGTGCTTCAGCCCATAGCTTATGAGGTAGTGACTTAGCATGTAGCATGCAGGAAGCCATCTCTTTGAGACATCGGTTCTTTCTCTCAGCAACTTCATTCTGTTGCGGAGTGTATGGAACTATGTGCTACAACAATATGCCAAGTCAATGCAAAGGTTCTGAAGTGTTGTGTTAACATATTCCCCCCCCGTTGTCTATACGGATGGCTTTGATCTTTCTCTCTGACTGTGTCTCAACTAGTGCTTTGAAATCTTCAAAGTGCACAAAAACTTCAGATTTGGCCCTGAGAAGATACACCCAAGTACACCATGAGAAATCATCAATAAATGTAAGCACATACCTTGCTTTGTTGATGGAAGGATGAGGAAAAGGCCCCATGAGATCACTACAGATCAAATCTAGAGGAGAGGATGCTCTATGAGTCTTGTCGGTGTCAAACTTTTCTCTAGGATGTTTGCCAAGGACACACCCTTCACAAACTCCTTTTGAGAAACTGATATTTGGCAAGCCTTCCACCATCTCATGCTTACTTAGCTGCTGCATATACCTGTAATTTAAGTGACCAAACCTCTCATGCCAAAGCCTACTACTATCATCAGCATGTGTAAGCAATAAGGAGGATTCAAATTCAATAAATTCAGAAAATGTATACAGTCTAGCTCCATTGTTTACCTCACCGGTTGCAATTTTGGATCTACTATGTAGGTCATATATGTTCACTGCATCTGGAGTGAATTCCACTCTTCCGTGTAAAAGTTCCACTCTACCTTTTCTGGTGACCTCAATAGGTGGGATATCTCCCATGAGGATGGGAGGTCCTTTGCATGCATCCAAAGAGGAATAGACTTCCTTTGCAGTAGCCATATGATGTGATGCACCAGAATCTATAATCCATGCATCAGGGGAAGAGCTAATTGCAACTAAAGCATGAAAATTGTTACCTTTCCCATGTGGTGAATCCTCAATTTTCTTCTTGGTGCCCTGAGGGATGTGGTCCCCAAGGTTGTGCTTCTGAAGGATTTCTGCCATTTGGTCAATTTGTTTCTTCATGCAGGAGGATTATGAATGGAATCCTCAGTGACAGTAGGTGCATTTGTCTCCTTTCTTCCCTTTCTCATTTATGGAGCCGGAGGAGTCATTGAAGGTTTTGGTGTACCCTTCCTTCTTTGGATGGGAATGCACTTTTCCCTTGTCTTTTTGCTGCTGACTTTTTTTATTTGAATCAAATCTGTGACTGTTATTGTGGTTGCCATCATGCACAGCAAGTGCATGTGCTTGTGGAGGTTTTATTTTCCGCATGCCAATGAGTTTATCTTGCTCAAAAGTGAGGGACTCCATGAACTCTTTGAGAGAAGGCATAGTGTAGGATTTACCTGTTGCAAGCCTTACTAAATGAAATGTAGACACAAAGAGGGAGTATTTTGGTCTGGGCTTTGACATAATAAAGAGAACTTGGCGAATATCCTCCTTGGGTTTGTCAATTCCAAAACCCTTGAGTTGTAGCAATAGATCATTATATTTGGTGAAGAAGTCTTGAATTTTGTCATAGTTTCGTGGATCTAATGGGAGTAGCTCCACTTTGAGTAGATGTCCTTTCATCTCATCCTATTTCTCATAGAGTTCTTCAACCTTTTTCCAAATCTCATTGGGAGTATTGCAGGCAGATAGATGAAATTGCAACTTTGGGGAGATGCACATGCATATGGATCCGTGGGCCTCATCCATGCGGTTGAAGTACTTTGATTTCTCTATGGCTAAAGTGGGTTCCACTTCTACAGCCATGGTAATCCTGTACAACCCTTTCTAATGAAGGTATTGAGCCATTTGGTCCTTCCATTTTTGATAGGTGTACAGTGTTAGGATCGATGCTTTGGGAAACTCCATTTTCTGTCGATCTTCGATCTCCAAGCTGTAATACCTGCAAAATAAACTACTGGTGCACCTTTTATCTAGCAACCTATGGGATTTGATACCATGTAAATGCATTAGAAAACCTGCATAGATGAATCTAGCTAGTAAAGGTTGAACACACAGCTTTACAGAGCAAAAACACTAAAAGAAAAACGAAAGAACAAAAAGAATGATTCATTTAGAAAATAGGTTATAATGCTCATGATATAGCATTACTAGGTGAAGATCCCAAGGTAATGCACCATAGTGGTGATCAATGAGAGGACTCAACACCTACAGCAAGTTCTGAAGAGAACTAGCCAGTTGCGGAGTGAAAGGAGGACCAAATCAGAGGTAAATCATGCAGAAGAACTAGCCAGTTGCGGAGTGAAAGGAGGAGAAAATTATGGAGTAAACCATGCAGAAAGGATCTTGCATGTAGTCCCATGTTCTAAGTGTCTGCATGTGCCAGTAATGAAGGTCCTAGGTGTGTAGTACCTCCAATGACTGTGAGACAATACCGAATTTGTATGTTGTAATTTAATACCCTAATCTAAGCTCTTTTACCGAAACATTTTTCTGCATTCCTATCCGAGTTTGCTTCTATGTTTTACCTCTGCAAATATTAGAGATATCTGAACCTTCTCACTGTGCCAAAGATCTGAAACTGTCTTATGTTCTACCCATCTAAAATCACAGGGATATGTGAAATATATCCTTCCACTATTCATGCGAAGTTCTGTCTTCATCACTGAAAAATTCAAAGAAGATATCTAAATTTTGTTATGTGCTAATGTGAGGTGCTTTCACACCTATTTATAGTAGTTTTCTTGTCATATTAAGCCGACATGATCCATGTGGATCGATGTGACTTCATAAGGTAGGCCGACGTGATCTTTACTTTGTTTAGAGGCCAACTTCAAGAGAGGAGAACCATGTTTTTCTTTTGGAGGGATTTCTAGACACTTAATTGACTCATATACATTTTACACATGCTGAGAAGAGCTCTTCATACATGACATTAATTCTTTGACATTAATGACAAATCCTAAGGCTCTCAATGGGAGCCATCTAAAATAAAATCACTTTCTCATGAAACCCATGAAGTAAGGCTTACAATAATAATTTTATTTTTCTTCATTACATCATTTACAATAATCACAATTACATGTCATTATGAAGAGCGAACCTAGTTACACTTTTCAACACGTTTCAACCCTCAAAGGGGGGACACTCGTTTGTTATAAACTCTTAATTAATTACCCAATTTTGCGACTCAATATGATCTAGTAGACCAAGTGATTTGTGATTAAAATAATTTAGCCAGTTAGCTTAAATTATTCCCAAATCACTTTTACAAAAGGCTTGACTAAAATAATAGGACTTACCTAATACCTTCACGATAAATTCCACCCTAGATTTTATTAGAGAATCTAGGGAAAAGTAGTGTTGTGATGATTCTCCAGACATGATAACAATTTGTGAAGTCTTTTTACTTTTCTTGTTAGATTATTCTTCTTCTTATTATTATTAGTGCATATGTGTGTGCTTCATAAAACTGTTATCAAAATAAAATAACATGAACGCAAAATTTGGCTCTCTGCCAGGAACAAACCCTCTCCACTCTTGAGAGGAAAACCCTTTGTAAGATTTCTCTTATTGAAGCTTCTTATTTGAACAATTTCCAAACCCTAGACCCTTTACTAGGATATCCTCCAAGCATAGGTCAAATCCTTTCTCTTTTTGCACTGTCACTTCTGGAACATGGACCTTTGTCTTTTGGCACTTTGACCTTCTTCCGGCACTTCATTCTTCCTTTTATAGCAAGTAGATCTTCTAGGAGAGATACCCCTTACTTAATGATATCCTTTACCTAAGGATATTCATTCTTTCCCTAGATCATTTGAGTTCCTTTTGAAGTATGGTAGTAGGTTGAGTGTGACAGCACTGCAACCCTAATCTTCGCATGTGTGAGGGTGCTCACTGTTGATATAGAGTTTCTTCTAACTTCGCTTGAGGTCCTTATCTCTACACTTGGAGACGAGGCTCAGTAAGCCTCATTTGAAACCCAAACAATGATATATGTGAGATTGTTATATTATTGTTGTTGTGACCGCAGAGATGGCTATGTTCCTCACACGTGTGACTGGTTTTCACCTTAGAAATTGTCCCTTTGACTACGCCTTTGACTTCTTCTCCTTCGCTACACTACAGGCTCCTCAAACCTGTGTTCTATTCACCCTTATTCGGCTACCCTTTTTCGCTAATTTCATAGCTTGATGATACGTTGTATGGGGAATGGAAAACCTCTATAAATAGATATATGTCTATCCTCTTCCAGCCGACATAACTATCCTTAAAGCTGACTTGACAGTTTTCTTCATAATTCATTTTTATTCACTGTTTTTCTACTTGTAGACTTTTTTGGTGCTAGGAGAGGATTTGACCATGCTTGGAGGTGTTCCCTTGACCTTGTATGATGTCATACATGGTGTGACATTCCCTCAAAGGGTCTTATCATAATTCCATTTTGACTTTGACTCTCTAGAAGCACTTCAAAATGTGCTTGTCCTATTTTCAATGAGCAAGAAACTCATTGACAAATAATATCAAAATAAATTTTCTTTTCTTGAATAAGTACAAATAACAAAATTACATTTATGAAGACCAAACCTAGTTACATTTCTTCAACACTCCCTCTTAACTAGGGTGGTATTCTAAGGTGTTTGGCAATTTTCAATCTTGAAGAATTCACATAAAAGAAATTGGATTAGCAATCCATCTGTAAGGCCTTGACTAACAACTCCATCTCTTTACAAGACCATGAGCTACAATGCTGGCGAGACCAATGATTTATAAACACCTTCATCATTGTCTCTCAAGGTACATACCCACCCGAGTGTTCATCAAGTATGACCTTCTAGGACTATTCTTATCTTGGGTTCTCAACCCTCAAAGTATATCAGCCCTCTTGCCTACTCTTGTCTTGGATGCCCTACACATCCTCAAAGAGTATCAGATGCCATATGATTACCTAATCCTCCCATTCTTTCTTCCCAAGTGAAGACAAGAATGTTGTGTCTATCTTGTGTCTACATTTCCATTCATGCCCTTCATCTAGACTTACGGTTGTTAGTCCTAGCCTACTGCATGACCCGTGAAATGGAAAACACAATTGTCACTCCTTTGAAATCAGGGGTGATTCAGAAACTCCCTCTTGATCAAGGAATTTTTAGAGCTCCCTCTTAACTGGGGAATTTTTGCTTCTTCAACAGCTTCTTCTTCGTGGGTCTAGCTGCTTTATCTCCTTCCTTTCTTGATGTCATGAAGTCTTTGATCGAACTTATTCTAGGTAGGGATCCATCCATCAATCACTTTCCTTATTGGTTGTTCATGTCATTGCTTCGTGGAAAGTGACTATCAGATTTTTCTTGTCATCTTGGCTACTCCTTTTTCATCTTTTCGATGCTTTGGAATACCCTCCTCATGGATGCTTCATAGTACTTGCTAGGTTACATGCTTTGACCTAGTAGCCCAACATGACTTCATCCTGATATTGCTTCAAAATTGACTCTTGTATTGGATGGCTTCTTAATAACGACATCTTTGTAGGGTAGAATCAGTTATATACACCTTTTGTATCTCCAAGGCCTTCAAATATTTCTAGGGTCCTTTCTTCCTTTATCAGAGTTGTCCTGCCTTCTTTCGGGAGATATCTTCAAGGCATTTTGTCAAATAGTGATTCTCGATGATCATGGTGTTGTTCACATGCTTGATCGCTTTCTTCATTTGCTTCTTCTCATATAGATAGGTCAACCATGTAATGCTTCTAGTGATAGCATTCTTTCATTGCTTTCTTTCTGGACTTGTCAACATTTCTTCTTGCTTCTTGGTCAGCAATCTTATGTTCCTTATGTGAGCATATTCTTTTGTTGACCTTCATTGCATCATGGTACGTGCCTTCGAGCATGTTTTAGTAAAAGATATTATTTCATTCTTGATCATATTATAGAACTATACCCATGACTCAATAATATACAAATGATAACATGACTTAAACTTTGATGCATACATACCTCATCTTGATTATCCTTTGATCAGCCTTTGGTGTGGCCCTTCTTACTTCATCTTAGCTTGCCTGCATATCATCATTTTTCTTGAATCCCATGATTGGGATTCCCAATGAGACATCTGCCTTGGTTCATGAACCTTCTTTTGAAGATTCCATCAGAGGATCTTAAGGATCCTATCCTTGAAAATGTTTCCTTTCTTTGATGACGTAGGTCTTCTAAGATTCTTATCATGATCAAGTTTTCTTTCATCATGTATGAGGTCCTATACTAGGTATGCTTCTTATACATGAATATCTTGAGCTTTTACCATGCTCCTATATTCTAGAAGATATTTCTACTTATGCATTTTTGTTCTTATCGTAAATGCTACATCTACATGAATATCTAAAACTCTATGTACATCATGTTGCTAGATTCTAGAGGATGATTCTAGCCATGCAATTTTATTCCTACATGCTCCTATCCTACTCAAAACTTTGAAACAAGTCTAGAAGTAAAGAGTTTGACCTAGTCATAGTAGAGATATGGAGGATCTTCCTTCTTTTCCTTCTTTCCTTCTTCTTTCATCTCTTGAGATATGTGAGCTACTTCCCTCTTCCTTTTATGATTGTTGTCCTTCTTAAGCTTAGGACAATCCCTTTTGTAGTGTCCATATTCTTGGCATACAAAACATTGGATCTTGGACATCTCTTTGTTATTTTTTCTTCATGGACCAAAGTTGCCAAACTTACCATTTCTTTTGCCCATGGTATAAAATGCTTGCTCCTTTGATCCCACATCTTCTTTTGCCTTAAGTCTAGTTTCCTTTGTCCTGCATAGAGACCATATTTCACTGGGAGTGGTTACTTCCTTCTTGGCATATATGCTTGATGTGAAGTTTCCCCACTCCTCAAGTAGAGCATTGAGTACTACAGTTGTCATCTCTCTTTTAGACATGACTTCCCCAAGATCTTGAAGTTGATCTCTCATTTTAGAGATTTTCATGATGTAGGGAGCTATTCCTTCCTCTGTTATCTTCATCTTGTATAATTCATTTCTCGAAGATATTACTTCTCCAGTGGTGGATACCAAGGATAGCTCTTCTAGCTTATCATAAATTTATTTCAATGTCTCAAACTTGGAAACATAAGGAATGAGAGAGTCTTTGATTGATTCTATCATAATCATTTGAGTTCTTGTCTCATCCTTATTGTACTTGGATAAGGCTTGAGTCTGATCCTTAGGAGGGATTGTAATTTTCCCTTTCACATGCTCTAGGTTCTCCTTGAGTAGTAGATCAATCCTCTTCCTCCATGCAAGAAAGTTATTGGTACCTACCAATTTGTTGCTTTCCATGCAAAAAGACATTGATGTATATTCAGAAGGGGGCATGTACTTACTAGATAGATTTTGGGATGTAATGGAATTGCTTCCTCTTTGAAGGCTTGGTGGCTTGTCTTCCCCGGATCTTGATTCCCTTCAAGTTGCCTTCTTCAAGTGGATTTGCTTGATGATGAGATTTACTTGATGTAGGTCACGCTCCAATCTGCTCTTCTTTCTGCTCTTCTTTCTAGGTGCCTTTATCCAAGGTTCTTTTTCTAGCTTAGTAGACCTTCTTGATGGATGATGGAATGTATACCCTTCTTGTCCTTGAAGTGATTGAGACTTCTAGGCTTGATGCTTCAACTTTCTAGATGCTTCCCCTTGATGAGTGTTCTTGTGTTTCCCTTTCCTTGATGTGTCACCTACGCTTTGATACCATGTTAGAGAATCTAGGCAAAACTAGTCTTGTGATGATTCTCCGAGACTTGATAACAATTTGTGAAGTCTTTTTAATTTTCTTGTTATATTATTCTTCTTATTATTATTATTAGTGAATATGCGTGTGCTTCATCAAACTGCTATCAAAACAAAATAACAAGAACACAGAATTTGGCTCTCTTCCAGGGACAAATCCTCTCCACTCTTGAGAGGAAAATGCTTTGTAAGATTTCTCTTATTGAAGCCTCTTATTTGAAAAACTGCCAAACCCTAGACCCTTACCTAGGATATCCTCTAAGCATAGGTCAAATCCTTCCTCTTTCTGCACTGTCACTTCCGGCACATGGACCTCATGGACCTCTGTCTTCTGGCACTTTGACCTTCTTCCAACACTTCGTTCTTCCTTCTATAGCAATTAGATCTTGTTGGAAAGATACCCCTTACCTAATGATATCCTTTACCTAAGGATATTCATTCTTTTGCTAGATAATTCAAGTTCCTTTTGAAGTATGGTAGTAGGCTGAGTGTGACAACATTGTAGCCCTAATCTTCGCACGTGTGAGGGTGCTTGTTGTTGATATAGGGCTTCTTCTAACTTCGCTTGAGGTCCTTCTCACTACGCTTGGATGGGAGGCTTAGTAAGCCTCGTTTGAAACCCAAATTATGATATATGTGAGACTGTTATATTACTATTTTTGTGACTATAGATATGGCTCTATTCCTCGCACGTGTGACTGGTTTTCACCTTAGAAATTGTCCCTTTGACTGTGCCTTTGACTTCTTCTTCTTCACTGCACTAGAGGCTCCTCAAACCTGTCCTTTATTCACCCTTACTCGTCTACCCTTCTTTCCTAATTTCAAATCTTGATGATACATTGTATGGGGAGTGGACAACCTCTATAAATAGAGCTCCTATTCCAGCCAATATGACTTTCCTTAAAACCGACTTGACAATTTGCTTCATAATTCACTTTTATTCATTGTTTTTCTGCTTGTAGACTTCGTTGGTGCTAAGAGAGGGTTTGACCATGCTTGGAGGTGTTCCCTTGACCTTGTATGATGTCATACATGACATGAAATGCCCTCAAAGGGTCTTATCATAATTACATTTTGACTTTGACTCTCTAGAAGCACTTCAAAATGTACTTGTCCTATTTTCAATCAGCAAGAAACTCATTGACAAATAATATCAAAATAAATTTTCTTTTCTTGAATAAGTACAAATATCAAAATTACATTTATGAAGACCGAACCTAGCTACATTTCCTTCAACAACTTTGGGGTGATGCTGGAGGGAAAAACTTTGTTGATCATCTGTGTTTAGAAACACAAATGAATCAGTGAGATGAAAAGCCTCCTAGGATTAAATTCGTTGCCAAAATCATAGGATTACCTAGGTTGTTACACAATAAAACGGTCGTACTAGCATCATTTACAATATATTTTCATAATTTGGGTTTACAACTCTAATAAATCGACGGTTGATGATGATGAATATAGGATATTTGACTGCTCGAACATGATGGAATCCTTTTGCAAAAAATGTGTATTGCTATAGGGTAGTTGATATGGAGTGGTCAACAATGTCCTTGAAAGATGATTCCTAGGATTCCTCTTACAAAATATTCCAAGATCCTTTCGATGCTTCCTCCAAAGATGCCTTTCAATGAGTCTTCAACTAGATCCATTCAAGAGACAATCCTTTAAGTATTCTTTTTCAGTATTTCCTTAAGAGTTTCCTTTTTCCTTCCCCTTTACAAGTAATTTATTCTAGTGTCCTTCCAACTCCTTATTCACCTTAGCTCTGATACTATTTTGGAAACTTCAAAGTGGCAACTATTAATTCTTATTTTCCTTAACCTTAGTATTTGCTTGTGAACTTTGTTAATCTTCTATATGTTCTTTAGTTAGATATTTTCATCAAATAAATATCAAGAATGAAAAACAACAACAACAGAGGACACATAAATTAGGCTCCCAACCAAGGCAAAAATCCTCCAAGGGGAAAACCCAAAAAACTCTTCTCTTCTTATAAAATTTGCTTCAGATGTGACACAAAGACCCAAACCCTAGACCAAGTCCTTCTCCAAGTACCAAGTCATCCCTTCTAGTAGCCCTTTCATGATTTTGCTCCAACCAACTTCAAGTTGCACTTCATCCTACCAACTTCAATACTGCGACTCATCCTGCAACTTTGACCATGTAATTTCAACCTTGCAGCTTCTACAAAAACCATAATTTAGCTTCCTCTTGAGACCTTCCCTAGAGCAAGATAGCTCTTCCTAAGGTCAACGGGGTCAAGGTAGGGTATTCTTCTTTCCAACTACAAGATATTTCACTTCATCCTCTTGCAAATTTGGCCTCCTTTTGTAGCACTAGAAACCCTAGAACTTCGTATGTGTGAGAGAGATAGAGCCCAAAACAGTGAATTTTGCTTCCTTCTTGGATTCTTCTTGTATCCCAGACCTTTTCTCTCTTTTCTCTTACTTCCTAGCTAAAGGTCAAACTTCTTCTTGTATATTCAAACTTGTGGATGAGCGAGTTCCAAATGAGGTCAAATTTCTCCTTTATATAGCCTTTCCAAGGGGTCGAATTCCCTTCTTTAGGCCAACTTGAAGTGTTCAGGGTCAACTTGTACTTTTGGAGTTTCTGGCCTAAAAAATAATTCTTTTTACAATTGCATGTTTCCTAAAAGGGTTTTATAAACATGATGTTGACTCCTTTGACTCATGACAATAAATTGTAAGACCTAACAAACCCTAGAAGCATGAAGAACATGCTTTTACCTAAAAGAACATCAATAAAGAGCATGAAACCCATGCTTTAATAATAGTTTTTTTCTTATCTTATCTTGTATGTTAATAGGATACATATTGAAATTAGTACAACAACAATTATGAAGACCAAATTTTTTTACATTTTTCAACACTAGAAATCACACTAGTTTGATGAATAACAAAAATTCTTCTTCATTAAACTCCTGAAATGAAAGACATGAGCTCTTTATTACAAACTTCAAATATGTCGGATAGGAGAAAGGATAAAAAATTCCAATTAACTCCTAGGGTCAAACCTCTAGTGCTACTTAGACAAGGTGTGTGGAAAAGCCTCCTTGGAAAGAGCATCGATTTCCCTCAAAAATCCTGAAATCAAGGCCTAATTTCTAGTGATGTATCCGAGTTATCTAGGCAGGTTCCTCTAGTAGGTTTAGTTGCCTTAAATGAGCAAAAATCATTGAAGTTTGAGTTCTATTGTAGGAGGGAACAATAGATCTCTAAAATCTCTCCTTCTTCTTGGTTAAGAGCATCCTCACAAAAAACTACCATATCATTTAATGGAGTTGCACAAAGAGGTCAAAATATATCAAAGGTGGACTGATATTTCATGAAACCATAATCTACAGATAATAATCATGCATGTTAAAATACAATGCTTCCAGAAAATCACATCTCAATTTTTGCTTCCAACGCGTTTTGAACCACTAAGTGGGTTCATCATGAAGACATGGAAGAAAGTATTGATCCAACCAACAATTATATATTGTAGGGATGCAAAACGGCTAAAAAAATGAACGTTAAAAGAATAATAAGATAATTAAGGTGAATGTTATATAGTTAATAAATTAATAAATATTAATCTTAAATCTAGTTACAATAAAAAGGTTTTATAATATGTAACTATTAATTTTGGTATATCAATATATATATTATAATATATATATATATATATATATATATATATAAATATATATATTATAAGTTGGATAATATTATCACTTTAACTTATATTATTATGTTGATATAAGAATAATTTCAAAAATAAATAAATCAATCAATCAATATTGGAAATTACTAAATCAAGTCTAAAAATATTACTATTAAGTTTGGATACAATCTCAAAATATTACTTTGTTTAATATTATTATATTGACTAATGATTAAATACTTTGATATAATAAAAAAAAATTCAAAATAAAAATAAAATTATATATATATATATATATATAAAAGAATGACTATTATTAATAATTGTAGGAATAAATCAATTATAATTCACGACAGTAAAATAAGACCAAATGCCGATGAACAAAAAAAAAGAAGAGGAAAACAACATTAAGAAGGAAAAGAGAAGGGGAAGGGAACTAACTATGGGGAAAAAGAGACGAGATCTAGCAACTACTAATCTTCCACCCATCGTCCCTATTAAGCGTGATAGATCTTTTTTCAATTTCGATAGCCTCCCTAAACTTTCAGTGATGGAAGTGGTCAATCCTTGCAATGACATGAGAATCTTCAAAACAAACATGGTGTTTAGTTTTGTCAGCATGCTCCACCAATGTTGGAGTGTGTCCTACGATCCCTGATATGAGTCGCATGTTCACAAATCCTTTGATTTAATAGCTACATGTTTCACCAATGATGGGTGGAAGATTAGTAGTTGTTGGATCTCGCCTCTTTTTTCCCTTAGTTAGTGCCCTTCTCCTTCTATTTTCCTTCTTAATGTTGTTTTCCTCTTCTTCTTCTTTTTGTTCATCGGTATCTAGTCTTATTTTAGTGTCTTTAATTATAATTAATTTATTCTTACTATTTATAATGAATATTCCTATTATTATTATTATTATTATTATGTTATCAAAAGTATTAGTATTCGTGAATATAAAATATTAACAAAGTAATTTCTGAGATTTGTATCAATAACTTTAAAAAATATTATTATTATTATGGAATTGAATTTAGTAATTCCATTATTTATTTATTTATTTATATAAAAAATTGTATTTATATTAACATAATAATATAAGTCAAAGTAATAATATTATTCAAAGCTATATATATATATATAGATAATACCAAAATTAATAGTTACATATTATTAAAACCTTTTATTGTGACTAGATTTAAGATTTTAATTATATAATGTTCATCTTAATTATTTTATTATTCTTTTAACGTTCATTTTTTTAGTCGTTTTGCATCCCTACAGTATATAATTGTTGGTTGAATCAATATTTTCTTCCATGTCCTCATCATGAACCCACTTAGTTGTTCAAAATACATCGGCAACAAAAATTGAGATGTGATTTTTCAGAAGCATTCTATCTTAACATTATGAATCACATAAGTTTGCATTCTGAAATCATGCATGTATCAAAATTTTGTTAATGCAAAGTAAATAACATGTAGAATTGATAAAATATCATTAGAGATTGGCCTATAGAATGTGCATTATGTGTGCCCATCATATTTGTTGGAACATTGGTTATTTAATAAGTGTGCATATAGGGAAAATTGTTTGCAACAATTTTTTTTAGTTCTAGGAAAATATATGCACTTGATTAATTTTTCCTATTAAGGCTATAATCTATTAATATAAATCATTTAAAATCATTCTCAAATATTGGATCCATCAAAATTACCCCCTCTTAATTTGCCTTCCAATGATTACACACATACCCAATTTGGAATTCTAAGTTGTAATTATTGCTCTATATAGTTATTTCTCTTTATGGACATTTTTATCAAATACATATCTGACAAACTATATTTTCCTAAAATTTTCACAAAGTTAATTTTGAAATACAAAGACTTCTTCATTTGTGCCTCCATAAGCTATCCAAATACTCTTGACATCCTTCCAATCTAGTAATTGCAACACTCAATTCAACATTGCAATCTTTAAAGAATATTCCCCAAATTATTCTCATGGGAAAAATTCATCAGTCATTTATCACACAAACTTCAATTTTTCATAAATAAGGCTTACGTATGATCCATACAACCCTATTTATCTAACCAAGAGTTCCAATACCATTATGTAATGTACCCAAAAATGCTTTATGCACTTTGAGGTTACAGGGTACTCTCTTTTAACCACCAATTCACACTAAGTTATTTCCTATGATATCAAAATTGATTATATGGCTTAGTTATAAATTTCAATAACATAAATGAAGCTACAAATTTAACTCTTGAATAATTCCACCCATGAATATGTGTATAAAATCATGAGCATAGAACTGCATAAACAAAAAATAATATAATGCATTAAAAAATGCAAAATAACCTTGCATTTCATAACGCACCCAAGAATACTTATATTTTTGGGAAAATGATCCACCAACTATAAAAGGACATTCCACCCAACCATAGGCTTTCTACGCACTAGTTCTCTTTGTCACAAAAGCTAACCCCAAGCTCAGTTTATGAATTCACAAGGGTGAAGTCGTCCTATGGTTGACTCTAATTCTCTTCTTGCCCAATTTCTAGGTTTACAATCAATATTTACATTTATAGTGATTCAAAG
>APFE031618499.1:453552-463809 GCA_000404065.3 Pinus taeda | reverse complement strand
ATGAAATATAATATATAATTACTTCCCTGATAATGAAATTTAATTTAAAAACCCGGATGCGGGTGCCAGCATGACAAACAGAGGCCATGTGCCGGCCACGCGGAGAGGACAGCGAGCCGGCGTTTTGGAGCTGTGATATGTGGTTTCTTAATGCGGAATTGAATGGCATTCAATGCCATTTACGCAGGTTACCGTCCCAAGGGAATAACGAAGGTTATAGCAGAATGAATGCCAGAATGTTCGAGGAGAAAGGCCTGTCTGAACAGGAGAGGAATCGGAGCCCAACTGTGGAAGAGTATGATGGTCTGGTGAGGCAGGAGGGAGGTGTTGGAGAGAGTAAGCCTTCGCGCAAAGCCAGGCCCTGTGCAGGGACGAAGATCTACTCTCGGCATTTCGGGAAGATTGTAGTCGGGGTTAAACAGCGGTACAGCTCCTTACAGGCACTGCATCGAGGAAACCTTCTCTCTGCAGCGAGAGTCTTTGAATTCCCCACTTCTGAGGTGAACAGGGAAGAGCTAGCGGCTAAGGGTAAGCATTTGGAGGCAACGGAGCATCATACACCTAATATGGCTCCTCGTCAGCGCGCCACTCCCCGCCGTGGGCGAAATTATGGACAGAGGGGAAGTTCTGGAGGCAGGGGAAGTTCTGGAGGCAGGGAAAGCCCGCGGCGTGTCTCCCCTCTTGCTTGCCCCTCGCCAAGTTCAATTGGGTCAGAGGACTCTGGTTATGCCATAAGCAACATTGTGCAATCGGCAAAGTTTAAATACAAACGCCGAACCAACAAGCCTATCATCTCAGCGCTGATTACAGTCATCTTCACTGAAGAAGATGAAGAGGAAGACAGCGGGAAGGAGGAATCAGAGGAAAAGGCACCCAGTTCGGATAATTCCTCATAGAGGAGGGGAAAGGAAGACAGCTCATACATTCCCTCATCTCAGAGTAGGCTTGAAGAGGATAGCACCTGTGTTCATTCGGAAGAGCAGAACGAGGTCCTAAAAGAAATTGGAAGCATGATGGCTGAGGATACCATAAACACTGCTCAGCAATCTTCAGAGGATCCTCAGGCAATGGAAGTCTCCAGGAAGGGCAAGGAGCCGGATGACACCTTTGCCAATATCCTGTACCTCAAGCTCCCGCCAGGAATTCATCGACCTGAAGACATCCCGGATGGTATGGAGGTGACCTGGGGGCCTAATCCGGAACGGGATGCTGCGGAACGGGAGGCAGCGGAACGGGAAGCTGAGGAACGTGCGGAAAGCTCCAAAAAACTCAAATGATATTCACTGCTATGCGGGTAAGGTCTGAGGCTCCGGGTCTGGGGATTATGCATATGTTTTTGCTATGTTTCCATTACAAAATGTTCTGTTCGGGGTCGGCCACCTATGTTTGGCAACCACAGCGACGTGTTTTCCGGCTAACGTCTTTCCTCGACAAGCAAGCACCTGTGCTCGGCTTATTTTGAAAATGCTCTGTTTTTTGGCAAAATTCCAAGCCTGTAATGTATCAACCTTTAGCTTGTAAATGTTTTCTTAATGATAGCTTTCATGTAAAAGTCTACTACTGTTTTGATAAGCTTAAGTGCTGCTATCATGTTCCTCTATTTCAGCAGGAAAGATCTTTTGTTGAAAAATTTTGACAGAGAGTTGTTTACTCACTCTCAGAGGTTAAAACCTCTTGTACATATTTTTTCAATTTCCTTAATATAATTAGTTTAGCCTTTGACCAGAAAAAAAACAACAGATGGATACGGTCATGAAAGAACACAGGAACATCTTCTCTTCACCCACAAGGGTACTGTTGCACTGTCAGGTCAAGCATTAATTCGATCTGACTCCCAAAGCACCTATACCCAACATACTGATATATCATCGCTCTAGAATGAAAAATGACATGTACAAGAAGCGACATGGTCCTTACACCAGTACCAAGGCTGTGGTGAATAATGCTTTGGAGCACAACATTCCCCCATTCCTTCTCTTGCACCGAGTGTTCAATGTGGACCACCCTCTACCATGCTTCCCACCATTACTGGACACATCAGAGATTACAGAACAGCTCACTAGGGACCAAGTTCAGCAGATGGAGGAACTGAACGCAATGGGGACCATTGCTTCCTAAGGGGGGAGGAATGATCCAGGTGGAGGTTGGTGGCCACCCACCTATCCCACTTGGACCCCCACCATTTTTTCTTTCAGCTTTTCAGTTTCCTTAATTGTAGCATAGTTTACTATTTTTAGTAGTTTTTCAAGTCCTGAACTTCTGGAGCCGTTTTGAGACCCTAAACGATGTTTTTTGGGAAAATGGGAGCAACATTGGTCCCCGATGGACCAATGTTTCTCTTCCCAAAGTTATATTTCCGGATGGATCTTTCTAGCGAGATATTGTGCGCATCAAACGGAGATCGAATACCAAAGTTACGACCCCGGGAAGTTGATGTACCAATTTACCCAAACGAGGCCCAAAGTTTGGCGTTTCATCTTCTAGGGTTAGGTTTTTGGATGTTTAGGGTTTTCAATTGTTTCTCAACAATAAATAGACCTTCGAGCCTCATTGTAACACAGTTCTGAGGCATGTAGCCGTCACATCTCTTCTTAGAGATAAGCTACCATTGCCCTAGCTGGTTTATTTCGATTCCTGTTTGTAAGCATATTTCAGTACTTTGATGTGATGAAATGAAATATTATTTCCACTACATCTCTGTGTGTATGGTTGTATTTGTAATTTGTTGTGTTCCTATTTAAATCTGGATCAATAAAGGTGTTAAGGACAGTAATGGTGGAGAGTTCTGCAAGAAGGAACATGAAGAGTTCTTGAAGAAGTGTGGTATAACACAGTAGAAGAATACTCCATACACACCTAAGAAAAATGGATTTGTAGAAAGAATGAACAGGACGTTGATGGAAAAGGCAAGAAGCATGTTCAATGGTGTCAGTTGGGACAAGAATTTTGGGAAGAGGCGGTGGAGACTACATGTTACCTGGTTAACAGATCACCTTCATCAACATTGGAGGATAAGACTCCACATGAGGTATGTATTGGTAAGAAACCCTCTCTTTCACATCCAAGGGTATTTGGTTGTGGTGCATATGTACATGTTTCAAAGGAGAGAAGAACCGAGTTGGATAGTAAGTCTAAAAGGTGCATATTTATTGGGTATAAGGATGGTTTAAAAGGTTATAATCTTTGGAACCCAGAAGCAAGGAAGGTTGTGTACAGCCGAGATGTGGTGTTTAGAGAGGTGAAATATGTTATTAAACATGAAGTCATACCAAAGGAACTTGAGAAGATAAAGTTTGAGCTAAAGGAGGAAGAGTCAGACTCTACAACATAATAATAATCAGAAGATGTGGAGCCACAAACTCCAGCTTTGAGATGATCAATTCAAGAGAGAAGGCAGCTAGAAAGGTATAGTCCATATGTTTTCTGTTCAATTTTTTCTTTATCTATTATTGATGATGATCCTAGAACTATCAAGGAGGTAGTAGATTCAGAGGATGGATAACCCTGGAAAGAGGCCATGGCTGATGAAATGGCATCTTTGGACAAAAATGAGTCTTGGGATCTGGTGGATTTGTCAGCTGAAAGGAAACCCATTGAAAGAAAATGGGTGTTTAAGAAGAAAAAGAATGCAGAAGGCAAGGTGGAGAAATACAAAACTCAGTTGGTAACGTTATTCCCAAGTGTCAGAAATTGATTTTGGTGATACTTTTTCTCTTATTGCCAAGTTAGCTTCTATTATATTACTTTTATTTGTTGTTGATGCTTTTGTTTTTGAGGTACAACAAATGGATGTGAAGACAACATTTCTTCACAGGGATTCGGAAGAAGAGATCTACATGAAGCAACATGAAGGCTTTGCAGTGAACGGTAAGAAAGAACTATTATGCAGGTTAAAAAATTCTTTGTATGGGTTAAAACAGTCACCAAGGATGTGGTATCAGAAATTTGATACATATATTTAGGGACTTGGCTTCACCAGAAGCAAAGTGGATTACTGTGTGTATTTTGAATTGATCGGTGACTGTGTTATTTATTTGTTCTTGTATGTGGATGATATGTTGTTGATTGGAAATGACAAAGAAATTATCCATGATCGGAAGAGCCAATTGTCCTCCAAATTCGACATGAAGGATCTTGGTGTTGCAAACTATATTTTGGGCATGGAAATTAAAGGAGATCGAGAAAATATGAATCTATGGTTAAAACATAGGAGGTATGTCGCAGAGGTTTAATATGTAGGATAGTAAACTGATGAAGGTAGGTGTAAAGTTATATATTGAATAGTGTCCCAAGGCACACGAAAAGGAAGAGGACATGTCCCGTGTTCCATATAGGAGTGTAGTAGGTAGATTGATGTATGCATTGGTTATTACTAGACCAGACATTGGACATGTTCTGGAAGTATTGAGTAGGTTTATGTCAAAACCAAGGAAGGAGCATTGGATAGCAGTGAAGCGGGTTTTCAGGTATTTGTGTGGCACTAGTGATTATGGTCTGGGCTACCAAGGAAGAGCAGGATTGGACAGATTTTTTGACATTCGTGGCTTTGTTGATGCAGACTGGGTTGGAGATCTAGATCAAAGAAGATCTACAAGCGGGTATGTGTTTAAGGTATTTGGAGGAGAAATCAGTTTGATGAGAAAGAGACAGTCTATAGTGGCACTTTCAACTATAGAGGCTAAATACATGGTAGCCACTTATGCAAGAAAGGAAGCAGTTTGGTTGCAGAGATTGTGTTGAACTATGGGGTTAGCACAGTGAGCTATAAGGACAGACTGTGATAACCAAAGTGCAATTTTCTTGGCAAAGAACCCTGCTTATCATTCAAAGGAAAAGCACATTGATGTTCAATATCACTTTGTGAGGGGTATGGTTGAGAACAAAAAGGTGGTCCTAGTAAAGGTGGACACTTTGAACAATGTTGCAGATGAATTGATGAAGTCTATGAGCACTTATAAGTTTTCTTGGTATAGAGAAACAATGGGCATTGGAGAGTTGGACTAATGACTAATCTTTCGTGTGACCCCCCTGTGTGGAAATGAAAACAACAAGTGGGAGAATGTTGGGTGTATATTATATTCTTTCCATGACTAGTCACATGCGCTGGGGCGGTCACAAGGTGATCTAGGTGGATATTGGTGGCAACCCACCTATTCCACTTGGACCCCTAGCATTATTTCTTTTAGTTTTTCAGTTTCCTTATTTGTAGCACAATTTAATATTTTTGGAAGTTTTTTGGGTCCTGAACTTCTGGGAAAAACTGGGACCATTGTGGTCCATATACCAATGTTGTTCATTCAAATTTTGTAGTCCTCAGATAGATCTTTCTAACAAGGTATTGTTTGCATCAAAGGGAGATCGTATGCCAAAGTTACAACCCCGGGAAGTTGATGTACCAATTTACCCAAACGGGGCCCATAGTTTGGCGCTTCATCTCCTAGGGTTAGGATTTTGGATGTTTTGGGTTTTCCATTGTTTCTCAATAATAAATAGGCCTTTGATCCTCATTGTAACACAGTTAAGAGGCATGTAGCTTCCACATCTCTTCTCAGAGCTAAGCTACCATCGCCCGAGCTAGTCTTATTTCCATTATGTTTGTAAGCATATTTCAGTATTTGATATTAATGAAATGAAATGTTATTTCTACTGCATCTTTGTATTTATGGTTATATTAGTAATTTTTTGTGTTCCTGTTTAAATCCGGATCAGTGGTATCAGAGCGTTCTTCTTTGTTTTTCTTTGCATGTCCCCAACGAGGTCGGGATATAAGGAGTTAAGGCTCGATTTGGTTGAACCTTTTCAAGATCAGCCTCGCAAACCCCGGCAGCTGCCCATGGGGGAAGAAAAGAAAGACGAGGGAACAAGATATCCTATCAAAATATTGCTCAAGGAGGCCCTCGAGAAACAAAGGAACGCGATGATGGATAACTTTGCCCAAATCCTTCAATGGTTTCCCACCAGTGCCGCATCCATATCTAGCAGACACTCTGGAGGCTCCACTCCTTTTAAGGTACAAGTAAACTTTGACATTTCCATATTTGAGGGCCAAATAGATGTAGGCGCTATAGATAAATGGTTAAATCTACTAGAAGGATATTTTTTTGTTCATGATTTTTCCAGCCGAGAAAAGATTACTTTTTCTCTTCTCAAAGTCGCCCCCCACGTCAAGGACTGGTGGGAAACCTGCTCTAACTAGAAGGATCAAAGTACGACCTCATTTTTTTTAGCCACACCCACTTGGAATTTATTCTGGGATGCCATTAACGAGAAGTACTACCTTGTTGGGAGCTATGAGGATAAATACATAAAGTGGACAACATTGGGGCAAGGAAGGGACCAAAATGTGTCGGAGTTTACCAATGTTTTTCATACCCTTCGCATGAATTTGGGGATCAAGAATTCTGAGAAAAAACTGGTAGTCAAGTATTGCAGCTACCTACACAGGTACATCCAGGACGAGATGGAGTTCATAAACATCTCCTCGCTCGGCACGACGTACCAATTCACCGTCAAGATAGAGTAGAAGTTTAAACGGAAGAAGCGAGACTTTGGATCTGCAAATCTGAAGCAAGGGAAAGGTACCCCCAAAGCGCAAAACAAAGGACAAAGCTAAGGCGGGGTGGCTTAGGACAACCCGCCAAAGCCACAAGCAAAGAGCAACACGCAAAGCTGAAGAAGGACATAGGAAAGTGGTGTGAGTTCCATAAGAGATCCACTCACAACACAAGTGAATGTCGGGCCAAGTAGTCATTGGTGGCTGAGCTGAAGGCTTTGGAATCAGATGCATGTTTCGACTCTGAGTCAGAACCTGACAAGGGGAATGACAAAGGGAAGTAGATTATCGATACGGACCCCAACGCCACCATTGCCACCACGAAGATCCAGAAGGAAGAACCTGAAGATCCAAAGGAGGAGGAGCGCCTCTTCCACTCTTAGATGTGGCTAAAGGGTTCCCCGCTATAGTTCATTATCGACAGCGAGAGACAAAAGAACCTGATTTTGGCAAAGGTCGTGAAGATGTTGGGCTTACTGACCACATTACACCCACAAACATACACCATCGAGTGACTTCACCAAGGATGGGATCTTCGCAAGAGACAGTAATGTCACCTTCCATACAGCATCAAGCACTTCACAGATGAGGTATTATGTGACGTTGCTCCCCTTGATGTTTGTGATGTATTATTAGGCCAACCATACTTTGGAAGCATCATGTTGTGTATGAGTCAAGGCCTCGCGGTGTTATTTTTACTTTGGGAAATAAGTTGTACAAGATACCAGAGGTAGCACCGCCTACCGCCATCTCTTTAGTTACCGCAAAAAAATGCAGTAAGCTCATTTCCAAAACTAGGAAATTTGTTTTCCTGATGATATGCCCTGGGGGAAAGAAGAAGATGGTGGCCACAAACTCCAAACAGGGCCCCTCCACATGACAACAATAGATAGACAAGTTCATGGAGCAGTACGAGGACATCTTCACCTCCCCCATGGGGGTGCCTCTCCACTGTTAGGTCAAGCACTCCATTGATCTAACCCCAGATGTGTCATTCCCCAATGTACCAATCTATCGACAATCCGTCCTGGAGAATGAAGAAATCAAGATGAAGATTCAAGAGCTGCTACAGAAAGGTTACATCCGACCGAGTTCATCGCCCTGTGGGAGCCAATCGTGTTGGTACAGATGAAGGATGGGACTTGGAGACTTTGTATTGACTATCAGGTGCAGAACAAGATCACTGTCCAGAATAGGTACCCGCTCCCACTGATTGATGACCTTTTGGACCAAATCAAGGGGGGCAAATATTACAGCAAAATCAACTTGAAATCTAGATATCACCAGGCACCAATCGAACCCTCCGATGTGTGGAAGATTACCTTCAAAGCCAAGGAGGGCCCTTTCGAATGGTTGGTTATGCCTTTTGTGTTGACGAATGTTGCTGCAACCTTCATTAGGCTGATGGATGACATCTTGCAGTCATTCACCAACTCATTTGTAATGGTATACTTGGATGACATCCTGATCTTCATCCAAAGTTTGGAAGAGCACCTCCACAACATCCGACAGGTTCTCCAAACATTGTGGCAACACAAGTTGTGTGCCAATTTGGAGAAATTCACTTTTGGCATGACCCAGGTTCAGTCTCTAGGATACATTATTGATGAACGGGGGGTGCATGTGGATCTAGCGAAGATCCAAGTCATTCGGCATTTGACAGAGCTTCGCATATTTTTAGGTCTTGCCAATTTCTACCACAGGTTCGTGTTGGGATTCTCTCATATCCTTGGTCCTTGAGTCAAGTCACCAAGGGAGGAGCGAAAGAAAAATTCTTTTGGTCTGAATCTCAATAGAAGGCATTCACAGAGTTGAAACATCACCTTTGCTCTGCACCAGTGCTCACTTTACCATACTTGCAACATCCAATTGAGACTGAGACAGATGCCTCTAACTATGCTATTGGGGCAGTCCTTCCTCAACAGGGGCATCCAATGGCATATCATAGTGAGACACTTTTAGAAATAGTCTAGAAGTACCCCACTTATGATAAAGAGATGTATTCCATTCTGCAGGCCTACCGACAATGGAAGCATTACATTTTGGGGAAGGAAACGGTCATCCACACAGACCATCGACCCTTGCAGTTCATATAGACACAAGGGAAGTTGTAGAATGATCTCCATTAGAAGTGGTCCACATACATGCAATAGTTCCATTTGAATATCAAGTATAAGAAGGAAAGCATCAATAATGTTGCAGGCTACCTCAGCTGACCACCGATCATGGCTTTAACCACCGTGCTCAACTCTTTTGGGCACGAGACTTCTGATTGGCCACTTCTCTACAAAATCAACCCAGAATTCAACCACACTTACCAGATGCTCTTGGAGGGTTAGGAAATTCCAAATTTTCACCTCCAAGATGCCCTGTTATGTCACCTAGGAAACCTTTGTGTTCCTTCAAGTGAACGAGCCAAGATGATTTGGGAAGCACACTAGAGTTGGACTGTTGGGCATTTCAGGGTTGAGAAAATGGTGGCAGTACTGCATAAGTATTTCTATTGGCCAAATCTTCAACAGGATGTCGGGAAGTACATCAGATCCTACACTACTTGCGTCATTGCCAAATCGACCATCAAGAAGCAAGGCCTCTATACTCTGCTGTCTACCGCTAGTCGTACTTGGGAATCCACCTCCATGTATTACATGTTTGACCTTCCTTCTACTAAGCGTGGCAACGACTATGTTTTTGTGGTCGTCGATAGATTCTCGAAGATGGCCATTGTGGCAGCCTGCAAGAAGAATATCACAGCAGAAACCACTGTTAAACTCTTATTTGAACGAGTGTGGGTACACTTTGGGATCCCATAGTATATCATCTCAGATCAGGACAATAATTTCCTGTGTACATTTTGGTCCAGTCTATGGTCGATGCAGGACACCAAGCTCACTAAGTCCACAACTTTCCATCCCCAAACTGATGGCCAGGGAGAGGTTATCAACAGGATGATCGTACACATTCTACACATGTACAACTCAAAGCATCCACACATATGGGATGAGAACCTCCCCTATGTCCAGAACATCTATAACCTGTCTCTCCACAGCTTGACTGGCCACAACGCTTTTTAGGTGGGCTTGGGACTCCAACCACTATGTCCCATTGATGTGGCCATACCATTTGCAGCTACTCAGGCAGATTTGGCTCATGTCTAGTCAGAAGCCAATAAGGCAAACAACTTCATTGAGCACATCTAACATATCCACCAACAAGTTCATTACATTCTAGAGAAATCAAATGAAAAGTACAAGCAGCAACATGATCAAAATTGGGTGCCACACAATTTTCAGGTGGGCGACAAAGTTTGGTTGCATTTGCAGAAGGAATGCCTTATTAGAGCCTAACGGAAACTCAGACCACTCTGATATAGTCCTTACACAATTACCAAGGTTGTGGGAGATAATTATTTTGAGCTTAGCATTCCCCCATTCCTTGGCTTGCACCCAGTGTTCAATGTGGACCACCTTCGACCATACTTCCCACCATTGTTGGACACATTAGACATTACAGAACAGCTCACACCCATAGAGTTAAATCCAGATTGCATGGAACAAGCCACAACTGATCGGATCATGGACACGTAAATCAAGAACACTTGACAGCAAAGGATCCGACTATATCGAATTCTCAAAGCAGGCCAACTCCTTCACTAGGGCAAGTGGCTCACCAAGGACCAAGTTCAACAGAAGTTTCCTCATCTC
>APFE031618499.1:440069-453532 GCA_000404065.3 Pinus taeda | reverse complement strand
GTTAGGTTTTTGGATGTTTAGGGTTTTCCATTGTTTCTCAATAATAAATAGGCCTTTGAGCCTCATTGTAACACAGTTTAGAGGCACGTAGCCACCACATCTCTTCTTAGAGATAAGCTACCGTCGCCCGAGCTAGTCTTATTTCCATTATGTTTGTAAGCATATTTCAGTATTTGATATTAATGAAAGGAAGTGTTATTTCTACTGCATCTTTGTATTTATGCTTGTATCTGTCATTTGTTGCATTCGTGTTTAAATCTGGATCAAGGGGGGGTGGAAGCCTCATGTTGGTTGTGCCGAGCGTAGCAGGGGGGTCACGGGGGGGCGCAGGCCCCCTTGTCGAGGGTTTGTAGGGGATTTTTTTTTTTTGGAACCTATAATAGGTGGCGGACCTACCTATGGTTTTGTGCATGGGTTTTTCACATGGTTTTGGGCATGATGGTTTTCTGTCCATGGTATTTTGTAGATCCGGTCAAGGGAACTATGGTTATGTTCTAATACAGGGTTAATGGATTGGGGTATATGAATGCTTCAACTTGTATATATATGTATTGTAACAGTGAAAGGAACATAATGAAAAATCAATCTAGTAGTCCCAGTTTTGGGATCGAGAGGAAAATTTATGTGTATTTGTTTTATGTTCTCTTCCTTGTATATTTTATGTTTTAAGAATTCGTTTGTAGGTAATTGTTGTACAAGGCTAAAACATACATTTAATACAAATCTCTACTCGTTTCATTAAAAAAATGAATATTTAATATTAATGTTAGGTGTAATAATAATATTAAATGTTTTTCATTCTAATATATTGATTATAATATATATTAAATATAATATTCTATTAAATCTTTCACACTAGATTATTTACATATATTAGATTTAGTGTATTATAACTTAATATTATATATAAGTTAATAGTATAACATAGAGAGGTGGTAGGAGCGGGAAGGGTCTTGTACATCCCCAAACGAAATTTGGTCAAGCATTTTCATGGGGGCTTGGCTCAATGACAAATAATTAGGAAGAAATACATGGCACGTTACAAGGTCTAAACTTGGCCAAAGCCTCACAGGTGTTCAACATTGGAATTTTGGGTGACTCACTTACCACCACAGAACACTTATTCAATGGAACATCACCCTAAGACAAGAACTTGAGGACCCTATTAAACTGAATAAGGAGGCTTGTTGAATATATCTCACAAAATGTGTACTTCCATATATTTAGAACTCAAAACAAAGAAGCAGACAGATGGGCTAATCATGCATGCCAACTTAAGGCAAGGAATTCCAAGATCAATGGTGACATAGGATGGTGATTCTTGCCATAATTCAAATGGTAAAGTTATTTCTCTAAAACAAATATTTTATTTCAATATTAATATGGCTCAACTTAGTGATTGGGAAGCATTCCAAATTAAAAAGTGGGCAAACGGCCCGATAGTTGTCATGATGCCTATAGTCAATTTGATGCATGTAGAAGATAGACAATTACACCTTCCTTGCATACAAGATGAAATCCAAAGGACACCAACTCGTTATGCCTCAGTACTCACACATAAAATCATGATCGTAGTGGAAGGTGAGGCCATTATGAACTGACATGCAGCATTAACTCTGGGATCATGTGGGATTTGCATGAAGCAACGTAAATTGCAGTGAATGCAGATCAGTCAAATGTCATGGGTTTCCATTTTGAGAGGCAAACTAGTGAGGGGAAATATGGGGAAAGGTCGTCAAGTCGAGCAGATTTCATGGAGCCACAACCTGTTCAATGTGCCCTCTTCCCCTGTTGACATATTTGACCTCCAGGTTGGTCCTAATCCTAGTTTGTTGCTTAGCCAATTATGTGTGTATGTCTGGGTATTAGTTAACAAAGGGAATTTCATTTGGATTGGGTGGATGGGCAATTCATCCTAGGTTTTCTACATGCAAATTTTTGTGCTAATTTCATGGAATAGATATGGACAATGATATATTGGTCCAGTTTTCATTACAGGGAAGATTAGGTTCTAAATTCAAAACCTGACATCGGACCATGCAGCTGTGAAGTTTGTAATACTACATAGTTCAAGACTAGGCATATATGTTCTTTGTGGGGACTTAGTGACCTCAAGGTTCTTCTTAGTGGCCTAGTCTAGTTACTAAAGCATTATTTTGGGGTGCACTACTCACAAACATGGGCGAAGCACCGTAGGTTTGAGTAGACTCCAAATTGACTTCACTTGCACCAATTAGTGATGGAAGAAGAAGGTATTTTCTAAGACTAAATTGACCATCTGGGAGTACCAGAGTTTGATTCTAGAGGCGTATTACAGTATTGGCGGTAATTTGGGGCAGATGGTTTGGCCTGCTGAGGATAGAGATAGGGAGGAGACTGTGGAACATTGAGGCAGACAGTGACATTCTCGAGATAGAGAAAGGGAAGATGTGGAGAGGCAAGGAGACAATTAGGGGTGACAGTGACTGTGAAAGGCAATACGATTGTAGATGTAAGGAGAGAGTAACTCAACTAGCAGTGCAATGGACACCATCCAAATTGACATGATGTTGATGAAAATGCGACAACACCAACAAATTGAAACCAATATGAATGCGCTGGAAGAATTCAAAACATGAAAGACACGATAGTCCGACAAATGGATGAGATTGAGGAACTTTGCCTTTAGATTGTCAATCTACAGTAGCAATTCAGGCTACTGAACACAAATATAAATGAATCTAGTGTTGACAGTTAAACAAACGTACATAGGTGTCCACACCTAAACTAGACATTGGTGGCAGAGAGTGAGGAATCTAAATGATCTATGTAATGTAACATTTTTTTTTTTGTTAGGAACCTTCTATCAAATATACACATATTGAAATGTAATGAAAATTGTGGAATTTTGTAGTCTCTTTGAAGTTATAAAAGTCTATAGTCAATGCAAGAATAAAAGGCACACTGAATTTATTCAATACAAATCCTCCTCTCTCTCTATATATACGATAACACAATATTATAAGCTAATGTAACTTAATATTATAACATGATATAAACATAATATTAATGTTGAGATAATCTTGAAATCTGCAACTGTGATAAATCATCGCGCTTTACAATCTAGTATGGGAGCAATATTGTAATGGTTTAAATATTTATAAACATTTACCAAGTTTTGCTTCAGGGTGCTTCCGTGATACTCTATACCCTCGAATATTACAGTGAAAATCACTGAAAGGTTAAGCTTTGTATTGACGCAAGTTCCTTATGCTTGACTTGCAATAGTTTGAGAGTCAGACTCGGTTAATTACAGAAATTTCTTGATAACATCATTAATAATTACGACCATTCCAAAATAACCTAAAAGTAAAGAAAACGAAAAAGAACCATTTAATCTTGCAATCAAGATGGTCGTCACATTATCTCCTTTCACATTATCTTCTATATAAAACACCATATTCTATATCAAAATAATGTTAAACAACTTTTTTTAATCTTAAATATACTAACATCATAATCCATATTAAAATAGTGTTAAACACCCTTTTTCGGATCTTAAATCTCTCTGTAAATAAAAAAAATCCAAATGTGAATTAAGGTCAATAAAATGTTGTTGCAACTCTTTAGAAGTACTAGCTACTAGAAAATAGAGTGCCCTCCTATTATAATGTGCGCCCCATAAAAGCTTCGAACAATGTTCACCTTAACGTACACAAAGTGTTAAAACATGTCCCTTAAGTGGTAGTGAGTGACAATATTAAAACTAATTTTAACTTTGAAATTCAATGTGGTTTTCTAATAAGCTTTTATATGTTCAACATTTTTCTTGCTTATATTTATTATTTTATTTATTTTTCAAAGGTGATTTTTTTTTAATACAAAACTGTTGATAGTTTGAAAATATGTATAATAAATAGAGATTTAAATTTGTATATATTTACTTTTTGGAAACTAAATTTTTGGATTTTATTTATATCCTTATGCGGCAATAATTTATCATTGCTCCCAAATCTCGAGATCAACTTTTTCATTAACGTTATGTTTATATCCTATTATAAATATTAATATTATATTAATATTATGTTTATTAGTTTATAATAGTATGTTATAACATTAAGTTATAATATAGATAAATGTTTTTTTCGGATTAATCCATTTTCAGGGTTTAGGTCGATGTTTCGAACCAACTAATGTGGTTCATCTCTAGGATCACATTAGTTGGTTTCGAAACGTCGACCCAATCTTGAAAATGTGATTAATCCGAAAGACATTTATCTATACTATTGAATCACAAAAGTCTGAGATCTAACAAAAAGCTATAATATATTAATTTAATATATTGTTAATAATTTAGGGTGAAAAACTTTGGTATAATATGAAAATTTAACATTATTATTAAATTTAATATTAATATTAATATTATTAAATTCAATATTATATTAAATTTTGATTAATACATAACTAGTTTTAATAATATTAGGATATATATTAATGTTATAAAAAGAAAATTTCAAATAAAAAACGTAATTTCTATTAAGAGAAATAAAAATTGCATTCTATATGTGCTTATAATACTCTAAAATGTCAAACTACATTCTATATGTGTTTATAGCACTCCAAAACGTCGGTAAAAGCTTGCTTGAGACCTAAGATGCATATATGTCTCGTGGCGAAAAAAACTAGAACTCAACCAAAAATCTTAGAAAAGCAATTTCCATTCAAACATGAAATATACGTAGCAGTGCTTAAGCCTTTTTGGCTTCCATATAAAAGACATAGCAACATAGAAGGATAAGTCAACAACAAAAAATATATGATGCTCAAAGAAACTTTCAGGCAAATCCTGAGGATGGACCACATTAGTTGGTTCGAAACGTTGACCAAATCCTAATAATGTGATTAATCTGAAAGACATCTATCTACATTATGGATCACAAAAGCCTTAGATCTAGCAAAATATCAGGATTATGGAATGTCAATATGGATCCCTTCTATGAAAGGTCTATGATAGTAATCAGTGGATGTTCCATTTAATTGCTTGATAATTTTCCATATTCCTAGAGCCTATGTAGAACCCACCTTAGAGGGTGCATCTGCATCCTGGTTTCGTCCCTTGTAAATGTGGTGACAAGATACATTATCAAATAAATGTTTGAGTTGTAAAACCTCTTCAAGAGTAGGACTGAGTGTGTGAATGTGACAACACTGAAGTTCATTAAACCAATTAATAATGACCATAAAATCACTAAAGATCTTAAGAGAATAACATGTTTTTCAATTGCAAATAGGAGAAGAAGTTTAAGGCTTAGAATTTCTGCATAATTGTTAGTTCCCCTCCCCAAACTACTCTGAAGTTTATAAGAATGATTCTCATGGATGTATAGAACTGCCTCCCACCCCCAACAATCACCATTTTTTGAATATGCTCCATCAAAGTAAGCCCAAGGATGGGTTTTTGCCACCTCATGAATGATTATATTCTGAGGATCGTGAGAAACTTCCTCATTTGGAATCATTTCATAATCAACGATCACTTTTGTTGCAATCATATCTAGAACCAAGATTTTGTATTTAGAAATAACTTTGTTCCTCGTGTTCTAGATGCCCCAAAATATTAATGGAGGCAAGTTTCTGAGATTTTTAAGAGATACCTTTTCCCACCACTCCTTCTATTCTTCTTGGAAGGATATCCCTTGCCAGATCAAAATCCCTTCTAAACAAGTTTGTGTAGCATTCCATAAAACTTCTGAGAAAGGACAATGAAAGAACAATAGATTCTTCAGCTTTATTACACAAGATGCACCATCCAGATCATTTCAAACAACACTTTTGACTATTAAAATAGGTTGGAGATTTGTTTTCAAGCACACACCAGAGGAAGAGATGAGTTTTAGGGAGCTCCTAAGTTTCCATAACTTTTTCCACCATCAAAAAATAGTCTTCAATCCTTATTCACTGTTGATAACCAGATATCCAACCTTAGGAGAGCCCATGGAGCATGAACCTGTTGAAGGGTGTATGCTTCCTCTCTGATGCGAACATGTGCAATATTTAAAGTCATTGTGTAATCATTCCAGAGACCATGGAATTAAGGAGGAAGGTTTAAGTGTTGAGCATTGGCCCATCCATGTGCCCAAATGGATGTGTTGAGAGGATCAACAACCTGGTTGAGTGTGATCCTGCCCTAATTATTAAGCATTTGTATCAATTCTCGAGGAAGATGATAATTGTCACGACTTGCTACCCATGGATCCAGGCCAATCTTGAGATTTTCACTAGACCTCACTTTCCAAGCCAATCAATCTTCCACTACATGAAATGAGAATAAAGTTATCTTCCAGATAATGGATGACCTAATCCTTTTCTTTTCTGGATATTGTATCCATTCTTCCATGGAGCTAGGATAAATATATTTCATGTGGTCTACTGAGTCTAGAGGCTTTCTGTAGACAGTAACCTCATGTTGACGGTGTTGGACCCACCAACATTCAGGGGATCTCCCCAGTACGAAGTCTCAACTAGACCTCATGTCGTTTGGTGTAGGAGTCCCATCCGGTATGATGACCCGGTTTCCATTATCTTAAAGGTTTGCCTTAGCTCTTGCTTATCAACACATGAGAGTGGTCTGCTTTGTCTTCGAACAAAGAGGTTTGTGTGCCTGGTGAGTGCTTAGTGTTACTTGTGTCAAAGTTTTTTCATCGTAGAGGCAGAGGGTGGGAGTGAGTCTCAAGTCGAAATGGAATACTCCCAACTTTGTTAGAGACACATAACATAGCAGGACATGCGCAACTTTCGGTGAAGTAGTCCACACGGATGTAGCAGCCACAAACACACAATGAATAGAAAGCACATACAACACCAAACGGAATAGTCCACACTAGTGCGACGGTCGTTATAAGTTTATGAGAATGGTTTTTTCAAGTGTCCAGCGGAATAGTCCACACAGGCGAGAAAACGTTAACAAATTATACAACACATTTTTCAAATCATATGTGTTAGAACAATAGAAATTGTTCAACTGTATTAATATATGTTAAAGCAACATATATTACAAGCATCCAAACAATAGTCTTACAAACGAATACAATACATGTGTGAAAACGTGCTGGCTTTTTATCAGGATTCTGATTAAAGCAAAAGTTCCAAGACACATCAGTACACCATTACATCACTGACCCCGATAGCGGGGTGTTGGAGCCACTGCTCACTCCTCAAAGAAAATACTACAGACTCTCAAGGCTATGTGGGAGGAGCCAAGGTAAAAAGTCTTTTGCATGTACAAATGAGGAGTGTATATAGCCATGGGTGAAACTGACCCTCGTGACTAATCGACTTCCCTCGTGATTGCTTCAGTTACATGACTCTTCATATTTACATGTGGATCTCTTGGACTTCCACATTACATTACATTGATTACAACTGTATGGCCCACAATAGTGATGTGGTCGAGATGACTCATGACATGACTCGACACGACAACGTTGGTACGTTCATGTTGTAGATGGTGTCCATGTCGAGCTGCAGTGTTGTTGAGTGATGAATGTGCTCTTGGTGTATCATAGCTTCACCTATGCATGGCAAGGTGTGTGGATTCTTTGATGGTCTCAATGTTCGCTTGATGTTGCATGTGCATGTCTCTCCTCCACTTGTACTTGGCATGCTCCATGTGTTCATTCGTTCGCAAACAAGTCTCCTAGCATACTCTCCTTGTTCATCCCGTTCGGCATCGCACGAAGTCTCATCCATGTACCTGTATCTGCAATCATTCATGATGAGATGACGTCAAATGTAGAAATATCCTAGTCTACCATGATGCATCATCTTTTGTCTTCGGGTGCATGTGACCGGAGAGAGGACAAGGCTTTGAAACTACGGAGAGAAAATTTCAGCCTGGGATGCGGGCTCCAGGCACAGTCAAGGAAATTTGCGCAGAGGTCAGTGGGAGTTTGAGATGGGAAATCCAGATCAACAATGACTGTTTGCAGGATCTAGTTCAGCTGAAGGGCAAATCTGCACAAATTTTCCAGGGAGGCAGTGCAGGCAGCAGGGAGGACACTGACAGTGAAAACTACGCAAATTCTTTGGGGAGGCTGGCAGCGAGCTACAGGAGCTTGCTAACCAAAACTGTACAGCAGTGGGCTGAGCGGGGTGTCTAGCAGTTGGGAGACACCCCATGGAAATTGCATAGTTTTCAGGAGGAGCAATAGGTCGACTGACAAGGTGACTGGCTGACAGAACTCCACAAATTTTGAGGACACTGCAATGACAGGCAATCGGTGCCTGTCCTTCACGTCTGTGCAATTTCTTTGGTCAGCGGAGGTCGGTATGTTGGTAGCTTCTATGCAATTTTTTGGAGGGGTGAAGCCTAGGGTCGTTGTTCGGTCAAACTCTCTGGTTGACCAGCTGGAGGCTTGATATGTTTGCTTACAGGCAGCATAGATTGAGGTGGCTTGCTGAGCAACTTCTGCGTTGTTCTATGTGACAGTCAGTCGGATCGACTCCATGATTGCCCAGGGCAGACTTCCTCGAGGGTTGCCTCAAGCTTTGCATAATTCTGGGCAGCAGTACATGATCACAGAGGGATGAGACTGCATAGTGCAACTCAGTGGAGGTCTGGTTGTCGAGGGTGGTCCAGTCGACAAGTTTCAGAACAATGACTAAGTGTGTGAGCGAGTGAACTTGTGCATGCATGACCTTGCAAACACACACTCAACATGACTCAACAACAAGCCACCTTGAACCATTAAGACAACATACACTTAGTGTGGTTGACTGATGGGTGCGAGCGACACTTGTGACAAGTCATTGAATGACCGCGACGACACTTGCGTGACATGCATACAACTTCGTGTGTGAGTGTGACAGATGCTTATATAGAGAATACAACTTGTACACACGAAGACAGACTTTGTGCATAGCCAAAACATGGCTGCAAGCATGACATTTGTGACCAAAATGCTAGAGGATGTCCGGCGAACGATCAATCGGGGAGGTTGCAAAGACTCAACGCGATCTCATGGGATGAGCCCGAGTGCTTGCAAACATCAAGGAAAAACCCAAGGAAGGCTCTGAAATTGGATGCAGGCCAAAATTTTGGAGGGTGTTGCAGTCGATACAACACCTCCATTCAAATTTGGTAGCTAGAACCTTTGCAAAATATGGAAGGCTTTTCAACCCCCATCCTCCCCATCCCTTTGGTAAAGCAATTCTATCCCATTTCAAACATGGAAAGACCCTTCCACCTTCGTTCCCCAACCACAAATATATATGCAACATAATTTTCAAAACGAATTCAAGGCCCTAAATGGAATCCAAGACATGGACATCCAAAAACTGGTATAGCCTCCAACACCAACTATATCAAGACTAATCTGTCTGCACGAGACAACCATCTGAAGCACCATGATTTGATTCTTTTTTCAATATTTGCAATTGACCACAACCAATCATTTTTCCACCTTGTTCCATTATAAGTTATGAAGGGTCTTCACTTGTTGCACCGCCTGAACCTCCTTTTGCCCAAACCCTAGGAAAACATCATTCCCCGTTTCCTATCAAACCTCGATATGAGATTGTTGCTTTGTTGGATCACTTTCAAACACCATGTCATTTGGATACCATAGTCCTTCTTCACTTGTATGTGATCTCCAAGTCGAGAAGATTGGATGTAGGTCAGTAGGATCCTCCGAGTAATTGACCACGTCAACATCTGCATATGACTCAACCTCCATAACCACCTACGAAAATTGCTAATCTAATACGTGCCTCAGGATGCAAATTGCATGAGACACCACAAGTCACAGTGCCCTCCAAAAAACAACAATGTCATTTCCAACCCTTGAAAAACCGTAGAGCTCTAAAAAAACCCTTAGTTATCAATGTCATAAAATTAATATCCATATATTATATATTAATATGGTGGAGTAAAGAGTTTTAATATAATATGCATGTCTGAGTTGTAATTTTGTATTTATATATAATAATTATTAACTAATATAACATAACAATTAATATAGTCTTATATTATATAAAGCATAATATTATACTATTAAACATAATATAAAATGGTATATAACATGGTATAATAATATTAAACATAAGAATTCGATTGTGAGCAAGGCATTGCACTAAATCAACAGCAAAGGGCAACCGGGGCAAAAAATGAAGAATTGGATTGTTCCCCTCCACAGACAAGTCCCGAAAATGTTAAAATCCAAGGCAAACATGGTCATGGGATGAATATTGAAGGATAGTTTCTCTTTCATTTTTATCTTATGCTATTCAAATATATAATTATCCTAAGAGTATTTTGGCAACTATATAAGTTAAGCTATATTAGAATAGTGGTATGTAGTCAAGAAATAAAAAGTACCAGTTTTTTTTGGACATTCTTGATCTTAGAGGGCGAAGATTTTGTGAGAGATGTAAAAAGTTTTAACCTTCAAAAACATACACATATAATGTTTATTTATATATTATTATGTTAATATTTGAATATTTTAAGCCATACACAAAGAGAAAGTAATGCTTTTACAAGGGGGTAAAAGAAGTTGAAATAATGAAGTATCAAATTTCAAAAATTAAATTAAAAAGAAAAAAGAAAAATAGCAAAAATTATTGAAATTTTACTAAATTAAATGGGTAAAAGCATATGTAAGGTCTTAACTCAAGTTTGTGTTACTTTAACATTAATATTTTATTGTTTTATTGAAATCGATGCATTTATTTTATTGTAGATACGAATTTCTAATCCTATTTGATTGATTATACTTGATGCATTGATTTCAGTGTAGATGTTGATTTCTAATCCTATTTGATTGTTTACACTACATGCATTGATTTAAGTGTAGATGTTAATTTTGATTTGATGTAACTAGGTGGTTGATGTGCATTGCTTTCAAAGTAATGGCATTTATTTCATGCATTGATTTCAGAGCATGTACAAAGTGATTTTTGATGATGTGCATTGGTTTATGTGTTATAAGGAGGCTCTTTGAAGACATTCCACAAAAAGGGTACTTTCATATCCTTAGAAGTCAAAATGAAGAAGTGGATAAATGTCCTAATCAAGCTTTCTAGCTTCAAGCAAGACATTTAGAAGTAAAATGGTGACTTAGGATGGTGGTCCTTACCATAACCCAAATGGAAAATTTCATTCATTTGAAAGAAATATTGATTTCCAACATTCAAAATTATATAGATTAGTTTAATGAAAGGAGTATACTCCTATTTAAAAAGTGGGTAGGGGGCTCAACGAATATCATGGTGCCCCAAGTAAATCTAGCGCATGCAAAAGGAAAATGACCACACTCTCCACAAAAGTGGGACACAGGCCAAATGACACAGTATAGTTACGACATCCTGCCCCCACACTCGATGATGAACACTTGATCCGGATTTAAACAGGAACGCAACAAATTACAGATATAACCATACACACAGAGATGCATCATAAATAATACTTCATTTCATTACTGTAAAATACTGAAATATGCTTACAAACAGAAATGGAAATAAACTAGCTAGGGCGATGGTAGCTTATCTCTTAGAAGAGATGTTGGTGGCTACATGCCTCTGAAACTATGTTACAATGAGGCTCGAAGGCCTATTTATTGTTGAGAAATAATGGAAAACCCTAAACATCCAAAAACCTAACCCTAGGAGATGAAACACCAAACTGTGGGCCCCATTTGGGTAAATTGGTACATCAACTTCCCAGGGTTGTAACTTTGGCATATGATCTCTATTTGACGTGCACAATCTCTCATTAGAAAGATCTATCCGAGGACTACAACTTTGGGAAGAGCAACATCAGTTCATGGACCCATGTTGCTCCCAGTTTTCCCAAAAAACGTCGTTTAGGGCCTCAAAATGGCTCTGAAAGTTCAAGACCCAAAAAAACTGCTAAAAATAGTAAGTTGTGCTACAATTAAGGAAACTGAAAAACTGAAAGAAACAATGGTGGGGGTCCAAGTGGAAATGGCGGGTGGCCACCAATATCCACCTAGATCAACACTCTAGGCGAAAATACAATTATGCATAAGCATGCAACTATAACACTGGACTCGTGTGGGATTTGGGAGAAGAAGCGTGAATTGAAGTGGACATTGAATAATAGAATATTGTGTGTTGTGATTTCGAGAGGCACTCTAATGACATGAAATTGGGGGAAAGGCCAAATAATTTAGCAAGTCTTGTGGAGTAACAACTCTCTCAGTGTGCCATCCTCCCTTGTTGAGACTTGTGACCTCCATGTTGGTTGTTGTCTCTATTTTTTGCTTCAAAAATCTTGTATGCATGTTTGGGAAAAAAATAGCTATAATAGGGAATAGCCTTTTGACATGGTGGATGACAGAAACACTCTAGGATTGTGGCCTCTCAGAGCTCAAACTACATAGTTTCACTCTCATTACATGGAATAGGCATATGAATGGTTATATTGGTTTGAATTCCATTTCAAGAAAGATTGTCTCGTATCTACAGAGAGTCTAGTATTAGGCCTAATGACTAGGGAATTTGAGGCAAATTGTGGCTCGGGATTGGGTCTACCTACCTTTTTTTGGGTCATGGGCTACCTTATGGGCCCTTTCTATGGCCCATTTTAGTAATCAAAGAGTTAGAGTGTGGGGCATTGAACACCGTTAAAGACGTAGCATTGAACAACTGAGAGGGCACAAAGTTGGCTCTACTTGGGCTAATTGGAGACTGTGAGAGGAGAAGGAGCTTGACAACTTTGGGTTAGATGCTTGTGAGCACTGCAGATTGAGTTTGGTGACATGTTACAACACTAGAGGAGACATGGGGGAGACTATGTGGTATGTTGATGACAAAGACATGGAGGCGACTGTGTCGTATATTGAGGAAGGTGGTGAATTTCTCCTATATGACAAAAAAGATGCAGTAAGGTAAAGAGAAAGCCTGGGGTGACAATGGTCATGAAAGGCAAAATAACTACAGATGGAGGGAACAAATCACTCAATTGGTGGAGAAAATGGACACCTTCCAACTCGAAATGATTGTGATAAACATGAGACAATAGAAGTAGATGGAAACCATAATGAATGTGTTGGAGGAGATTCAAAGTTTGAAAGATAAGACAACTTGAAAATGGATGAGTTAAAGGCACTTCATCAACAAATTATAGATTTACAAGAACAAGTTAAACTATTGAATACCAATCTAAACAAATCCAACCCTAGAAATTAGAAAGAGGTAAACAAGTGTCCAGACCTCAATAGGACATCAGATGAGGGGGGTGAGGATTCAACATAATATATATACTATTGCAAATTTTGTTTGCTATTAAGAACTTACTATCAAATATATCCATATACAAATATAATAAATTTTATGCAACTCTAAAATCTCTTAAAAGGAATAAAAATATCTAACAGAATAAAAAACAAATTGAATAACAATTAATATATTTCTCAAATATTCATGTTCCAAACACAAATTTAATACTATACACATATTTATTC
>APFE031618499.1:407113-440049 GCA_000404065.3 Pinus taeda | reverse complement strand
ATTACAAATTATAACTTTAACTTTTTATATAAACACATGAATCAAAAGATATAATGAAGCTAAATTGTATTTTTATAAACTCGTAATATAATTATCTTCTTTTAATTTTACACATGAAACAAAATATATAATAAAGCTAAACTGTATTTTTATAAACTCATAAAATAATTATCTACTTTTAATTTTTGACTCGACTTTACCCAAGTACAATGGGAAAATTCCCTTCAATGTTGAATGCTCTTTGTTACAGGAGACCATATTTTTTTGCATTGGGACAATATTCTTAAATGTTAAATACTCTTTCCTCGTGAAAGATTTAATGTCTACAAGGTTAAAGATAGCATATGGGAAAGATTGCTTCTTCCTCTGCTTAATGTATTCGACCCTTTTTCTATGAAGCTTCAAAATAAATGCTTCCAGCTTCTCGACAAACCCCTCGCTAAATAGATTATCCCAAGAGCTAGCTACTAGCATATCTGCATAACTTTCCATGTTGCCTTTGAAGGCCTCACATTATAAAATGAAATGTTTTTCCGTTTCAACTTTTCCGGAAGAACAAAAAATGCATACTTTTTCCTCCCACACTTCCTTTGGCCTTTTCCAGCGCCCTGTTTCACAACGGAGTTGATGAGAATTAGTCCTTAATTGAGCAATAAGGATTTTGGCTCTCCAAGAGATATTGGCCTCCATGTATGCCTTTGGTTGATGACTATGAGTGGGATTAAACACTTGAATATAGTATTTTTTTTTTCTTCCTAGCTCCTTATCCCAAGTACACTTGTGGAACTTTTCCACAACAAAAGCTTTTATCTCTTTGTTGTCTATGGAACATGCGTTCAAGCAAATACCCCATTTACTAAACCATCTGTTATTTTGTTGCATCCGAGTTTTTTTTCTCTTGCACAATCTATCATTAAAGACAACCTTAGGCCATCTACCCTCTTCCATTTTCTCATTTTTTTTTAAATACCTTATGACTTGCACCATATAAATTGCTTCAATAGGAGCAGTCCTTGTTTCACTTAACAATATATCATAAGGAACTGTACTTTTAATCTTAAATTTGTTTGTAATCAAATGCTTCTGAATTTTCTCAATTTGTCTCCACTGCATGTTGGATGTACTGATGGCCCATAGTTCACAACCATAGAGAATCACCGGAATCACTAGAATCCCAAAAAGAGTTTGAGTGGTTTTCCAGTCCCATAACTCAGCCTCTCTACACCTATTTTGAAAAGCATAAAATGCTTTCCAACCCCCCAAAGTTCTTTTCTTTCTACAACTATTCCAGCTTAGACTTTTGTTGAAGTCAATTCCGAGGTATTTGTAATCCGCAACTTCTTCCAGAATGTTGCCTTCAAACTAGAACTTATGCTAGTTATGTTTTCTTTTCTTAGAGAAGACCACAAATTTCGTTTTGCTGATATTGACTTGCATCCCCACACTTCTACAAAAATGCTCAAGGGATAGTAAGTGCTCTTACAAACCAAGAACTGATTTACCAATCAAAATAAGGTCATTTGCATACAAAAGAAGCATTATAACAAACTTGCCCAAATAGATACCATCACCCCCTGCGAATTTAACCACTCCTCAAGTTTGTCGATATATAAACCAAAAAGGGTAGGAGATAGTGGGCAACCTTGCTTGACCCCGACATCGCTTCTAAGACTTTCAGAAATCCCTGTTGAAGTTCTAATTTTCACTCTCACCTCTTCATACATCCTATGCATAGCTACTCTCAAATGTTTAGGAACCCCAAGTTCCTCCATTGTGTGCCAAATCTTATCCCTAGGAACCAAGTCAAACGTTTTTCTGAAATCAACAAAAGACTTCTTCCTTTTTCTCCCAAACTTTTTCAATGACGTGCCTTAAAGTTATACAATGATCAATTGTGGAATGTTTAGGTCTAAAACCTACTTGCCCTTTAGCATGCTTATCTCTCCCACTTTCTAATTTTGTTTTCTAGCATGCTTCCAAATAGCTTTGCAAACAAAGGGTTTATCATGATGTTCCTATAATTGGAGGGATTATTGACGTCACCGCTCTTGAAAAGAGGTATTGCCATACTAGTTGTCCAATCCGTGGGGAGCCCTTGTTGTATGATGTTGTTGAAGATTTTTGTAATGTGAGGTGCAAGAATCTTTGAGCCCCACTTTGGATATTCTGCTTGGAGTTCAGCTAAGTCTTTTGCTTTTCCAACACCCAGCTTCTTGATACCCATCTCTACCTCTTGTACCGTGAAGAGTTTAGTATCAGTGTTGAGCAATGAGGGAGGGTCAACCTTGGGAACCTATTCATAGAGTTGTCTTGCATAGTCAAACCATTTAGAAGCTATAATATTATTTCCAATTTGTATATTTTTTGGTTGGATCTCCTTCCAAAATAATTTGGGATTATTTTTCCCAAGGAAGATTAGTTCTTCCCTCCTTGAAACCATGAAATCAGCCTTTTTCTTTCTTAATAACTGCTTGTAAGCTTTGAGCTTTATGTTATCCTTGTTTGACTCTTTCCACATTCTCCTTGCTTTTTTGCATTCCTCGTCAAACCAAGCATCAACCGGAAAGCAATTTGTTTCAAACTTCTTAATTTTTTCTCTTTTGCACTTTGCAAGTGCGCATTGAATTAAATGTGTTAATTCATGACTATGAAGGTTGTGAATTGTAATATTCTCTTTCTCAAAGAGCCTCTCTAGTGTCATTTTTAAGGTATTACAATTTTTTAGGGTCAAAAGAATTCTGCCCTGTGGGAAATTTTGTTGTACATGCTGATTTTTTACTCTAATTGTTTCTTTCCAATCCAAGAGAATCATAAATAAACTGACTTGTGATCTGATTTCAAGTCCCACAGCTGATCTCCAATCAAAACATCCTCCATTTTCTCACACAAACCATGCGAACAAAATACATAATCTACCACACTTGCTCAATTGTAAGTATTGCAAGTGAAATTACCGGACTTTGCCCATCTAGTCAAGCCATTACAAATGACTAAATCAAAGGCCCCACATAGAGTAAGCAATTGTTCACCAAAGAGATTACAACCCTTGTCCTTTGAAATTCTTTCCCACTGATGATTACTTTCTTCTGTAAGCCAAATAGGGTCACAATCATCTTTACAACAAAGAATGCAAGCTTGCTCACTTGCAGTCCTAGCATTGAAATCACCCACTATAAGGACTTCACATATCTGCGAATATGTTGCAATATCCACTTTTAAGGCTACAAATGGATCTTTGTGGTCAAGCCCTCTACCTTTGTAGCTTTTTTAAACCTACGACGCAAAATAGCATGCTGCAATTTTAATGTGATTTCTATTTTTTGATATTTGAAACCAAATGAATTGCTTATTTGAATCTTATTTTTCTAACTGAATGAGGCAACTTTCTTTCTCCCTTACAAAAACCATGATACCCCCATTACCTTTCCCATTCCTTGTTGCCTTATTCCACACTGTCATCTTCCAGTATCCTTCAAAAAGAGGTATCTTGCACCCTTCAGGCTCATGTGTTTCTATGAGGCAAATTATGTCTCTATCTTCCGCAATAGGTCGTAACCCAAGTCCTCGTCTCCATGGGTAACCTATGCAATTCCAACAAACTAATCTTAAGGAAACCTGGGTATGACTTGATTGCTATTTATTTTGACATGCAAGACTCACATTTTAGTCTTTATCCCTGCTTTCCCATACTGAACTTGTTTTATGATTTCCTGTTGAAGATTTTGTTGCCTCTTCTTTATTACCATCTTGTTTCTCTGTTTTGGAAGGAGGTCCAAATCGTGTTATCACAGCTTTGTCTTTGTAAATCCATGCTCTCTTTCATTCATCTCTTGCTGCCCTAACCTTTAAAATTTCCTCCCTTCTTTCCTCCTATTGTTTTACAGTTAAATCTTCTTCCCTCTTAGTAGATCCGGAGTTAAGATGAATCTAGGCTAGTTTAATTTTCCCCTTTAAATAAGCTACATTCCACATAAATACCATGGGTCAATACCATGGGCTATTTTTATTTTTATTTTTATTTTTATAGGGTTATGTTTATGTTTATTTTTTGAACGGGTTAAAATGTTTACAAATTACAATACATTACATTAACCTTTTATGTTATTTTTCTTTTTATGTAATTTGACTTAGTCAAAATGTTAAACATTACATTACAACATCTTTACCATACTCGCTTGGAGAGCGCCTCTCAGCGCAATTATACAATTTTGGTTGATTTATCTATTTATTATTTATTATATTTTTATAATCTTTTTAATCATGTTGATAGGTACATCTATTTTGGAATTGAGATTTTAGAATTTCAATTTAATTAACAATAATTATGAAGTGGATGGTAGGGATTTAATATTTATGGAATGTTCTGGGATATTACTAATAGTATACACAAATCAAAGGATGAGATTTACCTCCAAAGTAGTAATGCTCTTTATTCCTTTTTAATTAAATTGATTAACTAAAAAAAAATATGAACAAGTGTTTTTTTTTTCCCAAGGAAAAAGGCACAATTTTCATTAATATAGTAAGAAAATTACATGTTGTATAATGTTGCATGTATGAGATGCATTCACTAAGGAGCAGTTCAGTTGGTTGTAGAAAACTGTATACAAAATTACATCATAGTTGTCCAAATAAATAAACATCATAGTAGTCTAGGTATCATATATCTCCCATAATAAACAGCAAAAAACTAAGTCTCAGTCCCAATAATTAAGGCAGAAAGTAAAAACTGTAATCTATACCATAGAGCCTAAGAACCAAAAATAGAATATTTGAGAGATCATTCTGTGAGATGCCTGTTCATCTCCATGAACGACCAGTGGAAAAAATGGTAGAAAATTCCCTCCCTAAATTCCTGAATTTGCCATTTTCCTCTGTTCAGCTGCACGCCCACTTTGGAAATACGATCATTGATCTCATTCCTTTCCCTGTATATGTGTGAGCATGCAAAGGAATCAAATTGTGAATTTAAAGTAATGATATCAACGAGCATGTCTCTAATTGTGTGCAAGTGACAGTGATATACATCGTTTATCCAGTTTATAACAAGTTGTGAATCCCCAAATATTTGAATCTTTTGGTAATTTAGTTCTCTCGCGAAGACGAGGAGGTGTTTTAGACTGTTGAGTTCTGCAAAGTTGTTAGTGCCCCTGCCCAGGCCAACTTGTATTCTGTAGGACACTAGGTTGTTGATATGCAATATAGCGCTCCCCCCCCCCCCCCCCCCCCTCAACAGCCCTTGGCCTGGGCTGAGCCATCAAAATATCCCCAGGGATAACTCATGTCGATGCATTTCGGGATGATGGCCCGGGGGAGGGAGGTTTGTTGTCTGGGTCATCTGGGATCAAATTATAAATAGGCAGCGACTTTATACAGTGGATGTACCAATTTATCGGGGTATCCATAAATATAGTTTTGTTTCGGTTAATCCATATGCCCCAACAAATGATCAGCGACAAGTTCCTGGCTTTGTGAGTTTGTTCTCCAATCCACCATTTATGCCAAGCATACCCAACATCGAGTCTAGACCAAACTATCGGAAGATTCAGACTAGTATTAATCCTTGACCAGAAGAGTGTCGTCACAAGACAAGTGAGAAACAAGTGGTTTGTGTCTTCCTCATGCAGTTTGCAAAAGCAACATCTGGAAGGCCCGTGAAATGCCCTGCGCATGAAGTTTCACTCAGTTGGGGCCTTCTCCATGAGTATGCACCACATAAATAATCTGGACTTTGCGGGGGCTTTTAATTTCCATAGCTGGCACCACCACCAACTGATATCACCATTTTCCCGGGCTGCCATAGCAGTCGCATAACCAACTTTTGGGGTATATCTACCATAGGGGTCTGAGGCCCAAATGAGATCATCTTATTGGTCATTTATCCTGACATTGGCTTCCTCGAGGGCCCAAATGAACCGTTTCTAGTCCTCGAACCATCTATCCAGAATATTTAGAGCCCTATGATGCAAGCGGCGCTGTGGCAGCCACTGACCCTGTTCAGCGATTACGATCTGTGCAATATGGGTGATTCCAGCTCTAGAGATATGAGTACATAGATCCCTTGGTACAATGTGAGCATTCCCACACCCACCCCAAGCATTTGTGCATATTCGCACCTGATCACCTTTCCCTATTTTCCATGCCAACCTATTCTTAATGAGAGAAAGGGATTGGGTTATCGCTTTCCAAATAATAAAAAATCCAGTCGACAAATTGGTGGAACTGCATATCCAATCCATGACTGTTAGCGAATGGATATATTTGTAGTATATGATATCCTGCCAAAGGCTTCTAGAATTGACTATGTGCAAGCCCATTTTTGCTGCAAGTGCCATAGCAAATAGCTGAAGGTTTTTTATACCCTAACCCCCCAAATTTTTGGGTTTTCCAATCCGGTCCGAGCTTACCCAAGCAAAAGTCCTCCCTATTTTCTGGCCCCTCCAGAGAAAGCGACAACAAATTTGTTGTCTCCTTTTTAAAATGCCTTTTGGGATCCAAGACAGCGACATCCAATAAACCGGGATTGCATCGAGGACTGATTTTAACAGGGTGAGCTGACCCGCTCTAGAAAGCCATCGTTGCTGCTAGATATTAATTCTGTTTTCAATTTTTGCAATGAGTGAAGCCTAATCACTATACAGTAGCCATTCAATTTCAATCTGAAACCCAAATATTTTAATTCAACATCCAGATCTTGTCTCACATAGGAAAATTGTTGGGCTGCGAATTTGGACTCATTCAATAGGCATGTCACAATGATAATTGTGGACTTCTCATAATTTGGTTCCATACCTGTAGCTTTGAAAAAGAGAGATAAGATGTTCTTGAAATCATATGAGTCACGAAAGGATCCATTTAAAAAAATCAGTACATCATCAACAAACAAAAGGTGGGAGAGAGTGGTCATATCCGAAATCTGGACACCCCCAGTGCACCCTCCTCCTAGCCTTTTTTAATCAACCTGCTAAATCCTTCCATAATGAGAAGGAAGAGCAAAGGGGAGAGTGGGCAACCTTGTCTAAGCCCACGGTTCGCATGAAAAAAACCATAGGCAGCTCCATGGATAAGGATATTGTATGAGACTGAAGAGAGACAACACATAATCCAAGATATGAAGGCGTGGGGAAAGCCGATATGAGTAAGAGTGAGTTGGAGGTAAGACCAACAAGCATGATCAAAGGCTTTGGAGAGATCAATCTTAAGAATGATAGCCTTCCTATTCAGTTTTTTGATCGAATGGAGGGCTTCCTAATTTGTCCCAATGGTTTCATGGATCTAGCGTTGACTGAGGAAAGCAAACCGTTGCTTGGAAATCATTCGAGAAAGGATAGGTTTGATACAAAGAGCAATAGTTTTGGAAATGATTTTGTAAATGTTGTTACAAAGGGAGATGGGATGGTAATCATTGAAGGATGAAGGATTGTCAAATTTGGGAATGAAGGCCAAGAAAGTCGCATTAAAACCATCATACATTCTGCCTGAGCTTCTGCATTCCTCAATGGCCTGTAGTAGATCATCTCCAATAAGATCGAAGAAGGAGCTGTAGAATTCAGTCGACTACCTATCCGGGCCCCAAATTTTATCCTTTTTGAAGCATTTCAACACCGCTTCCAGTTCACCTCTAGTGACTGGGGAGTTTAAATTTTCCAAGTCATCGGGCTCCACAAATCTAGGCAAAGCTTCTGCAGTTCAGATGATGTCCGGGAGGGTAATACCAGTAGGGCATTGTAAATATTAGAGAAATGTCTTACCCCCATATCAGCCAGCTACGCAAAGGAATTTTCCTTTCTTCCATCTTGATCTTATAGTTCCCAGATAGTGTTTGTTAGGGCTCCAGGATACTCTCCTAGGTTGTAGCTCGGAGATGCCTGGTAACATATAATCTTCAATATGGTTCTAGGAACTTATTGGGATGGGTGATGGTTTGGTTCAAGCCAGATAACCACGTCTACTTTGTTTTCACTCTAGACATGCATGAACACCCTCAGACTACAAGGCTTTAGACCACCAATGCTCAACAATTTGGGAATTAGGTGAATAGACGAAGAATACTAACCACACCAGCAGATGCATATAGAATGTATGATGGCCAGCTGCAACTAGTCAAGAAACTTGCAAATCTAATCTATCAATGCAGAGATAAGATGACAGTTATCTTGCATTAGATACTGAAGAAACCTGAGTAGCCCACTCATTGATACATACGATTGTCTAATCCAAAGAAAAGATGGCAATTATCTAGCATTAGACATAGAAGAAATCATGAATATAACACATCAGGCACAAGCTTAGAACATAGAAGAAATGGGCATTGAGCAATTAAAAGAAGCTTGCATTGCTGAAAATGAAGATGAGACGCTGCAAGTTACAGAATATCTATAGTCTCCGGAAGTTGAACCGAAACACAATTGCCAACCCTGGTTACATCTTTCTTCTGGCTATTTATAATCTATCATTACAATGGCTCTTAGCTGTTTAGGGATGGGGGGTCTTAATTGACCACCAACTACCATTAACTGTCTAATAGCGTCTTTGAACGTAGTTGTTTTCTCCACTACGAAAACCTGATTAGATTTAGTACTGTGCTATCCTTTAGGTGGTCGGATTGATCATGGCAGTGGAGTTCCATGATTGTTTAACTCGGTTGCTGAGTCGTGTTGCGGCTTTTCTCCTCTGGCCATGCTCTTCTTTCAATTCGGTTTCATGGTTAGACTAATAGAGTTGGCCATCTTCCTCTTCGCGTAACAAACAGGACGTGGGGGTATGGAGTGCATGGGCAGATGAACGGTTATGAATGATCGTGAATGGTGGTTGTCGAATTAAGGGAGATGTGTGGCGGAGATCATGCGGGGTGATTTGATTTGAGTGGTAATGGTTTTTATCGTGCGGGCATCGAGTGGTAAGCGGTAAGTGTCAGAACTCGCCCGATGCCATTCAGTGGATGACACGTAGCAGCAGGGAAAAAGAAAGACCTCCCTCATCGGGTGGGTACTTATCACGCTTGTTGTCTGCGCGATATGGGCGTTGACCGTTAGATTAGGCGGGGGTGATCTAACGGCTGAGGAGTGTTGGACAAGTTGGTGTATCAAATGGGACATGGGCCATTGAATTGGCGGGGAAAGATCAATGACAAAGATGCGATGAAGGTACAAGATGTCTTCAGGAAATGTGCTATAGGCACGTAAGGCATATGGGTGAGGTTTTATGGGGATTTTGGCTATTGCGCTTGGGGCTAAGGCCAAAGTGGAATTTGTCGGGGCACGAATGTTAAGTTAGGCAAGAGAAAGGGTAAAGTGTGAGCAGGGTAAGGGAAGAAGAGGAAATGGCCCGGATGGGACCTCTTTTACGCACAGCAAAGCAAACCAAATATTCCCATTGACCTTCAAAAAGTCAGCACTGCATCTCAGGGCTAACACTGGCTCCTTCTGGGGATGAAATCCTCCCTGTGAGGTTTCAAGAACCGTAGACCACTGCCTTTTACATAAGAAACAAGATTAGAAATATTGCCTAGTATTCCATTGGGCATGGAGTCTATTTAAGCCTACACTAAAACTTTGAAAAATAACATATTTAGAATACTGAGCCCTGAAAGCCTTAAACAAAATAAACTTTCAAAAACCGCCCATTGACTGGGCCATCAAAAACAGTTTCTCCCTCCAAACTTTGTTGCATGAAATTATTGTTTCCCTGGACTTGAGAGATGACAAATGGTCCTATCCACAGAGCATCAAATTTACCATGATTGCATTTCTTTTCCTTAAGTGCATCCCATTTGAGAACCCAGTCACCAACCTGAAAATTTTCCATCTTTGCCTTTCTGTCAAAAGCTTCCTTGATTTTCCTTTGATGTATTGCAGACCTCTCAATCAATTGATCTCTGATCTGATGAACTTCATCCAAGTCACTCATCCTCCTTGCCATGTCACTTTCCTCGTTCTGTTCTTCTTGCAAGAATTTGGCAACAGGGAGGATCAATTCGATTGGGAAAATAGCCTCAGTGCCATATACCAACTTGAATGCAGAATTCCCTCTGGCCTTCTTGGTGGTGACCCTATCATCCCACAATGCAAACTTTAGTTTGGAATCCCAGCTCCCTTGTTGTGTTCCAGCAGCTTTTTTATTATCCTTACAAGGCTTTTATTTGATGATTCTGCTAGGCCATTACCCTGAGGATAATATGAGGTGGAATGCACTAATTTAATGCCCATTGAGTTACACATGTCCACCAACTCTTTTGCCCTAAAAGCTGCTGCATTGTTTGTAACCAATTTGTTTGGGCAGCCAAACCTGGTAAAAATATTTTCTGTCAAGAATTTGATGGCAACTTGGTGATCAGCTTTCTTAGTGGGGATGGCCTCGATCCATTTGGTAACACAATTAGTGGCTACTAAAATCCATCTATGTTGGCCACTAGAATGTGGATTAATCTCCCCTATGAAATCCAAACCCCACTGCTGGAAAGGGCCACTGGTGTGTATTGGTTTCAAGGGCAAAGATTTCAGCTGTTATCTTCCTGGAAACTTTTGGCACTTGTCACAATATTTCACAAAAAAATACATCAGAGAACAGGGTAGGCCAATAATACCCAACCTTTAGGATCTTGTGGGGTGTGGTTTTCCAATAATGATTTCCTCCACAGATGCTAGAATGGAATTGGTGCATGACTTCCACAGATTGCTCCTTGTCTAGACATCTTAAGAGGATTCCAGTTGGGTCCCTCCAATAAAGCAGGTTCTTATTGATGCAAAACTTGGCTGCTTTGAGCTTAATAGTACTGGCTTGACTTGAAATGAGGCCTGGGGGAACTTCTAGCTTCAACAAGAAATGAGATATACTGGAATACCATTCACAAGTAGCCAAGTTCTCATCCAATGATTGGCTCTGCTTTCGTTCTTCTGTTGCCTCCTCTGCTTGTTCAACCTCTGAATTTGTACTCATGCAATTTATGTCCAGCATTCTGCAATTTTCTTCAGCCATCAGCTGAGCAAGACCCTGGCCTTTGACAAGCTTGGTAGGCTTCAATTCTATGTTGAACTCAATGAGCTTTGGAATCCATTTAGCCCTTCTTCCATCAACATCTGGCTGTGTTAGGACATCCTTTACTGAGGTAGAGGGTACATAGGCAATCACCTTGGAGTGTAGAATGTATATTCGGAATGCCTCTAAAGACTTAATAAGAGCATAAGCCTGCTTTTAAATTATGTCATATCTTAATTCAGCATCCCTAAAGTTTTATTGAAAAAGGCCACTGGGTGCTCTATACCTTCATCATCCTTTTGCAACAAGACTGCTACAAGGGTGTCACAGGAAGCAAAAGAGAAGATATGGAAATCCTTGTTATAGTCTGGGCTGATTAGAGTGGGAGTTTCCATAATAGCTCTCTTGATGGCTTCAAAATATTTTCCCGCTGCATCGATCCATTTAATCTCTAATCCCTTTTTCAGCATGGAGGTAATATGTTTCACTAGTTTTGCAAAATTGGGAATAAACCTCCTCACAAAGTTGATCTTGCCCAAAAAGGATTGAATGTCCTTTTTTGACCTAGGGACAGACAATGTCTGTATTGCTTTAACTCTTTCTAGATCAATCTTGACACCTGCAACAGAAACTATATGTCCTAAAAGTTTCCCTTCTTCCAGAACAAACTGTGACTTCTTAGGATTTACTGAAATCCCAAACTTTCTGCACTTTAGAAACACTTTCTTCAAATGCTGCAAATGATCCTGATGACTGTTGGAGTAAACTATTATATCATCCAGGTAAACTAGGACAAACTTATCCTTCTCTCCTACAAAAGCTATATCCATGGCCCTCTGAAAGGTGGCCCCAGCATTCATAAGTCCAAAGGGCATCTTGGAGTACATAAAAGTGCCCCAAGGAGTGGTGAAGGCAGTCTTTTCTTGGTCCTCTGGATGCACAGCAACTTGGTTGTACCCTAAAAATCCATCCAAGAGAGACAGGACTCTAGCCCCTGAAACCTTTTACAACAAATGTTCCATCTTGGGCAAGGGATAGTTGTCTTTTTTAGAGCATTTGTTCAGGTTCCTGAAGTCAACACACAACCTGATTTCTCCACTTTCCTTCCTCATGACTACCAGGTTGGCTACCCACTTCGAATACCTCAGGGGAACTATGATCTTGGCAGCCAACAATTTCTTAATTTCCTTCCCAATCAAAGGGAGTAGTAGAGGGTTTATGGGTCTCAGCTTTTGCTTGAAAGGGATGGTGTCTTTCTCCAGTGGGATCTTATGCTGGATGATGTTTTTGTCATAAGTCTTAAGGTCATTGTATTCCCAGGCAAAGACATCGACAAATTGCTTCATTAGGGTGCAGTATTCAAAACTTTGGGCAGTAAACAAGTGGGTGGACAGATTTATATACTTTGGATCATCTGGGCTCCCTATGTTATGCCTATGGACTGCAAACTTATTTTCCTACTAGGCAATCATACAATGTTACTAGGCAATCATACAATGTTGTCTTAGCCAATTTTGTTTCTTAGCTGAGACTGATGACATTCCTCCATGGCCTCATTCTCTTGATCAATTTGCATTTCAGAGAATTCATCAATGACTTGCAGAAACCTATTGACTTCATCATCATCGTCAAAAACTTTCCAGTATTTGACATTATCAAGCAGAGATGGTCTATACTTTACCTGAACTTCATAAGCCAATTTAGGGGGCATGGGAGGGATGAACATGCTAGCAGACACAACAAGGGAGTCAACAAGTTAATTTTTGACTCTAGGAATATACAAGATACAAAAGCTACTAAAAGATCCTTTAAGCCTCCATACCTCATCTCTGTATGCTTTCAGCCAGGGGTGCTTTGCTTGGAATGTCTTGTTTACTTGTTGAATGATGAGATCGGTGTCTCCAAACACCTTTATGTCTCTGATTCCCATTTCTTTGGTAGCATTTAAGCCCAATATCAAAGCCTCATACTCTGTTATATTGTTGGTGACCTGAAAAAGTGAGCTTGAAAGACAGATGGATGCATTCCTGTGTTGGGGATACCATCACTACACCTGCTCCTGCAGCTCCCCTAGAGCAAGCTCCATCAGAGAACATATCCCAAATCTGTGGCCCTTCCTTCTCCATGACCTGGCATACTGGTTTCTTGAGCTGCACTGAGGCCAGCTAGGATTCTTCATTTTAGAGAATACATGCTCCAAATTCAGTGTCCACAACATAAATGGGATGATTAGTGGGATTCTTTTCATCACTGATGATATATGCCAGCTGGGCTTCCCTGTACAACCTTCTGCTTTCTCCCCCAAAAACCGGGACAGTGGCATAGGACAGGTCATTTTGCAATGTCCCACCCAACCTCTTCATCCATACTCTGGAAAGTAGCATGCCAAACTTAGGGGGGACATCTGCTACTACAATATCCACCATCATGCTCTTCATGGGCAACTGAGATAAGGTGATGGCCAAGTTTTTGATCAACCCTAGACATTTCACTTTTCTGGAATCGAAAGAGAACAAGCCATGATAAGGTCTGGTGATATCAAGGCCTAACTCATCCATGACAGCCTTGGGCATTAGATTATGATTGGCGCCTGTGTCTAGTAGGCAATTGTGAAGGATTTTGTCATGAATGGTCAAGGAGACATAAAATGGTGGGGAATTGTCATCAGCAGGTTCGGTCATCGGACTAAGCACAACTACAGGTTTGTCATCTTGCAAATTGACACAGTCATTTGATGTTTATGTGGCTTTGAGCTCGAGGGCATCAAGGATGGGTTTCTTAAAGGCCTCGTTCTTTACTAGTCCTATCTGAGGTACATATATTTTCAACTTCTAGACTTCTGATTCAAAACTGAAAAGGGAAGGGGACTTGTCAGGACCTCTTACCTCTTGAGCTGGCGCTTTTAGGATGTTGGGATCAACTGTTGGTCGCTTCTGCTTGCTAATTTGCTGCTCTGTGGGGACAACAGCTCTTTGGATAGGGCTTTCTTTGCCATTACTCATCCTTGACTTCAGGTTATATCTCTGCTGATTTTCAGTTTGCAGAACAACTTCTCTGTCCCATTCCTGGTTAGTCTGGTCCTTGAGTAATGAATCCTCATAGACAACTAATGTAAAAAATGAAGCACTGCCTTTGTCTTCCATGCAGTGGATCACATCCTCTTCATCAAACTGATCCTCCTCCATGACTACGTTATGGAAAGGAGTCTTCACCTTCTATTCTTCATTGGCCTCTTTTCCCCTTTGCATGATCTGCAATTGTTCATTTGCTCTCTTATACGGATTTGGGTTTCTAGGAGGAAATGTATTAGGACCCCTTCCTTTCCCCGAATGCTGATCAACCTTCAGCTTGGAGATTTCAGAGGCCAATGACTCTATTATCTTGGTCATTTTGTCTATCTTGGGATCTAAAGATGAGGAAGATTCACCCCTCTATCTCCTTCGATCAACATGCCCTTTGAGTTTTTCTGCAGCCATGATGTTGGATTCTACTTCCAAGGATGCATCCTATATCTCAGCCAGAGAAGCACATCTTCTTTCTCTCAATAGTAGGTAGAAGTCAGAATCAAAGGCATTGACATAGGTGAGCTTGGCAGAGGTGGGAGTAGGTTTCACTTCAGCTAGTATCTTGTTGTACATGCGGTTGAACCTTTTATTAAAATCGGACAATGACTCCCCATTTTCCCTTTTTAGGTTGCCAAATTCAGTATGATAATAGACATATTTTTCTTATCCCCCCAATGCTTTAGGAACACATCATCTAAGGCCTCAATGTCTGTTATAGACCTAGGGGTTAATTCTCTGAACCATTTTCTAGCCTCTCCAACTAGTATTTGGACGAATACTCTCATCCATACATCATCTTCACTAATATCTAGGTTATCAACATAGCTATAGAATGACTCAAGATGTTCTTCTGTTATGACTCCCTCTGTCCTAGTGAACTTAGGCATGTACTTATGATATTCTCCTACAGGCATGGCATTCAAAGGAGTAGGCAATACCAAGGGACCATACCTAACAACTATGGTTCGTTCCATTTTGGTGGGTGCTTGTGGGCCTGCCATGACTGGGGTAGATAAAAGGGTGTTGGAAATCTGAAAGACAGGGAGTTGAGAAATGACTGATAGGGTTAAAGGATTATGATAGACAGGAGGGGAGGTTTCCTTTGGGCTGAAATCCAAAGGAGGACCTAAAAAATAGGGAGCTCTATGAATCTGTAAAAATTTCTCTTCACTGCTAGTGCTAGAGGCTATATTCTCACTATGTATGTGCTCAGTTACAAGTCTTTCTTACAGATATGCATAAGATTGTTTAGGTTTACCTGATCCTGATGCTCCCTTTTGTGATGTCTTTCTTTCCTTGATAATATTCTTAGGGTCAGGTACTGGGTCAGCTGGTGATTTCTGAGGATTTCTCCGAGTGTGCCTCAAAAATTGAGCTAGAACTGTGATGTGGAGTCGCTAATAGGTTCAGCCTCCAGTAGAGTCACCAAATAGATGATTACAACCAAAAATGTGTCCAGACTTTGTCTATCATCAAAGCTAGATCTGTGTCATTCTCCCAGGGAAGCTGAGCTTCAATCTCCTCTCCCCGGCAACAGCGCCAATTATGTTAGGGCTCCAGGAAACTCTCTTAGGTTGTAGCTCGGAGATGCCTAGTAACATATAATCTTCAATATAGTTCTAGGAACTTATTGGGATGGGTGATGGTTTGGTTCAAGCTAGATAGCCATGTCTACTTTGTTTTCACTCCAGACATGCATGAATACCCTCAGACTACAAGGCTTTAGACCACCAATGCTCAACAATTTAGGAATTAGGTGAATACATGAATAATACTAACCACACTAGTTGATGCATACATAATGTATGATGGCCAGCTGCGACTAGTCAAGAAACTTGCAAATCTTATCTATCAATGCAGAGATAAGATGACAGTTATCTTGCATTAGATACAAAAGAAACCTGAGTAGCCCACTCACTGATACATTCGATTGTCTAATCCATAGATAAGATGATAGTTATCTAGCATTAGACATAGAAGAAATCATGAATATAACACATCAGGCACAAGCTTAGAACATAGAAGAAATGGGCATTGAGCAATTAACAGCAAAAGAAGCTTGCATTGCTGAAAATGAAGATGAGACGCTGCAAGTTACAGAATATCTACAGTCTCCAAAAGTTGAACCGAAACACAATTGCCAACCCTTGTTACATCTTTCTTCTGGCTATTTATAATCTATCATTACAATGTCTCTTAACCGTTTAGGGATGGGGGGTCTTAATTGACCACCAACTACCATTAACTGTCTGATAGCATCTTTGAATGTAGTTCTTTTCTCCACTATGAAAACCTGATCAGATCTGGTGCCGTGCTATCCTTTAGGTGGTAAGATTGATCATGGCAGTGGAGTTCCATGACTGTTTAACTCGGTTGCTGAGTCGTGTTGTGTCCTTTTTTCCTCCGGCCATGCCCTTCTTTTAATTCGGTTTCATGGACAGACTGATAGAGTCGGCCATCTTCTTCTTCATGTAACAAACATGACGTGGGGGTATGGAGTGCATGGGCAGATGAACGATTATGAATGATCATGAATGGTGGCCGTCAGATCAAGGGATATGTGTGGTAGAGATTGTGCACGGTGATTTGATTTGAGTGGTAATGGTTTTTATCACACGGGCATCGGGCGGTAAGCGGTAAGTGTCAGAACTCGCCCGATGCCATTCAGTGGATGACACGTAGAAGTGGGGAAAAAGAAAAACCACCATCATCGGGTGGGTACTTATCGTGCTTGTTGTTCGCGTGATATGGGCGTTGATCGTTAGATCAGGCGGGGGTGATCTAACTGCTGAGGAGTGTCGGACAAGTTGGTGTATCAGATAGGACGTGGACCGTTGGATTGGCAGGGAAAGATCAAATGCAAAGATGCGGTGAAGGTACGAGATGTCTTCGGGAAATGTGCTATAGGCGCGTAAGGCAAATGGGTGAGGTTTTATGGGGATTTTGGCTATTGTGCTTGGGGCTAAGGCCAAAGAGAAATTTGTCGGGGCGCGAAGGTTAATTTAGGGAAGAGAAAGGGTAAAGTGTGAGCGGGGTAAGGGAAGAAGAGGAAATGGCCCGGGTGGGACCCCTTTTACGCACAAAAAAGAAAACCGAATTTTCCCGTTGACCTTCAAAAAGTCAGCACTGCATCTCAAGGCTAACAGTGTTAATTGACTTCCTTCCCCGAGCATATTGTTGAATTTTTTTTAATTTTCATCCCCTGCTTGTAGCCAGAGAGCACTGCTCTTTAGCCTCTAGTGCTCTTCTTTTAGACGAAGCAATCTAATTCTTTCTGGTTCAAGGAAAATTAGTTGAGCCTTTGATTCGACCGAGGCAAGACTTCTTAGGCCAGAGGCTTCAAAATCTTTGAGAGATGCCTCAATCCCAAGGAGGTCAACCTCATCTTTTCTCTATTTCTCCTTAGACCATATGATAGCTTTAGCTTTTATGCATGCCAGGTTTTTGGATATGACCACCGCAGGGGAGGAAGGATCATCCAGCCTACAATGAGTCCAAGAGTCTATAACTAATTTATGGAAACTCGCATCAGAAAGCCATGATGAGTTGAATTTGAAGGGCGTCGGAGGCTTGAAATTATTATCCCTGATCTCCAAAAAGACAGGGGAGTGATCTGAGATCCCGCCCAAACCCACCCATTGGCGAAATAGGTTCAAGCAAGCCAGGAGAGAGGCCTTGATCAGAAAATGGTCCAACCTTCTAGCCAACGCCCCTGCCCTCGATCCTCTATTCCTCCAGGTCAGCTTGATCTTGGCACAGTCAATGTTCAGGAACTCGTGGGATTCCAATAGGTTTTCTAAGAAAGCCGAGAGGTGGTCACATTGGCCCTGGTTACCCCATTATTCAGCCAGACCAAAGGAGAAATTTAGGTCTCCCCCTATAATTTAGTTCCCATATTGCATAAAATATGCTTCCATAAGTCTGTTCCAAAAGACTTCCCTATTTTGACGTGGATCATAAATGTTGATGAGCTTGAGCGTCTTGTTTAGCTCCACCAAGGATATGTCAGCTCCCAAAAAGCCCTCCCCTCCAGGCATTGAATAATTTAATGGAACGTTTATTAAAGACCATGGCGCAACTGCCCAAGCGTCCCCTAACATCCAAAAAATGGAACTCCCATTCTGGAAGAAAACTCAGTAACAACAGGTTAACTAGACTTCCTTCACCCATCGTTTCTTGCAAGAAAATAACATTGAGTCTTTTCGAAAGACATAATCTCTTAAGGGCCAATTTTTTTTGTCTAGGTTGGCTAAACCCCTGCAATTAAAGGAGAGACAAATCATGGAGGAACATTGTGTGGGTTGCCCTTTGCTCTAAGGGCCCAGTCAATTAGGGATTGAACCCCCGAAGCCACTTCAGCACCTGCCCTCTTAATGGCTTTTGAGAGTTTTTATTGTTGGCCACGGGGAGGTTTGTAGGGGATGGGAGGGGGACAATCGATTGCCAAGCCATAGGCGCATATAGGTGGCAGGAAGTGAGCGGAGGAAGTAACGATGAGGCCCACCGGATGATGAGCTGCCCCCCTGTTTAGAATGGGGCTGCTTAATGGAGGTAGAAGGGTAGGAAGCAAGGAAGGAGGGAGGGGCCGAAAGAACAAGCCAAACCAGGGAGCACAACTTGCTAACCTCAGGAAACGACCTAGATAAACTCAAAGAAGCAGAAACTAAATCAGAAACCAAACAATCATTTGATAACAGAGGGAAAGGGGAAGGAGGAGTATCCGTAAAGGTCGAATCCCTTGCCCGAGCTCTGGTTGGGGGAGACGATGCCAAGACCATGGAGTCTGGTTATGTGAAAGGCATCTGCAACCCCTGTTGGGGAGGCTCAGTGTCTTCATAAGTGTCTGCTCGAGGAGGGAAATTCAACTCCGACTTTTGCGTGCAAGTTGAGACCAACGTTTTTGGAGGATTCTATTGTAGCCCAATCAATCTGGGGTAGTCTTTATATAAATTCCCCACCTCATGGCACTTGCAGGAGCTTAAAGGGATGCCTTCGTAGTCTAGAATTTGTCTACGGGTGATGGCGCCAATCTGTAGAAAATAGCTCTCCACTAGGCCCTCTTTGGTATCAAGATGCACGAGTATGCGAGCTAAGGCCATACAACCCGTATACTGGTATGCCCTGTCATGGTCTAGGTACACCCATAAGTCGTCTCCAATGACCTTGAATATTTCATCAGCCCAGAACTACAATGGGAGGCTCGACAGACGAACCCATATCGGTCTAGCACCGAGGTTTTCCTTTTGAGGGTCGAACAACGATGACCATCGCTTCAACAGCACCGGGTCATCTCGATGTGCAAATATATTTTCAGTACCCAGTTAACCTGATCTGGATGAGAAAAAATCAGGGCAAACCATCCACGAGACAGGGAGATAAGACCTGGGAGTTGCATCAACAGATTTCCCCATATCTCGACGGTCCACTTCCGCAGTCGCGTAGGCATATAGTTCCTGCCCCTTACCCTGCCCACAAGCACAATACTCTCTGTTAGGGCTTTTTGGGCCATTGTAATGCCCTCCCCGAAAACTAGGCGGCGGTCCCTTTATCTTATTTTTTAGTTCTTTAATTTCTTTTCACGCCTCCTTTATGGTTGGGCGGCCTGTGTGCCCTCCACTTGGTCATTTTTGTCTGAATCTGAGGACCTGATATCCTCTGTGCCCATTTCTTACCCCACAATGTCGTTAAAGAATCCCAAAGGCAAAGCGGAACCCACAAGCAAGAAGGTAGGGCAGAAAGGAGCATACCCTAGGAGCCTCACCTAAGCTGATACTAAACCTTGTGAAAGGGACTGTAAAACACTACTCCCCTCCGCTAAAGTACATGCACCTCCTTGTAGGTTAGCATAGGTCGGATACGCCTGAGACCATTCTCGGAGCTTTGAGGGTGAAGGAATGGAAAGAAAAGGAGGCTCAGAGCCCTCGCCTGGGCTAAATAGACCTTTCGTCACTGTTGTTAACAATTACAGGTTAACCATCCCCTGAAGGGTGACATCCATATTGTTCATGAGCAAGGTAACTTTCGCAACCTAAGAGTCCAATAAACTGGCAACCACCAGTGCAGACGCAAGTTAAACTGGATGAGAGTAGTTAACCCAGATGTCTTCTGCGGTTAGAGAGTCTGAGGAATAATCTAATAGTTTCTCATCCATCCGGGTGCCAGCTATCGTAGATAAAACGGGCTCTGTTCCAAGAAAATTATCGATATGGGGATCGCCCATTGCTGACCGGGGTTGTAAGAAGGCTCCACAAGAAAAGCACCTTTAGCAAACCAGATAATGAACCCCTTGCCAACAACCCGAGAATGTGACTGTAATCATTCAAGCTTGAAACCCATGACTTAGAACCTTCACCGCTGACACTCACTGTTAACACAAGGTAGTAATGAACCAAAAAAAAAAAAAAAAAAAAAAAAAAAAAAAAAAAAAAAAAAAAAACCTCTGGAGCTTGTAAAAATGTTGGAAAAAAGCAAGGGTTAGACCTCGAGACCCTGTCCAGAACAAGTCAGAAATGCTGCCTCGGGCAAGGGAAACCATAATATAATATCCACGCCTCCTTGAATCCTAAAGCAAGTAGGGAAAAACCATAACCAGACAAAGGTAAGTGTGTTGGTTTCCTCGGCTTATAGAGAAGGCAAACCGAGGTTTACCTAGCCCCACCATCGAAGCGTGGAGACCACACCTTCTCATTCCCATCATGTAGTATCCTTAATTCTATGAACAGGTGTTATATGAAATAAGTTATGGTTTTTTGGTCATGTAGTATTGATATGTCGTGATATTGTAAAAATATCTATTTACATATTAAGAATCTTCATAATAAAGTGAGGGTAAATTTCCATGGAGAATAATTTTGTTCCATGTTTTTATATATGTATGTTTAACTTATACATTAATTCTTTTATAATAATAATAATAATAATAAAGGTATAATTTAGGTAATGGTATGATATTTTTAATTTTAATAATGTTTTGATGCTTGTTATAATAAATATGTATACTTTGGGAATTAATTGATTTTTTATTAGTTTAGATAATAACATTTTATAAAAATTGAATTTTATAAAAATATTCAAAATAAATTAAATTCTAATAGAAAATTGAAATTTTGTCATTTTTATTTATAAAATTACAATTTAAATAGGAAAAGATAACACTTCATCATATTATCACTCAAACTAAAATTAATTAACATTTAATAAAATTTGATTTATATTTCAAAATCCAATATGGTAAGAAATATATTTGTACTTTAATATTGAATGGTAATTTTGAATTAGAGAATATATCATATATTTCACAAAGTTTGAAATGATTTTGACTTGGTTGATCATTTTACTTTAATTTAAGGGGTCAATTTAATTGGTTGTTATTAATGTTGTTGAGTATTTGGTTAATTTCGTGTTAAAAAGTGTCCTATTCAAAACCTCTTACATCAAATGCACTAATTTACTTAACAATTTTACTAACAATACCATCTATAAATATAAAAGAAACATCCTTGAGTTTCTTTATAAAACATTTCCCCCAAAAACAATTATAATAATCTATAATATTGAATAAAACATGAGAAGTTCGGAATTTTCTACCGCACCAACTTTAGACCACGGAGGAAGCTAGAGGAGGAGCAAAATGAAGGATGGAAAAGGTGGGTGTTCAACTCAACAACACTTGCCTAACACTACACAATTGATCAAGAGCCATAGGAATTGATTTCCCGCCTGTTCCTCAAACTCTAGCAACCTCCAACTCTTTGGAAAGCTCTGTTGATGTAAATTCATCCCACCAGCCTGGCTCCCCTCCTCTCCTTGGCCCAATAGCAATAGAAGTGAAAGGAAAATTTCTTGTGGTCCAAGGCTCTCCCATCCAGAAGCATGTTTAAAAAGTTGACAATTCTAGGAAGTCCCCTACCAGCGCTGCCCATACTGCGAATGGAGAGCCCTCTCAGCAAGAAACAAGTTCCTATGGTAGAATAAAGTTCACCTGAAAATTTTGGAGTTGTATAAGAAAAATACAAGAAAGCATAACAAGCACCAACTAGTTCTAGGGGCAAGCAAGCAACTTAGCCATGTCTTCCATTATGCTTTATTGGTTATTTTATCTCCTTATATTACTTTGTTGTTCAAGTTTTGATGGCCACACTAGTAGGCATCCTTTTTGAAGGGTTGTTGTTCATTTTTGTAAGCCCTACCTACGTTTTTGTTTGTCCCATGCTTCTCAATGAGACTTTCAATCATTTTGAAGGACCATTTGGTTTCCCTTTCATGGGAAGATGGTCCATCTCTAGTTCTTTTCACTCGATACTCTGTGGACTTCTTATCGTTTGATCCTCAACCTTCACAGTTACTCTTTGAATGTACTCTATGTAAAATATTTTTGGTAATATAATGTCTCTTACTTGGTTACAAAAAAATTATTGCATCAATAAATAACTATTTCATATCATGATCATAACTCCATCCACATTTCAATTTATTTTTTTCTCAAAACATGAATGAGAACTTTATATTAATAATTATGTAATGAGATCCAACTAGTACATCAAAATGGGCATTTATAATTGAATTCATTTCCCATGAGTCTATTATGGGTATGCTCCATGGATCCATTTTTTTTAACTTCCTAGTTAACTGACTTCTTACATTTACAAGTGTGAATACACCAAAATAGTAGCAAAATCAAACAAAAATTACAATACATGATGATTTTATTATGGAATAACTGCATCCCCTAACCCAACTTCCTTTTATAGTTCAAATCAAGTAGAACTTGATCAACTTGTCGCTTAAAGTATATTGATCTATTGGATTCTTGTGCAGAGTGTGTTGTAGGTCTTTAGTTTGATGCCTTAAGCTTACAATTTCATCTTTGGTCCTCTACATGGTAGTTCTCCAATCAATTAGGATCTCCATAGTTGAAGTGAGACTTGAGACAAGCTAATTGTATCTCATTTGTAGGGCAATAATTTCATTTTGTAAATCATTGATTTTCTCTAGAATCTCCTTGTGTCTATCTCCAATGCGTCATGGCATGTTTACAACCTTACAGTTTCGAAGCGATTTGTCAAGGTTCCTCACTTTACCCCTATTGATATAAAGTAACCAACATTCGTGTGTTGTTTCCTTCCCTTTACTAGCTTAAAGGTCTTTAACCATATTCTATCTATAAAATGTTACAACTTGGATGGAGTTCTAAGTGATTTTCTTAGCGAAAGTTTCAAACACAATATAGTGTAGAGCCAAAGTACCACAGTGGGTAACCAAAACACCACCGAGGAGAGCCGAACACCATGGAGGAGAGTCAAAACAATACAATGAAGAGCCAAAACACTATGATGGAGAATCAAAACAGTTCAATGGAGAGCCAAAACACCACGATGGAGAGTCAAAACAATATAGAGGAGAGCCAAAACAACATAGTAGGGAACAAACATATTAAGAGCATAAGTAACAATAAGAGCTTTAGAAGTAATCTAGAACAATTGAGCTTCCCCAATTCTTAGCTTTTGATATCTTTGTATCCAATTCTGCATTGTTGAGTGCTAATAGTTGCTTAAATATTTTCCCCTATGGTTCCTTCAACCAACTCAAATCTTGACTTCCTTGTTCAACATGTTTCTCTAAACTCTAATCTCCACATTTGACATAGGAATGAGGCAAATTGATTTTAATAAGGTGAGATAGAAAAGTGGTTGCTTACCAGAGCTTTACATAAGGTGAGCTTGCCACACCCGACGTATGTTGAAGTAACCCCTCTTCTCCATTGCATTCCCACATATTGTTTCACACATTGATTACCCCCAATCCTATGCCACCTTTTCCATAATTCATTATAAACATGTGGATTATTTCCATGTGAATTAAATGTTCCTTCTTATGTACCCTATCCAATTCATTAGTATCTACTTCTTGGCATATTATGACAAGGTGTTCAACCACCAAGGTTCTCTTCATAACAATCTAAGTAGACATTATACAATCTCACTCTTGAAGGATGTCGTACCTCCACCACCTATAGTAGTACGACAATGGATTATGCCACATGAACTCAAATTTCCAATTCCCTCTTAACTTTCTCCATGCACGCCAGACACTTGTTTTGAGTGCCATTTGGAATTCTCATGAATTTTGGCTTTATATAATGTTTGAAAACCACGAGGTTAAGGAATGGGGTTGTGCCCCTCCAAGCCATTCACCTTAATTCTTCTTAATTGCAACGAGCATCCAATGTTCGCTAGAGCGTCGACTTCTTTATTGTGTTGCCTCGGGATGTGATGAGCATCATGGAGAGTAAAATCTTTTAAAAACCCCCTATCTTTGTTAATATGGCTTTCAGTTTCATATCCTTTGGAAGGTTCTTCTTGACCAGATTCTATATTATAATTCAAGAGTCTCCTAGGATCAATTTTATTTTGTAATATTCCTTTCGTTGTTGAGTTATAAGCCTTTAAGGAGAGCAATATGCTTTTTGAGTGATTGTTAGATTTCATTCATAATCCCCAAGAAAATGTTAGCTTTATTGTTTCATTGGAACCCCCCTCGCTTTTGCTACCCCTCTATACTACAAAGTAATTGAACCTTACATCAAAATGAAAACCTAAAATATTCACTTAAAAAAAATTAAAACTTTTTTCTTTTCCAATCAATTTTTTCTAAATCAATTGCTTCCATTTTCACTTCATTTTTCTATCATTCTCTCATTTATAAAAAAAAAAACTATGATATTCGCTGGCTAACATATCTACAACTTGTAAAACTAATTTATGGTTTAAAAAACCACAACCTAGAAAAACCTAATTAATCAAAATCACCTAAAAACGCATCTAACCTAGACCATACTAACCCTAACCATAATTTACACAAACAAAATTTAACAGCAATTACATTAACCTAATATACCATTTATAATTTTATATATACACACTTATAGTCTATTTTTTTTTTAATATATTTATAAGAAAACCTGTAATATAAATGTGTAAAAATGATCATCAACCTTTCAAACCACTAAACGGAAAATACCACGGAATAATTAAATAAAGGTTACCAAGAATAATGAGAAAATGAATAAATTCAAATGCTTTGATTCTAAATATAAAGAACCGTGCTATTTATTTATATAAACATTCCATTATGATTAGGGTACGGAGAGGATGCACAAAGAATATATTCCCCATCCAAATACATCATGATGGTCCATTATTATTCCGCGTGCAATTTCCACATCCTTTATGTCACCTCAATCGTGACCACCAACGCGTTGATTCTCAAGTTCTTCCATGCCTCACTTTTGAAAATTACTTTTTCTTTTGCTCAATCTTAGAATATAAGAATATTTTTGGCCTGCCACCACAAATGAAACTTGTGAACTTGAAATACCATAATGAAGTAATGGAGTATAAAAGCATTTTTCAGTTAAATTGAAAGTATTTAATTTATTACAAATCTTTGTAAAAAATAATTATATATGAGAAACATTTTATAATTAAGTGTATGGAGAGATTATTATTTTTTTGCTTTAAAAGAATGTTAATATTAAGAAAAAGTTTTTTGAGAAATCACATAAAAAGAAATTTTTGGGCGACACGTTTCAAACACAATAAGTGTGATTCATCATTACGGCCACATGAAGAGACAGAAGCATGGCAAAAGGCTTAAATAGAGAGCAATGTAGAGACCTTAATTTCAAGTAACGGATATATTTTGAACAATAATATTTAAATTATGATATTAATTTATTAAAAACAAATATTAATAACTCAAAATATTTAATCCCTCTTGATGTCTTGTAAATCTGGAGTTTAAAATGGATCTAGAGTAGTTTAATTATTAATTTATAATTATTAATTTTGTGTTTATTTTATTTTTATTTTATTTTGACTTAGTCAACATTACAACATCTCATTATATTGGCTTGGAGAGCACCTCTAGACATAATAATTTTATTTTTATTAATAAAATTATAAATATTTTTCCTTAAAAATGTCATAATGTAAATATCACATTAAATAAATTTAAATAATAATAATTCATATTTGCAATCATAATTTTTTAAATTCATATTTAAATTCAATTATTATTATTAGTATCCAATTTTAAGGTCACAACCAAGCCAAACATCAAATTGGTGTATGGGACCCCCTTGTTTGTGGGATAAGGGGCCCACCTCCGCGCAACGATTTGATTGTTAAGTCTACGAAGGCATACATACTTTACCCCCTCTGGTTTTGAACCTATGACCGCTTAGGAGGAAACACGTGCTCTTAAACATTAGGTCCACTCAAGTTGTGCCCAAACTCACTCTCCAGCTGAGTATAATAGAGATGTTGTAATGTAATCCTGTAAATATTTTGAAAAATAAAAATTCTACGTTGTTTTTTTTTGTAGTTAAGGTAAACTTGACTTGGTCAAGTTACCAATGGTTTTTGAGCTCCAAGTTTATGAGAAACCATTGTATTCATGTGGAATATAGACTATTTATAGGGGGATTAAACCAAGCCTATATCCATCTTAACCGTGAATCTACCAAGCGCGTGTTGGTGTTTGAGTCCATTAAAATACAAATAAAAAAGAAATGCACAAGAATTAGAAATTGGATCACTCAATAAGAAACACAAAGATTTACTTGTTAAAACCCTGACAGTGTGTCAAGGAAACTTGCATGGGCCAAGGGATTGGAATTCTTATTGCTCCAAGTCAAAAAATGACTCTCAAACATTACATCAAGCCTCTTGGGCAATCACCAATTTAATATGGGCTATTACGTTATGTAACTTCCTATAGTTACAAAACTGACTGTACGGTAACATAGATTTACTCAGATAATTGCATTATTAACATTAATTATTGTCATTCTTCAGCAATCTCCACCTTGACAACAACTTTCCTAATCCCTTGCCCATGCCCAATCATCATCTCTTTTGCAAGCCAAGAGAAGCCAAACACCATCGTAACTTCTCTACTAAAATTGGCTTTGTGAAAATGTTTGCATGATTCTCCTGTGTATGGACCTTCTTGAGAGCTACTTTGTCGCCATCAATCACATGTCTTACAAAATGTACCTTACATCAATGTGCTTAGTCATGTTGTGATAAGTTATATTTGTAGCCAAATGAATAACACTTTGACTGTCACATAATACATTCACTTTCTCTCGCATCCTTCCAATCTCATCAAGTAGATATTTCAACCATATTATCTCTTTATAGGCATCTGGAGTAGCTATATATTCTGCTTCAGTAGTGGACAAAGAAATTGTTTCTTGAAGCTTTGACATCCGGCTAATTGCTCCACCTGTAAAGAGTAAAGACATATCCTATAGTAGATCTCCTTTTGTCCAAATCACTTGCATAATCAACATCCACATATCCACAGACTGAACCTTCACTACCATTAAAGATGATAGAATGGTCATTTGTGCCTCTCAAATACCAAAGTACCCATTTCACTACTTGCTAATGTTATTCTCCTGGATTTTCCATGAACCTGCAAACAACTCCAACTGCATATGAAATGTCAGGTCTTGTAGATACCATCACATACATTAAGTTTCCTACCTCATTTTCATATGGTACACGAGACATATACTTCTTTTCCTCATCATTACTAGGACTCAAACCCAAAGAAATCTTAAAATCGGAAGCTAATGTAACATGAACATGTTTCACATTGTTCATACTGAATTTTTCAAGTACTTTCTCCACATACTTCTACTATGATAGCCATAGCTTTTCATTTTTTTTGTCACTATGCATCTCCATGCCCAAGATATGTTTTTTTCGCTCCAAGATCCTTCATATCAAACATCCTAGAAAGCTGAGCCTTTAACATGTTGATCTCTTCCATGCTTTTGCTTGCAATAAGAATATCATCAACATATAAGATCAAGATAATGAATATGCCATTGAAACTTTTAAAGTATACACATTGATCATACTCACTTCTAGTAAAGTTTTGGCTCGCCATGAAAGAGTCAAACTTCTTGTACCATTTCCTGGGAGACTGTCCCAAGACATACAATCATTTCCTGAGCTTACAAACTAATCTTTTGTTGAGACCTTGTACAAAACATTATGGTTGTTCCATATAAATCTCTTCATCCAAATCTCCATGAAGAAAAGTTGTTTTAACATCCAACTGTTCTAACTCAAGATCAAGTAATATAGTTAGTGCTAACATAGTTCGAATAGAAACAAGTTTTATGACTAGTGAAAAAATCTCATGAAAGTCAATACCTTCAACCTGAGAATACCCTTTTGCTACCAGCCTCACCTTATACCTTTCGATACTTCCATCAACATTTCGCTTCAATTTGACAACCCATTTGCATCCGACAACACTTCTCCCTTCAGGAAGTTCTATAAGATCCCATGTTTTGATTTTGGCGAAGAAATTCATTTCTTTGTCCATAGTTGTTTTCCACTTTTCGCTATTTGCATCATCCACTGTTTCCTGATATCAAGAAGGTTCCTCATCTTCAGTAATCAATGCAATAGATGAAGCATAATCTTCATACCTTTTGGATGTTCTTATTTCCCTTGCAGACCTCCTTAGAGTGATTGGTTGTTGGACAAGTTCTTGAACTTCTACAACTTCCTTTGCATCTTCTTCACCTTTTTCGTCAAATCATTCCTTTTGACTTTCTGAAAAACGTTTAGTCTCCAACTGAATTTTTTGATTCAGAAATACTAGTTCATGTTCGACTTTTTCAACATCTAATTTTTAAGAGAAGATTCATCAAATGTTACATCTCTACTAATGACTATATTACGTGAAGAAGGATCCTGCAATCTATATCCTTTCACCACATAGTCATGCCCAACAAAGACATAACATTTTTCTTTTGGGTATAACTTATAATGTTGATTCTTTGGAATAAGTGTATAGGCATCACAACAAAAAATTCTTAAATATGAATAATCACAAGACTGACCCGACCAAACTTCTTCATGAATTTTACAATTAATGGCAATTGAAGATGATCTGTTTACCAAATAATAGGCATTGGATACTACTTCTATCCACAACTCCTTCTGCATGTTAGCATTGTCAATCATGCTTTTGGCTCTTTCCACAAGAGTCTAATTCATGCGTTCAACAACACCATTTTGCTGAGGATTATAGACAACAGTTTTATGTCTAACAATCCCTTCATCCTTACAATATTGTTCAAATTCTAAGGAAGTAAATTCACCGCCATTCCCATTTCTTAAAAATTTAATTGATTTATCTGTTTTATTTTCCACCATAGCTTTAAATTGTTTAAAAACATTAAATACATCAACTTTTATTTTTAGCATATAGACCCAAACTTTCCTTGAGTAATCATCAATAAATGTTAAGAAGTATAATGCACCTCCATAAGATACAGTAGGAGATGATCCCCAAAGATCATAATGCATATAGTCCAAAATTCCTTTACTATTATGACTTCCGATTTTAAATTTATGTTTACATTGTTCTCCATATACACAATGTTTGCAAAAATCCAAACTCAAGGATTTCAAATCAAGAAGCAATTTGTGATTCATCGGTACCTGAAGACCCTTTTCACTCATGTGACCCAATCGTTGATGCCATAGGTGAGTATCTTCTTCTGCCTACTCAAATACAGTTGTTGCCTCACTGACCTGAGTACTTCCTTTGAGTATGTGAAGATTTTCGATCTTTTGTGCCTTTATGACAACCAGAGCGCCCTTTGAAACTTTCAGCACTCCATTTTGACCTGTAAACTTGTAATCTTCCGAGTCTAATACTCCCAAAGAAATCAAATTATTTCTTAACTCAGGTACATGTCTAACATCATTCAATGTTCTAACTGTATCATCATACATTCTGATTCTAACATTTCCCATCCCAAAAATTTGACAAGATACATTATTACCCATAAAAACAGAACTACCATTCACAGCTTGATATGAAGTGAACCAATTTCTATACATACTCATGTGATGATAAGCACCAGAATCTAACAACCAATTTCTATACATACTCATGTGATGATAAGCACCAGAATCTAACAACCAATTTTCATAATTTTGAGAAACATTGCAATCGGGCAAAGCTTCATCTACCATACCTAATCCAGTAGATAAAACCTCAATCATACCTGACTCAACTTCATTTGCTTCCTTCTTTGGGTGTTCAACGGACTCCTTTCTTTTCCCACAGTCTTTCTTGAGATGCCTTGTTTTGTTGCAATACCAACATTCACTTTACACTTCTTCTCTTTTGGTTTTGATCTGGAAGAACTTCTTGCTTTCTCCCCTCTTTCCTTGGACCGACCTTTGACTACCATGGTTTCTGGTCCATAAGTTTCAATGTTAGACTTCCTCTGTACTTCTTGAGATAATAGAGCTCCCACAACATAATCAAATTCCAAAGATTCGGTTGTGCGCAAACTGATAGAAGTCACAAAGTGATCCTAAGGCTCGGGCACAAAACATAACAAGGTAATAACTTTATCTTCTTCTTCAAACTTAACATTCATATATGACAACTAACAAATAAGTGTATTAAATACATTTAAATGTTATTCAATTTTAGTACCCTCCTTCATCTGAAGGCCATACAATTGCCTCTTCAAATAAATCCTGTTGGTTAAAGATTTGGTCATATATAGTGTTTCCAATTTACCCAACAAACGTGTTGCTGAGCTTACTTCAACAATGTTGAAGAGAACTTCATCTACGAGGCATAACCTAATGACACTGAGAGCTTAGGCATCCAAGTCCTCCCAATCCAAATCTGTCATGATAGCAAGTTTTTGCCTAACATCATCTAAAGCTTTGTGCAATCCTTGTTTCACAAACAAATCCCTTACTTTCAGTTTCTACAATGCAAAATTATTCTTACGGTGAATTTCTCCACCTCAAACTTAGTATTAGTCATTTTTGTCATTTCTTCCTACACACGTTCTTTTTTTTTTTGTAAGCTGCGGTGGTACCTTTCTTTACCTATGTATAAAATCAAGTCGTTCCATATACAGCAGTTTGGTGGCCTCAACTTGCCTATATGGGAAACCAAGTCTGTTGGCCACCTAAGTCTATTATAGGCCATCCAATAACATTCCTACACACGCTCTTTAATATATATATATATATATATATATATATATATATATATATTATTAATGACTATGTTCCTTCAAAAAAGTATGCTTATGCTTCTAATAAAATTCCAGCTTTCTTGTTTGAACTTTACAACTAGGATTTTCCCAATTTCTTCCTTCTAAGTTTCTAGGGTTTCTTCATTTTTTCTTAAAAAAAAAACACAAAAAAAACAACAAACTTCAAACTCCTTACTCGAACCAAAAACTCAGAACCAATAGTGGTGATTAACAATCCATAATTCCTTTTTAAACAATTTTACATAGAATTATTTCTTCATATAATATTATATATAATATATATATATATATATATATATATATATATATATATATATATATATATATATATATATTCTTTAAAGTTTGTTGCAAGTGTTCTCATAAAAAAATTACCCAGGCAGATCACTCAATTCCAAGACTGCTTCGAACTTCAACTGGACAATGAGAAATCAAAACCCTTGCAATGTGGCCTCCATATCTCGACAGTGGCTCTGCCCCTCCAAGAATGTGGCGGCTCTACTTGTGATAGCGACTCTAGGCTCCATAATCTTCTATCGAAAGCGGTTATGCTCCAACCTTTCTTCTTTCGGTGGGCTCCACAGTTTCTTTTTTGTCGACAATTCAACTTAACGGGCAACCTTGACTCTTCTTTGCGACTTTTTTTTCGGGTGACAGACAAGCGACGACTTTGGCTGGTAATGCAGACTCTACGGGCTCTAGACAATTTCACTTCTCCTTTTCAATCGATCAGTAGTTGGGCTACACGAACCTAAAATATTTGACCTCAGCCCATTCTGTGGTTGACAATTTTTATTATTATTATTAGGCGGCTCTGCTTTTGTCAGCGACGACTCTCTCTTCAACCGATGGCTCGGTAGGTAGCTTCAGATAGGGCCCGACTTAGCGTCAACCGTTCAAATTCGACGGGAATGGTTCACTCCAGACAGTTTGGCTAACAATACGCTTCCAACTCCCTTATCTTCACTATTGTTTAACTCTTTTTCTACAAATAGACTCCCTGAGTTGACTTCATAACGGTTAAAAAATTAAAATAAAAATTAACAGATTGTGTGGAGCAGATGGTAAGTAGACAAACTTTAACCTCATGACCCTCACAACCAAGCTCTTCTCACCCTCAACTTTGATACCACTTGTTAAAATACAAATAAGAAAGAAATGCACAAGAATTGGAAACTGAATCACACAAAAATTTATGTGGTAAAACCCTGACAGTGTGTTAAGGAAACCTCCACAGGGCAAGGGATTGGAATTCTTATTGCTCCAGGTCAAAAAATGTCTCTTCAAACATTACATCAAGCCTCTCGGGTAATCACCAATTTAATATGAGCTATTTCATTATGTTACTTCGTATAGTTACAAAACTAGCTGAACGGTAAAATAGATTTACTCAGACAATTACATTATTAACATTAATTATTGTCATTCTTCAACATTGCAGAGAGAGGTCAATTCTCTTTTCACTCTAAAAGGGGTTTGTATCTAAAGAGATTTGATCCCTCTTGATGCTTAGTAGATCCATAGTTAAGATGGATCTAAACTGATACTTATCATAAGTTTTATTTCTAAACTCTATTTAGATATATATAATTAGATGATCAATACTAATTTTTTCCTGAAGAAAAAATCGTAGCTTTCATTACAAGAAGTGAAAATTACATTTTTTTTGTGAGTGGTCGCACTCTCTGAAACTAACTACCCAAAATAACGTTTTTGAGAGTGGACTAAATAATCAATACCATGCTCATCACATTAGAAAAAATAAATTT
>APFE031618499.1:341470-392805 GCA_000404065.3 Pinus taeda | reverse complement strand
TAATAAAACAAAACTTACCATTTAAAAAAAATCTATAAATATTGGATAATAATATAGTACTTTTAAAGATTTTCAAACAACACCTATTATTATGCAATTTGCGTGACCTAATGATAAAGATGATCTCTTTCCTTATTAGAGGCCACAAGTTCAAAACTAAAAAGGTGTTTTTAAGAGAGCTAACATTATTTTATTTTAACTTTGAATTACATGATTTTACAAAATACTTTATAACACAACAATTGTTAAGTGAGTTGCTTCCTTCTTGTATTGTACTATTGAGATTTAGTAAATTTTAGTTATTTTAAACTAGTATAAATATATTTTAATTTTAAATTTACTAAATGTAAAGAAATCAAAATTTTCAATGTGTAGGGGCATTAATCAATGAGAGCAAAAGCGAAGTTTTCAGCTGGAATATAGACCAGAGGGAACTCTCTGGCATAACCACTCTTCTCGGATTCAAAGGTCAAGCAACATGGGATAGATTCAAGTATCTGGGACTTCCCATTATATCAGGAGCCAATAAAAGATCGCTTTGGAGCGAAATAATCTCGAAAATTAAAACAAAAATTGCAGCATGGTGTGGCTACTGGTTGACGAAGGGAGGCAAAGTAATTTTAATAAAAGCCATGCTGTCGGCACTACCAATCTTCCAGGCAACGTTTCTCCTTGCACTAAGAAATGTGACGAAGCAAATCTCCAAACTGCTCAGAGATTTCTTGTGGCAGGGAGGTAAGGGTAATGAAAACAAAATACAATTGGTGAACTGGGACGTGGTGAAAAAACAAAGACAGAAGGAGGACTACAAATTAGAGACCCATCTCTCGTCAATCTAGCTCTGGGAGGAAAGATCTTGTGGAAGTTGATCCATGAGCCCTCTCACCCGGTTAGTGTCTTGCTGCGTACTAAGTACGGACCCAACAAATCCCTCAGCAACCTCCAGAATGCAAACACTGTTAACATCATGCAGGTGTGGAAATTATGCTGTAGAAGCAGCAAGTTCTTCAATAATCAAGTTTACAGGATCCCTGGCAACGACAAACGCACCGACCTGTGGCTCAATAGGATTATGGGGAAAGAACCTCTGAATAACAATGAGGAAATAACTGATCTCAGGGACTGGCTGAAGCAAGGAGTCAACATCATATACGACCTTTCAATTTGGGATCAGTGTGGAGATTGGGCAAGATGGGATTTTCATGGAGTCCTAGCCCGGTTATCCCATCAACAATCCCTGCTTGAAGATTTGCTGGAGGAAGCAGCCCCTGTCAACAGATCCATGAAAGATAACTGGGGTTGGGGTCAGTCTAGAGTCTACACCATAGCTGCAGGATACAGAGCATTGCAGGCCTCAAGAAACAACAGACAAACACCGGCCTTTTGGAAGAATGTCTGGGACCCCCTAGCGTTACCAAAAGTGAATTTCTTCTTCTGGACTCTGGCCCATAATAAACTTCTAACTGGTGACAATATGGAAAAAAGGAATATTCCAGGGCCGCACAGATGTGTGTTATGGAGCAATAATTCCGAAACAGCCCAACATCTTTTCTTGGATTGCAATTTTGCAAAAGAGGTATGGGAAATTATTTTACTTGAATTTCAGATTATATTGCCTTCACAAATCTCTGTTGCAGATCTCTTTGCCACATGGAGCCAACTCTATTCCCAGCGCATCCCTTCAAAAACATTATGGAGTAAAATTTGGACAGCTCTCCCTAAATACGTTTGTTGGCAGCGTTGGCTGGCTCGAAATCAACTGATTTTCAGCGAGACGAGGCACTCTCCGTTGCAAGTTGTTGCAAAAGCTAAATCCTTTCTCTTGGAAGTAGCCCAACAACAATTTTGCAAAGATGACCCTTTGTTACTGCCTGAAGAAAAAAGATGGCTAGGCTCGCTAGAGCCTTGCCCGCACAAGCACCTCCTCCCTCCTCAAAAGGCAAATCAGGAATGGCGCATAAGAGATGAAGATGATAAGTTTCAATCTTGGTGGTGGTCCCAAAATTTATCCACAATATTCTTCGACGGAGCATCTAAAGGTAATCCCGGCGCCGCGGGTGCTGGGGGGGTCATCTACTCTCCGGATGGGGCTTCAAAAGACTGTTTCAGCTGGGGATTAGGCCAGAAATCCAACAATCAAGCAAAGATTCTTGGGCTTCTCAAAGCTTTCCATATTGCAAGAGACAAAGGTGCCAAAGATCTTCAAGTTTTCGGAGATTCAGAGATAATAATAAAAAGCCTTAAGTTTGGAAAATTGTTTAGCAATGCCAACCTCAACAAAATTCTAGACAAATTGAAGAGAGTTCTCCTTGACTTTGACACGTGCAAGTTTTATCATATTCTTAGAAAATCAAATAGCGAAGCTGATCAAATGGCAAACAAAGGCAACTCTCTTATGAAAGGACTGCTAATTGTAAACAATGAAAGTTTTGTACAAATGCCCTGAACATCTAGTAGATCATAATCAACATCAGTTAGAACTCTGCAATGTAATAGGGGTCGCTCCGGCAAAGACCCAAGATCTTTTCAAATAAATAAAATCCATAACCGTTTCAGTTAAAAATAAATAAATCAATATTTAAATATTTTTCTAAAAGTAAAATTTAAATATATCATTTCATATTTATTTTTATAAAATTTTAATAAATATACGTTTAACACTTTCTCTAAAAGAATAAATAAATTTTCTAAAATATTTTATAATTTTTTTTTTTTAATGATATATGTTTAATGATTAATTTAAATAACACATACCACATATTACACATATAAAGTATATTTTTATTCAAATATTATCAAATTATATTTATTTATAATACATAATATATATATTATAAATAATTTATTAAACTATTTATTTATTTATTATTTTTAATTACATTTATATTTTATTTGGTTTTCTTATTTTATTTTAATCTAAATATTTAAATGAACATCTCCCTATAGTCAACCATAAAATGCCTCTCAACATAATCGTAATTCATAAAAATAAGATTTTTATTAAATTAAAATTCATTCCATGCATTTTTTCATTAAACACCAACTTTTAGATTAATCAAAAACAATTTTGACTCTTCTTCCGTGAAGGGAAAATATAATTACTCTTCTTCCAAGAAGGAAAAATATAATTTTAGCCAAGTACATTGTCTTCCAAAATTGTTAAAATTCCCCTAAAAGGGTCCATGTAGTACTTATAACACTTAACCATTAGTTTATATATAATTATAAATAAAAATTAATTAAATATTACATTTTATATAGAATTTATAAGTTTATATTTATGAAAATTAAACATCTTAAAAGAAGAGAGGGTTTAATGATTTTTTGGTAAGTTAGAAAATGTATATTAATATATATTTGCATTTCATATAATTTATTAAGATCTCGAATGGTTTTGGTTTACCTAAAAGGAAACTAGATCTAAAACAATAAATAAAATTTAAATTGATAAATTTCAAAATTAGAAAAATATAATTTTTTGAATAGTTATCTTGATTACAAAAAAGAGGCTTCATCGTCATTGTCAAAATAGTAGTTAGAACATGCAAAGACATAGATTATAAATACAAAAATAGAACTTAATTGTTATCCATAACATACACATTACCATAAATAAGTTGGATTGATAGGTGCAAGATGAGTTGAGTTGCATGTTTGTGGTGGATCTCTTTGTAAGATAATGACCTCGATGCATTGCATGTGCTCACCCATGAGGTAATTTAACATATGTAATTCCTTCATGCAAAGGGGGAGTTCATCTCGATTACCATTTCAATCAAACTGAACCTTTCCCAATAGACTCTTGGTATGCCAGTAGAGGTCAAGGTGTGTAGATACTGACTTTACCAGACTTGAGGAATCCCCGAGTCAGGGATCCACTTTGAGACCGAATCCACGACTTTGTGTCTGAAACATTTTCCCTTTCTTTTGTGTCTTCTTGCTCCAAATTAGAGATTTCTTGTTGAATTGATAGTGGGGGGCACTCCCTAAACTTGTCGGCAAATGCGTGGGCTTGAGCTCAAAGTTGGGCATTGTTGTAGGCTCCATGACCTCCAACACCCCGTCTCAAGGGAGCTTGTTGGCGAGGCATGATGGAGATTACATAAAGCAAAATGGATAGACATGGGATAGGGAGGGAGAGACTATTGAGTGAAAGAGAGGGAATTTAGAAGGTGAATATACAACATCAAGACTCAACGAGATAGAACCAATGGAGCAGAGGACTAATTAACATGATAAAGAGGGAGCTCATTGGTAGAACTAACCTTCACCAAATGCAGTGGAAGGAAAATCCAACAATGGTGATAGAAAAACACCATGCACGTGGATTATATACTTGCTATGTGCCAAATCATATGAAGATGTTTGAGGAAGGAGCTTGATGAGAGAACACAAAGAGCCTGGTGTTGGAGTCCCTAATGCTATGAAAGTTCCCACTAAGCACAGTTGGTGACTCCTACTAGGAGGACGATCTTATGCTTCTGCAAATCAGATCATTGTGCAATGAGAGAAGCGACCCTTGTTAGCAGGACAACCTCATGCTTAGACAAATCTAATAAAAGCAAAATGAGGGAAGGGACTAGGCTAGGAGGGCCTACTCCTTTAGACTGCAAAGCTTGGGGCAAAAGTCTGGAAATTTTGTTGACAGACAGAGGGTTACTAGTCTAGACCTAGAACTTGCTAATATCGACAACGAAAAACAATGAACTTGACCTCCTCATACCAAATTGACATATAAAACCAACTTTGAGTGCGTTGGAAATTTCAACACCATTGCTAAGTAAATTTGAATATGCACACAACCTGTTGACAGGATGTCTGAATGGGAAAAATGAATGCGAGTTAGTTCATGGTGATGCGAGAAGGCGTCTCGTGCCACATCACCTCCCAAATTCTTACAAATGGCATTTGACAACCAACCTCTTCCTCTCTACTTGCGCTTTGATACACCCCATTAAAGAAAAAAATTTAATAACTACAAATATATGTTTCCTCTTGAATTACAAGTTCAAATTAAAAAAAAATAGAATATACACATATCTATAAGCTTTAACAATAAAATCTTATAAATATTCCTTTTCCATACACTTTTTATAAGTAAATAAAATTTTATACACTAATTTAATCTCTATATCAACAGTGATTTTCAAATTAAATTATAATAACTATTATTATCATAACCAAAAATATAATATATATTACTTTTACCATTGTAAATTCATTCACCCTTTTAAGTATAACATGATCCAACAGAGTATCAGATCAAACGCATAAATAATGCTCATAGAAATTAGATAGTAACTCTTTAAGACACCATCAAAATCCCCCCATTACTCTTTTAATAACGTTATATTACGCCATGCTTTCAAAATCCCATTTCACATGACAGCATTTTGTAAAATCCGCCGAATGATCGCTGTTGCTTTATAGGAGTGACCTTGTAGGTCTTCAAAGCCAGGAAGTCCCTGCAACAAATCCCCTGCATTTGATTGAATTTGTGGAGACGAGCGAATACAATGGATGAGGAGTATGATGTGATCGTTTTGGGCACAGGTCTCAAGGAATGCATTCTCAGCGGGCTCCTTTCCGTGGATCGACTAAAGGCAAGTTGTATTTCACAGACCTCACCCTCTTCAATTTGTTTCGTAAATATTAAAAAATGAAGGATCAATGCCATATTTTGCACTGGTATTTAGATGCCTTACATTAATAAGTGCTCGCAGGGTCTATGTCCACCAGGCCTTAGCCATATGCTGACTGGCTTTGTTTAATTATGGTTCCATTGTCATGGTTGGGTTCAGCGAGAGTCGCTAACTATTTTTCAGGGTAGTATTTTTAGTATTTACCGATTGTTTCCATTGTTTTTTTTTTATACAACGTGGTGAATCGGTCACTGTATTGTTTCCATTGTTGTAAACCTTTGTTTAAACTTTATAAGGACAGTGGATCTGAAATCAGCTCTGAGTTAATAGTTATTGATTTGTGTTTATACACACCTTTTGCAGCTTAAATATGTGATCTTAGGTCTCTTCTTCTTGTCTGTGTACCTTTTAATCATGCGTACACATCTTCCATTATTTTTTATCGACAAAAACAGTGATAATTTATCTTATATTACACCAAAAAAAGATGCACATTGGCTGCGGTTATACCCATATGGACATTTTCGTTATCAGGTTGTTTCTTGTAATGCCGCGCAGGCGTTCTTAAATCTAAAACCCAACATTTTAGTATGCTCATTACTATCCCGGAGTATGTTTGCAACGCAAATGACACAGAAAATGATAAAAGTCAGAAAATATGTAGAACTCAAATAACACACAGAAACTCATGAAAGACAGAAAATATGTAGAACTCAAGACTCAACTCAAGACTAATTACCAGTGGATATGGGTTCTCAACCAAAATGCCACACCTAAGCATTTGACAAGGAACCTTTCATTGGGAGAAATTCAACCCATGGTGCTGTCTGGAGAATGTGGTGATCTGTAGGCAAAAATGAAAGGCATTGAAATCACAACCCATAGATGTAGATCCTTAACCAAAATGCTATATGAGGCATTAGGCAAAGTACCCATGTCATTAGCAGAAATTCAAGCCATGGAGTTGTAGTGATCCACAGGCACCGCAGGGGTGGGATCGAAGACAAGAACAACTAACTACCTGTGTAGTCATTTTGGAGAGCCGTCACTGCTTATAGCAGTTGGCTGGGGGGTGGGCTGAAATGGTTCCATAAATGTTCCCCAATACCAAACTGTTTGGTTTATTTTCCCAAATTCTCATGAGCTCTTTCAGGCAAGGCCAAAAATTTTCTTTCCCAGACTCATCTTTTGAGATCGGGGTCCATCATGTCGGGGGGAGGTGGTGCATTACGTGCCATGCCCCCATCTGGAGAGGTAGGGGGTGACTGAAGTCACAAGTGGTTCCATATATGCTTCCCCTAACCAAAGCTATCTAGTTCAGTTCCCGAATTCTCATCAGCTCTTTCAGGCAAGGCCAAATATCTGCTTGTGCAGACTCATCTTTTGAGAGTGGCGTCCATCATGTTGGAGTGGAGGAGGAGCTGGTAAACTACGTGCAATGCTCCCTTCCTGAGAGGTAGAGGTTCCTCTTAAATGCTTCAAAAGTGCATCTCCAAAGGAGTAGGGTGGAGCTCTCTGTGCTGTCTTATGATGATTCATATCTTGCATAGCCTTGATTCATTTGAAGGGTGTTTGAACTTAAAAGGAATGAATATTTAGTGGCTTTTATTTTAATTGATAAAAGCTTAATATAGTAATCTTGTTTTAAAATTCTTAGTTCTCCTGGTGCTAGTACTACCCAGATTTAACTATCACAAAATCGGAGGATGTCTAGAGCAGCATGTTGCTCTTCAGTTTCAGTCTTTGGTCCCTGGGGGATATTTAGTTTGTGATTACTTGTTTGTTGCTTTGCAAAATTGAGATATCTGTGTGATTAGTTTTAAGAGTGTAAACCTTATACTTTCATAAATATGTCATTCTAATGTTGATAGTAGCTTGTGCTTGAGCATTGGGTTGCCGGCAGAGTAAAAGTTTTGTATTCTAGCCAGAGTGGGAACTTTTTGTTGGTTTATTACGAGATTTACAATGTGGACCTATATTCACAGTAAAATGCAAATGGAGACAGTTTGAGATCTCAGATAGGAGTCTCTATGAGCTTACAATCAAACATTAATTTGTGGGTCTTCAATAGAACTGCTGTTGGTCTATTCCGGGATTTACAATGTAAATCCATATTCACAGTAAAATGCAAATAGAGACAGTTCTAGATCTCAAATAGGAGTTTCTATGAGTTGACAATCAAACATTAATTTATTGGCCTCCGACAAATTTTTAGCAACTTATATTGGTTATGTTGCGAATCCCTCTCACTCTTTCAAATTAAAGTTCAATTGTACGGGGAGAACAAGTTGAAGGAACAGATTTTAAAGGAAGCAAACAACAATTGAAATGAAAAGTAACTTTAGGATGGATTAAAAAATAATGAATATAAATAAATAAAAACTGTTCTTGTGTGGCGCGCACATGTGTGTGTATATATATATATATATATAAACCGAAATTTGGAAAATTTATATTATAAAAGTTGCAAATCATGGCTAAACAGCAGAATTACAAAAAACAGCTGTTCAGAATTTGCAAGCATGGGTGACAACCTTCCAAAATTTTCAAACAAAAGTTTCAGAAGTTTAAAAATATTACATCCTAGTGGTTCATGCTTGCAAGTATAAACCTCAAAGAAAACTTCTAATATTGTAACTGATTTGGTAAGCATTTGAAATTATTGGAATACATGGTGGCTGATTACTTCCTCTTGTCCATGATTGCATGGAAGAGAATTCTGTTTCTCAAGTTCCATGTCCTCCAGCATCTGATACACAGTTTCTTCTTCCTTTAAATCAGTCTGACCTGAATTTATAGACATTCTCTGATTCGATATCCGGATTGTATGTCTTTGGTCAAATTGAATACCATATTCCTCAGCAGTCTGCACCCAGCCTCCAATTCATCAACTTCCTGATTCTGCTGGACAAGGGAGTTCATCATTATTGCAGTCCAGTTTTCATTCTTATGTACCTTGGAATGTTAGTTTTTGTAGCATCGGATGGTGTTCTAGTCTCAAACTTTATGGAGAGGCTAAAACACATGAATTCTCCAAAACCTAAAAATCGTTTTTGGAAATTTCACCTAGAGATAGCTCAATTAAATTAATTGACCATCATTTAAATTTTTCCAAAGTCTAACTTAGGAAAAAACTGATTAATTAATAAGAATTAACTGAGAAAGGTGAGAGTTCTCTAGAAACTCATACGGATCGACTTAGAGATGATCTCAACCATCGATTAAGATTTAATCGTGGCTGTTGAAGTCTCAATTGGAGATTATGAGAAGAGGTCGATGGGTAGATGGAGAATACACTAGTGCAGACACTCAGTGATTATGACAATTCGATTTTCTAGTAGCAGGTGATTCAACAGCGAGATCGAGCCAGTGATCAAGTAGCAAGTGGCAGAGGGGCAAATTACTAGATTTCAGAGGAGTTTCCAGTTCCGGAAGAGTCAAGAGAGGAGGCTGTATTATTTCTCCAGGAGGCTGCCCAGGGCCCACGCAATGCCTCCAGTTCGATATAGTTGACTTGGAGGTGGATTTATTTGCCAGAGGCAGGGAAAATTTCCAAGAGGCTGGGAGGATCATTTCCAAAGCAGCAACAGGCAGAACAACTTGAGTAGTGGAAGATCCAAGCTAAGCGAGTTACATGCTGCGTAGGGGTGACAAAGGGCTTGGACGACTGACTTAGAGTTGGTTGAATTGAGGCTTCTGTGATCCATAACAATTATAAGAAGAAATTCCGGCGTAAATCACATTCAGAAAATCATTGTCAACGCGTTTCGAACCAACCAGTGTGGTTCATCGTCAGGACAAGTTGAAAAATCAGATCTATCTTTGCCAGTTAAATACTTTGAGCAGAGCCTCCAACGGCTAACTAGGACAACGTCTAAATTTGACTAGGGACCAGGGTCAAACAAACCAGTTATAAATTAAAAGTAAATAAGGGACCTTACCTATAAATAAATTATATGTATAAAGTAAATTTAATTAAATAGGTAGTTTAATAAATCGTTAAAGTATTAACTATTTAAAGAATTATAATATTAGTATAATATACAAAATATAGAGGTATACAACTAATTAAATTATAAAATTATATTTATTTATTTATAGGAGGTTAAGTTTAAAGTTCGATATGAAATAATATAATATAATAATAATATATATATAATAATATAATAATAATATAAGAATAGAAGAAGAAAGAAGAAATAAATAAAAATAAAATAAATAAATAAATTAAATAAATAATATTTTTTATTTTATTTCTTATTATTATTTATTTATTTTTATTTTATTTTATTTTATATATATATTTTTTTTTTTATTTAATTTTAATTATTTTAATTTTTTCATCGAACTTTAAACTTTAACCTCCTATTAAAAAAATTAAATAAATAATAAATAGATTTTATAATTTTAATTAGTTAGTTATACCTCTATATTTTGGTAGTTATATACTAATATTTATATTTTCTTTTAAATAGTTAATACTTTTAACGATTTATTAAACTACCTATTTAATTAAATTTACTTTATACACATAATTTATTTATAGGTAAGGTCCCTTATTTATTTTTAATTTATAACTGGTTTGTTTGACCCTGGTCCTTAGTCAAATTTAGACGTTGTCCTAGTTAGCCGTTGGAGGCTCTGCTCAAAGTATTTAACTAGCAAAGATAGATCTGATTTTTCAACTTGTCCTGACGATGAACTACACTGGCTGGTTCGAAATGCGTCGACAATGATTTTCTGAATGTGATTTACGCCGAAATTCCTTCTTATAATTGACTTAGAGTTGTCAGATTGAGGCGAGATTGCTTGTGGAGGAGGGAAAATTCCCTCAAATATTTTTGCCAATATTTCTCTTAGACAAGATCGCTAGTTTGGTTTCCATTTTATTGTACTTAGAATTTTTGCTGCTGCTTAATCATAAAACCTTCAATTGCTACATCGATTTTCCCACATTGGGTTTTTCCGGGGACAATTGTCCAAAAATAATTGTGTCATTTTTATGTGTGTTTGCTAGCATTTCTCAGTTTCCAAAATTTTATTTCCGCAGTGTTTTTTTTTATGGGTGAAAAATTGTAGTGTGATTTATTTGTTATTGGCTGTAGCAAATAAAATACATAACTAGTTTATAGTTAGATGAATAAATTTCCAATTGTTGCAGTTAGACTTCCAAATTTTCACACGGTATAAGAGCAAGTTTGGTGGATCAAAGGCTCATAAACAAAGAGGGAGAAATTTGCTGTTTAGAGGGAGCAACAACACGAATTTCTCAGGGGTTGCGTAATGCCTAGCCACGCAGTGCGAATTGCTGGACAGGGGGTCGAATTTCTAGTTGCAGAATGCAGGAAAGGTCGATTTGTCCTGAAAGTGATTACAACAGGCAAAGGAAGCAACAACTTAGTGTTTTCGTAGAGCAGACTCTTGGTCAGGGCACAGAGAGTTTGCAGTAGTTTGCTAGTGCAAATTCATTGCTTGGTGGAAGAGAAATAACACACCAAAATTATACTCCGGATGTCTTCAGTAAATCCTTCAGATTTCTCGGGTATGGTCGTAGACAGATTTGATATTTTGGGAACTATAGAATTGTCTTCTAGATTGGAAGACGAAGTTGCTCAAAAAGCTTCCTTGACTAGCACAACTTCAGAGGGTGTTTGGTATATAGACAATGGAGCATTGGCTCACATGACAGGGGTTAGAGAATATCTCTCTAGCTATAATACTAAGCAGATGGACTTCCAGATAATGATGGGAAATAGGACCAATTGTACTCCAGTGGGGAGAGGTACCATCGATCTTCAGAGGGAGTCAGGAGCAAGTACCAACATTACAGATGTATTGCATGTGTCGGGATTGGGTATGAACTTGATATCTGTATCCCAACTACAAGATAAGGGATATGATGTTCACTTTGTAGGGAAAAGGGTGTTCATGAAACACTCAAATTGGAAGAGGGTGAAACAGATTGGAGTTTGAAGCAACAGGTTGTACATGTTGCAACTCGATTCTCTGATGGCACTAGTAGACAGTAACAATAATAGTGGAAACGACCTAAATGAACTATGGCATAGGAGGATGGGACATTTACATCATGGAGCACTTAGAATGCTTAAAGAGACAGTGACAGGTGTTCCAGAATTAGGCACGAAACACGATGATGTGTGTAGAGGGTGTGAGCTTGGGAAATATGTTAAGGCAACATTCCCAAGGAGCGACAGCAAAGCTGGTGGTGTGTTACAACTTATACACTCAGACATTTGTGGTTCTATGTCCACTAGAGCTCTTAGTTGGGGCTGAGTACTTTGTCACCTTTATTGATGACCATTCTAGGAAAACCTGGGTCTATTTCTTGAAGATCAAGGATAAGGTCTTCAATCGCTTCTAGGAGTTTAAGGCTTTGGTGGAGAATGCGACAGAGAAGAAGATAAGGTGCTTCGCTCAGATAACGGTAGAGAGTACATAGATAAAAACTTCACAGGTTTTTGTGTGAAGGAAGGAATCGAGAGAGAGTGGACAACTCCATACAATTCACAACATAATGGGGTAGTGGAGTGGAAGAACATATCTATAGTTGGGGTTGCAAAGACGATGTTATATGACCAGGATTTGCCCAGGTTTTTGTGGGAAGAGGAATGTAACACAACTGTGTATATTCAGAACAAGGTTCCTCACAAGTCGTTGGGAAAGATGACACCAGAAGAAGCCTTCTCAGGGAAGAAGGCAACTGTCAGTCACTTCAAGATCTTTGGTAGCATAACTTATTGCCATGTACCAGATGAGAAGCGCACCAAGTTGGATCAAACTGCAGAAAGAGGTTATTCTGTTGGGTATAGCGAAACCTCTAAGTCATACAAAATCTATGTTCCTAGCAGCAGGAAGATCATAATGAGACAGTACACGAAGTCTATGGAGCACAAAGCCTTCAAGAAGTCTCGTGAGATGCCAACAGGTGATCAGAGTGAGCCAACAAAAGCTCCATTGGTCCAGCAGCAAGGGCAACCTCAGTGGTTGTTGGTGAGATCACTGGTAGGATAGTCACAAAGATCCAATATAGTTACTTGTACCGGCATATCCTTAGGTGCAGGAGATCCAGTAAGTCCACAACAGACAGAAGAACAGAGGCAAGATGAGGAGTTGATTGAACCTCTCACCACTAGTGGTCTAATCAATAGGGAAGTTCATTAGACATTAACAGATGCAAAGGAGTTCATTCTAGCTCCTAGGTCGAACAAGAGAGAATGCAGACAGCCAGATAGGTACTAAGCATTGGTGGCACAGGTTGAAGAACCTTCCAGCTATCACGACGTTGCACAACATCAGGGGTGGATAGATGCCATGGTGGACGAGTGTAGCTCTATCATGACTAATGATGTTTGGGAGGTGGTGCCGAGGCCTGAGGATAGGTAAGTTGTGGGCTCTCGATGGATCTACAAGATCAAGTACGCTGCAGGTAGGAGTGTGGAGAAGTATAAGGCTAGGTTTGTGGCAAAGGGGTATGCACCGAAGGAATGGATAGACTATGAGGAAACCTTCGCCCTAGTTGCTAGATATACTTCTATCTGGTCAATTATATCCCTAACATCACAGATGGGATGGTAAATTCACCAAATGGACGTCAAGACAACCTTCTTGAATGGGGTGATAGAGGAGGAGGTATATATAGAGCAGTGAGAGGGTTTCAAGACACATGAGAGATGCACATGTGTGTACACTGAAGAAAGCTCTATACGAGCTCAAGCAGGCTCCCAGGGCATGCTATGGTCAGATTGACAACTACTTGCAGCAGATGGAGTTTGTCAAGAGTGACGCAGATCCCAGCCTTTACTATCTGATGGTAGAGGATGAGCCACCCATAATTGTGTTGTATGACCTCTTCTTGATAGGGTCTTCAGGGTTCATAGAGGATTGCAAGAGGAACCTGGCAGCAGAGTTTGACATGAAGGACTTGGGGTTAATGCATTACTTCCCAGGCTTGGAAGTGTGGCAGAAGGACGGGGAGATCTTTCTTGGTCACTGAAGATATGCTACAGAGATTTTGAAGAGATTCAAGATGCAGGATTGTAGACCTATGTCTACGCCCGTGATCACCAACTAGAAGAAGATAGATGCATCAGAGGACAAGGATGTTGACCCCACCTTGGATAGATAACTTATCAGTTCTCTCATGGATCTGGTCAACACTAGATTAGATACTTGCTTTGCGGTCAACACTCTCAGTCAGTTTATGGTGGAACCGAAGAGAGTGCATTGGACAAAAACGAGGCACATTCTGAGGTACTTTCATGGCATAATAGACTCTAGAGTATGGGTTGAAATATACTCGAAGGGATGATGTCAGACTATGTGGTTTCACAAATGCAAATTGGGCAGGCAGTTGAGTGGATAGAAAAAGTACCTCAGGGTACTGCTTCATTGTTGGATCGGTTATGGTTTCTTGGTGCAACAGAAAGCAGAAGTCAGTAGCACTAAGCTCTGCTGAAGCAAAGTATATGGCAACTAGCACAACCATGTGCGGAGCTATATGGCTTCAGAAGCTGTTAGTGAGCTTGTTTAGGCAAAGGATATAGGTGACCAATGTCTACTGTGATAATCAGAGTTGCATCAAGCTCTTTGAAAATCCAATGTTTCATGACAGGTCGAAATACATAGATATTCAATGTCATTTTATCAGAGATTGTGTATAGCGTGGAGCAGTCTAGCTACAATATGTTCCCACAAAAGAGCAGGTTGCAGAGATACTCACCAAAGCTCTAAGAAGAGCCAAGCTCGTCTATTTCAGAGAGCAGATGGGTATAGTGGAGAATTCGTTTTAGTAGCAGGGACAAAGTCCTTTGGATACTTCTCAGTTGCAACAGTAGCAACAACAATGAGAGGGAGTGTTAGTTGGGTTGCAATGTAGACGCAGAGTTGGCAACAGTACAAGTTTTGAGAATATCAATGTTCTATTGCACTTTATTTGCACTTTATTGATTCCTCTTGGTCTCTCAATATTCGTCTAAGTTCATGCATCTCTCTATAATCCATGTTGACAACAGACCAGGGAAAGAACCCAAACTTATGGGACACTTCCCAAGGGTCAGCCTAGAATGCAGGGGAGAAGATCTTAAGGAATTCATGAAGGGGGAATCCTTTATCATTGAAGGCAATGCAAGGGTTTGGACCAACACTTACTAGGACCAAAATATAGGGGAACTGAAAGGCCATGATATAGAATAGACCACAGAGGTATCATCTAGAAATAGAAACCTAGAGCATAGAGGAAAACCGTGAGAAAGGACAGGCTCATGTCGACTAAACAAACAGAGCCAACTACCCAATATGAACCCCACATAGAGCACATTTAAGAACTAATAAGCCAAACTGCTAGAAGAAACAGCTTTTTCACATATTACAGGAAGTTTAGACAGACCAAAATCCTGAAGAGATAATAACCAATGATTTGGTGAGGATCTTACCAGAATTTGCCAAACCAACCTCATATCGTTGTCCTTGCTAGTGCATTCCCACAACGATTCACAATCCCACAATGACAGAGCATTTCTTCAACACAAGGTTCAACAGATTGAACAAACATAACTTCTAGCATACTAGAGGAGGAAATGCCTATCGTTCAGAATCCAGATTCTGGGCTCCTTACATAAGATTTGTAGATAAATGCTGATTAATGAGTGGCTATTGATGCCTTTGTTGATTATCCATCCCATAGAAACTTTGGTTTATTAAGGAATTAGGTGCATGCTTTGCTCGTCTTCTATATAAATGTCACCAGTCTCATAGGCTATAGCTTTGTTAGCCAACATATTAGCTTGGCGATTAAATTTTCAAAAAACTTGATGAATCAAGTCCTTGTAAAAACCACAATCTCCTTTTGAAATCAGGAAACAATCAAAGCTTGTTTGCTATCAAAGGGGATTACCTTTGAGACCATTAGGCTGATAATTGTGCTTGAATTCCCAATAACAAGAGAGAAATCAAATTGACTTTATTCACTATGAGGATACCCAAATGGAGAGCACAAGACCCTGCTTGATTGTTTGATGCCCTCCTAAGACCCCAAGCAAATTGATTTGGAATGGATTATTTTATAGTTTGTCTTCTATTTTTGTACTTTTTGAGTGGAAAAATTGGAGCAATTGGTTTGTAGGGTCCTAGTTTGGAAATTTGGGGTCTGAAATCTTGTTGAACCATTATGATGCATCAAATGGCACTTTAAATGGTTGAAACTTTGCGAGTGTAGCTCCCAGCCCCCTCAATACTATTCTACACATTGAGACCTTTACAATGGTGTGAAAATTACCTCAATTAGAGCTCGCATACAAAATTTATGCTTCTCAGAAAGTTGACCTACCTCGTTGACCACCATGGTATGAGTTGTCTGTTATTGGATGAGGGTAGATATCTCTATGACGCATCAATAGTTTTGCTTGATGTAGTTTATCTCCTAAAGGAGGTGCACTTATATTGGCACTCTTATTAATGTAATTAGCATGCACTAGGTCTTTAGATTAGGGTTAGTGTTTGACACAGTCAAGTTCTTCATGCATGTGACTAGGTGCATTGTATCTTTTCTGTCTTCTTTCTATTATATAAAGGACATGCAGGGTGTACCATTATGTTGGTTAGAGAGCTTTTGGTTTTGAGCTATCATAGTGTATTTTTTGCTCTCTATATTCAATAACGGACATATGTGATTGAGAATTTGGATGTGTATTATTATTATTAGCATGTGTTCATAGATTCTAGTATTTGAAGAGTGTTGTTTCCATAGGTTTCAAGCCTAAGTTACTTAGGGTTTTAGGATTATTCCTTGGTAGTCTTTGGTTACCAAAAATTAACATGGTATCAAAGTATGTTTGTTGGAGCTTTCTCGGAATTTGTGTAGGGATAGGATTGCAACTTGTAAGTGGGAGTTATTAGAGAGTTTGTGGGGTGGGATGCTCGAGCTTTAGTACGTGAAGTAGTTTTAGACCTAAGAAAGGTTGAGGGGTGAGATGTCCAAGATCTTCTAGTAATTTGAAGGTTGTGTTTGAGCTTTGTTGTTGATTTGTTTTGTTTTTGTTTTAAGAGCTGCATTCATGATTAGTCATAGTCTTTAAGATTACCAAATGTTGTGGGGTTCTTTGAACTTTGTTCTACGGAAGTGTATGCTACAAAATCTCTTGGATGAAATTGAACTATGGTACCTTGTGGAGAAGGGGATTGTACATCCTACATATCTTAAGGTTTTGGCCAAGCACATTAGGAAATCTGTCAAAGTGAATGAAATCAATTTAAGTTGAGTGAAGGATATCATCCAATCTCTCACATTTTTAGAGCAAACAACTAGGGAGATGCATATTGCCTTTAGCCCCTACTAGAGAGAAAAATTTCCAAGAGAATTATCTTGAAGAACAAATTGACTAGTATCGACATGAGCAACCCTAATACATGGTTATTTGATGAAGATCACAAAGCTAAGAGAACAATTTGTGACAAGGTAGAAGAGAATGAGCTTTCAATTAGTTTGAATGGCTTTGGTCCATCTTAGCATCGTTTTGTACAATGTGTATGTGCTCATGATCATCTACCTTCATTTGAAAGCCCGTGGAATGCCTTTGTTGGGGAGGTAGATGAGATCAAAAATACTTTTACTGAACTATGTGGATGTGTAGACCTAGCCTTCACTGAGAAGGTGAGGAAAGGAGGATAGAATGTGGGATTTGGGAAGGATTAGGAAGAAGGAAGATTCGAGGTCTTCTAACCTATTGAAGAATGATTTGAGCCATATAAAGTGGTCCAACTATGACAAGCATGGTCACTATGCTTCTCAGTGACTTGAGAAGAAGAGCAAGGGTAAGTATCAATAGCATAAACATTGTGCAAGAAGCCTAGAAGCTTTAGTTGTGGACAAATTCCTTGTTAGGCTTGATTTGACCTTTGCTAGGGTGTTATGCCTTTCTAGCAATACAACTTTAGGTGTTGGGCGGTATATTAACAATGTATTCTCAAGACATATGGCAACAAATAGATCTGCCTTCTTTAGGTTAGAGGAACAAGATATCAAATGGCAAGTACCTAATGATTAGGTTGTGTTCTATCTCATTCTGCATGCTAGTAGGAGAAGTTCTAGAGCTCCATGAGGTCTACTTTCATTTTCTTATCTAACATATTTGAAGTGCAGGGCTGGGTTTGAAGAGCAAGAACTTATAAGTGGTTGTCAAAATTTCTAGTTGCTTATGGCGGAGTTTTGGCTAAAGGAGTTAAAAAGGATGGCCTTTATAGATTGCTAGCAAATTCCATGAAGTAAAGAGCCTTGTTGACTAGCATTGACAATTTGTGTGAGCTTTGGCATGGAAGATTTGGTAACCCAAGTAACCCCAAAAGGTTACAACAATATTTTTCCTACAAATAACCTTCAACCCTATGTTGTACAAAACGTGGAAATGTGTACTAGTCTTAGAAACAGGAACCATTCGAAATGTGATCCCCCACAAACAGGTATCTTGGGGGAAACATGACACACACACACACATAATCTTGTAATAAATAAGAATGATAGGTTAATTTGCAAGTATGCTTATAAATGAATTTAAAGTTAATTTGTATTCATTTTCCATAGGTTAGGGTTCTTTAGACTTCCGATGGGTCCTAGGCCCCTCATGGGCACTTAGGGGTTTTTGAGGTGTTTGTTATTAGAGTATGTTCTATGCTGAGAGCAAATTTACTTCAATTTTCCATATTAGCTCAATATCAATTCCAGATTAGCAATCACATTTAGCATGATAGTAAAATGCAAATAGAACATAAACATAAATCGCAAAAGACAAGCCAAGACAAGAGGACACAAGATGTGGTGCCAGCCAGGGATAAACCCCAATGTGGGGGAACCCTTGGTCAATTCTTCTTATGTTCTTCAATAGTTCAGTAAAGAGAGAGAGAGATAGTAGTCATAGTACATATACATTAGAAGTCAACATTTTGACTTAACAAAATAAGAGCATAGATCTTCACTAAGAAGATAACACATGAGGTCGCTGATTTGAGCTCAGGTGAAGGTATACTGCCTCAACTGATTCTCCAAGGTGATTTTATCACCATGCTGCACCCATCACTGAGCTGTTCTCATCACTGAGCTGCACCCATCACTGAGCTGCACCCATCACTGTGTTGCTGCCATCACTGAGTTGCACCCATCACTGTGCTGCACTTCATTACGCTATGCTGCACTCATCGCACTGCATACAATCATCACTGTGTTGCACCCATCATGCTGCACTTCATTACACTATGTTGCACTCATCATCATCACTATGCTTCATCACTGTCATGTTGCATTATGTTGCATCACTGTCATGTTGCACTATGCTGCACCATTCAAGCCATTACTACAGTATCACTGAGATCTTCACTATTGCCTCTTTACCATGTCAGCGTGATCCATTGAGATCTTCACTGTGATCTCTATGTTTTCATAGATGCACTGAGATCTCTATTATGACAGTCATTTCATTATGTCAACGAAGTCTTCGTCATGATGACTGTATCTTATATCCTTATCATTATTGAGACAATGATTACTGCTTCTCATTGAATAGACCTAGTTACATTCCTTCATTATCAGATTGCTGGAGCTTTGGTACTGCTTTTTCTTTATAGACAAAGATGTGATCTATAGAACAGATCCATGACTGCTCATCCTCGTACCTAGTACACTATAGGAATACCATGACTGCATACGTGTCATACTTTATCCATGTCATGCGAAGACTGTCATACTAAGGGTTAGGTCTCCATGAAGTTTAGACCTTACTGCAGTAACCCCATCCGAAATCTATACTTCCTTGTCCATCCGAGCATTGATTCATAGGCAGTATATCAATCTGATCTGCGTCTATATTATGCTTATGAGTCCTGGTCATGACTGCACCTAATACCCTAGTTGAGGTGTAGTCAGACCCTGCCTTTCCATGCGAGATCTTGAATGTGTGCTCTCTGCCTTCTTGACTGCGGCTCCCTTACCCGAGTCCTTGACTACTTGCGGTGGCATGTGATCATGCTGCTTGCACCCAATACGAAGCCCTCCTTCCTATACGAAGCACTCCTTCCTACACCCTATATCTGTCATCTCAGAAAATACGATTAGGGCTTGCTTCATTGACTGTAAATTAGGACAGCGTAGGATCTTCAAGAAGACCCTTTTTCTTCCACGTCTAGGGCACTTCATGGTAGCGTTAGGGCATCATTAGACTTCTTCCCTTTACTGCGGATTAGGGCATCATTAGGCCAACATATATCCTAGGGCACTCCCTCTAGATCTCTTCTTCATCAAACCCAAGACAGAATGAAGAGAGATCACAAGAGTTTGTGTGTCCAAGTGACTTGAAGGCCACGTCTATTTATACTAAAACGTGGAGGACAAGTGGGGGTAATTTGGTTGCTGGCCGACCTTGACAAATTGTCACATAACACAAATAAATTCATATCTCTATGAATACATGTCGGAATCAGATGATCTTTAGATCAATCCTACACCTTTCGACGAGAGGAATCCGAGAAAAATACCAGTTGCCATAAATAAGAAGACCCTCATGGAGTTTGGCCCTAGTTGCCAATTTTAACAACATTTCTAAGTTTTCGCAAGTTTCTAGTATTGGTATGTGGTTATTTTAGGAGTTTTGTGCAACGGAGCTTCAATCTCACAACAAATGGGTAGACAACAAATGTATGTGAGTTCCCCACTAAAATTAGCCCCAACTCGTCTCTGGATCAACTCAAAATTTGATTAAACAATTGGTGAATGCTATAGCTCTAACTGCTTCAAATACTCACAACAAGAAGTATGTGAGGGGGTGTGTTTATAAGGATGGTTTAAGTTTGAGGGGGACTAGGTCGGGCTTTAAGGGTTTTTTCTTATATATATACTTTTTCCTTCTTCGTTGATTGGTGTTGTGTATGCAACCGAATTGGCTTGTGGAACTTGGTTTAATGGTTGATTTTGTTCTGAGTCAATCTTTGTTTAAATCAACCATAGGTTTTGACTTTGACCAGAAAATCAACCAAACTTGCCCATGTTTGATAACACTGGTAGGCACAAGGAGGTGAATAATTATATGGAGGTGGATGCAACAAGCAGTTAGAGTGGAGATATGGGTGAGTAAACAATTGTTTTGGGGTCCAACCAAATGTTGAGATGTAGGATCCTATAACAGGTTTGGGTCTAGAAAGAATGTAGTAGAATTTCACTAGATGAGTGGAGTTTCATTTGGTACGTTGTGCTTTTGAATCAGGGTTAAAAGTTGATCATCATTGGGTTGTGAGATTCTAGAGAGAGTGCATTAACTTACTAACAATGTTGCATGGTGGTTTAGAAAGTAGAGGAGGGTAGTTGGAAGGGTTGAAGGGGAAAGGTGATGAGATGAATTCAACGTTGATTATGCTCATGGTGGACATGAAAGAAATCAGGGAAGAGCGGTGTGCTCAGAGGATGGACTTTTTTGATGCCATTGGTGTTGATTCTGCCTAATATTTTAGAGGGTTGTAGTCTTTGTGTTGTCAACAATAGGAAGCTGACTTAGCAGGCAAGGGGAGTAAAAAAATTCTGTTTTTTCAGGTTTTCAGTAGGGATCAGAAAGGGCTTTGAGCTTACTATGATTGGGATTGGTTGAGCATCGAGTAGTGTAATGGTAAAGTGCTGTTTGATCTTAAAAATCTTGTTAGTTGGTAGCAGTCAATTATAGGTTTTAAGCCCTCTTTCTCATAATATCACTAACATATAATGTAAAGGAGCCTTTGTTCCTTGTAAAACAAAAGACCTACCTAGTTAAGTGTAATGAAAAGCCAATAGTGATGTGGTATATATCAAATGGATGAAGGAATCATACACGAAATTAAAGGGAGCAATAAGTGCAGTACTCTTATGATGGCAGGTTATATACTCCAAATTTTAGACCTAATCACTATATCCAATGTTGATTGAGGACATTTATAATGATACACAATAAAGGAGTGTTTCATATATAATTATTATGATTGCCGAGCACTCATTATTAGTTCATCTCTTCAGCATTAGGACTTAATATAATGCCTGTAGTGTTTTCATTTGATCCAGCACTTTAATGTGTACCAATTATAGACATAAGGTTATGATATGTATGGACTACCAAAAGGTGTCTATTGAATAGAAGTTTCCTATAATTAGACAGTCTTTTACATTTGAATTTCTTGCACATGCTTAGATTCTATCATTGACGTAATTAAACTTCTGATTTCAGGTTTTGCATATGGATAGAAATGATTATTACGGAGGAGAATCTGCTTCTCTCAATCTCAACCAGGTGGATACTCTTGATTCTTGTTATCCTCCATCATGAAATGTAAAGAGTTTCTAATATGAATGACTTATTTTTCGTACATCTTATTTCTGATGTTCAGCTTTGGAAGAAGTTCAGAAGCAGCAGTAGCCCACCTACACATCTTGGGTCTAGCAGAGATTACAATGTTGACATGAGTCCCAAGGTAAGATAAAATGAGAAAATATCCTATTAAGTTTCACTTAAACCAGTTTGCCTTGTTGGACATGTTCAATTCATTTGGCAGAGTGAAACCGATTCTGGGATATATTTTCTGTTCTTGGCATTATATTAGATGTGAAATTTGATATCTTGCTGTGACAAGCAGTTGGATAAATATGTGCAGTCATTTGACATGGGTTTTGCTGATAGATTAAAGTCCATAGAGGCTAACTTACAATGTAGAAGTGATATGTGATATGTTTCAAGAGCATTGACATATACATTGTGAAAGGTTAACACAAGCTGATTATCGTCTTTATGTAACATTGTAATGATATATTGAGGTTGTTTGGTATGCAAAACAGTCATTTCAAAAGGTACCATAGGCTGGCTGTTGCCACTACATATTCAACCCTGGATCTTCTCTTTACTAGAATGTATTAAGTTATAAGGAGTTATAACTCATTCGTTAGAAACTTTCATGGAAGCAAAGACCATTGATGGACACTGTTTGACCTTTCAAATTCCAATTACTAAAAATAGAATAAATATTACAGCTATGTTACTTTTTTTTCTTGATAATAAAGGGAACATTCTGGCAAACCCTTGCAGATGTTACCATGGTTGTTGGGATTAGGTTGAGCTGTCAGATGAACAACCACAGACATTTTCTCATACCCATTACTATTTAATCATGCTACTTATCTTTCAGTCCCTTAATCCCTTGCATTGTAATGAGAATGTTATTGTTATGCTGGAATGAGTTCCATTGGGCATGGAGCTGTAGAACATAGTTCTTTGAATCTAGCTGCACAAGAGGTTTGGTATTACCTACAGGCATATCTTTAGCCATACTATATGTTGGATTCTTGCATTCTCATTGATATTTTGATTTGTATTGATCACTCTTTATAATACGTGGTGTATGTAAAGTAGTTGGCCAGGAAACAGATCACTACGATCAGAACTGAACGCACACACCAAACCATGATGGTGTCCCAGCCTTGACATCCTGAGAGATCTAGTTCAGTTGGATACCAACATGGAAAGGAGTTGCACCAAAGAGAGCGTTCTTAGTGACAAAGTATTTATGGGGTCTCGGGTTATATTGCCATGTCATCTGGCTGCTTGTGTGCAGGTTTTACTGGAAAACTTACCAATCCTGATCAGTGTTGCATACCAGGCACTCAGCACTGCATTGAGGACAGAGGCCTTGTAGCCATTCTAATGACAGAGATCTCTGCATAACATTGAGAATAGAGACCACAATTAAATTCCATTCTTCAAATTTGTAGTGGAGTAATTTGGAAGATTTTAGCCAAAAGCCAGTGGTGGTGAATTGGATATGAATTGGGCCAATGGCCAGGTTTTGAAGAAGCTCCGAAAAATTGGTGGCCAGAGGCTGGAATCAGTTTCAAAAGAGCAACGTGAGTCCCATAGAAAGGGATTTGATACCAGTATAATGAATCAATCTGGTTCATACTCAATTTTCAAAATAAAGAGGACAGCAACAATAGATCCATATCAGATAAAAACGATGTATTGAATATTTAAATTATTGATGATTGATTGCACCAAGTGGTGCTCTACAGCCCAGTATGGGGAAGATGTTGTAGTGGAGTGTTAGATCAATATCAGGCCACATCACCAATCCCGATCAGTGTTGCAGATCAGTTTGCACTCAACTGCATTGAGGAAAGAGGCCTTGCAGCCATTATGAAGACAGATCTCTGCCTAAGACTGAGAATAGAGACCACAATTAAATTCCATTCTTCAAATTTGTAGTGAAGTAATTTGGAAGATTTTTGCCAAAAGCCAGTGGTGGTGAATGATAGATGAATTCGCCAAAGGCCAGGTTTCGGAGAAGCTCCTAAAAATTGGTGGCCAAAGGCTGGAATCAGTTTGCAAAGAGCAATGGAAGTCCCATAGAAGGGGCTTTGATACCAGTAATGAACTAATCTGGTTCATACTCTGAATTTTCAAAATAAAGAGGACGGCAACATCAAATCAATATAGGATAAATACGATGTATTGAATAATTAAATGGTTGATGATTGATTGCACCAAGAGGTGCTCTACAGCCCAGTATGGGGGAGATGTACTGGAGCGTTAGATCAATATCAGGGCCACATCAGCAATCCTGATCAGTGTTGCGGACAGTTTGCACTCAGAACTGCATTGAGGACAGAGGCCTTGTAGCCATTCTGATGACAGAGATTCCTTCATAAGATTGAGAATAGAGACCACAATTAAATTCCTTCTTCAAATTTGTAGTGGAGTAATTTCGAAGATTTTGGCCAAAAGCCAGCAGTGGTGAATGGTAGATGAATTGGCCAAAGGCCAGGTTTTGGAGAAGCTCCAAAAAATTGGTGGCAAAAGGCTGGAATCTGTTTCCAAACCGCAACAGAAGTCCCATAGAAGGGGCTTTGATACCATTATAATGAACCAATCTGGTTCATACTCTGAATTTTCAAAATAAAGAGGACTGCAACAACGAATCCATATAAGATAGGTATGATGTAGTGAATATTTAAATGATTGATAATTGATTGCACCGAGATGCTCTACAGCCCAGTATGGGGGATATGTATTGGAACACTAGATCAATGAGGCATTAGATCTGAAGTTAAATCTTGACCCCATTATGGGGGGAGATGTTGTAGTGAAGCATTAGATCAAAAAATAATAATAATGAAACACCATGTCAGTGCGATTAAAAAGGTAATAAAAGGTAAAAAGCAATAAAAACAATAATAAAATAATAAATTGGCTGAATTCAATTTGTTATATTGCAATATTTTTTTATTAATAAAATTGCAGAATATATTCAGGAAAAAATACATAATATGTGTTGAAATTTCCACACACCTTAGGTCTGGTGTATGGCTAGACTTAACACACAAACACACTAGCAGTGTTCAACCAAAACAACTTTGCACAGCGGAAATATGACTGCAGTGAAATCAATAGTAGTACACAAGAATATTGGCCCAAATCTCGTTTCCATTAGTACATCAATAAGAAAACATTAGGGCTCCTATACGAGGGATCATGGCCCTTCAGAAACCCTGATACAATGTTAGTATACATAGTATACAATAAAATACAGTCTGTCCTTTGACTGATCTAGGGCTTGAGATCTGATCCTTTAGATCTTCAATCTGCCCAATCAAATACAGAGACAAATCTTGACTTGGTTGCTGATGGCAGTCCTTTGCAAGTCAGCTCTTTCAATCCTCTTGTCCACTGCTTCTGGCTGCCCTTTGCCTCCATTATTCACACCGTGATCAGCTCCTTTTGATCATTGTCTACATGCTGCTTACAGGAGGACGCTTCCTTTTGTCCTCTGTATTATACCAGCAATGTAAACCCTTGCTGTTAGCCCTTTCCTTTGTGTAAAACATACTTCTCTTATAACCCTGTATCAGTCCTATCTTGCTGTCAACTCAACACCTCTGCCTGCACTTTCAGCTCGGTCCTTTACTCCTGGCAGCCTCTTCTACAACTTGGCCTGCTTCATATAATCCTGGGCCAACCTACCGTTATTCCTGAGGCCCTTGACCTAGTCAATCTGCAGCTTCAGACCACTATTACTGAGGCCCTAACTGCAGCTTAGTCCTGTTCCTTACTAGGCAGCCTCGGCCTCAAATCCCTGTGGTTAGCCCTCTTTTAGATGAATAAACCCACGTCTAGGTCAGCACCTATCTTCTGCAGCCTTGACAGAAAATCCTCGGTCTTCTTCTGTACAGAGCTTCCACCACCCTTGGAATGGATCTGCGGCCCTCTTTTGGTGTCCAAAAGCTCAGTCCCAGATCAAATGAATGTTCACTTCAGATCTGCTGACCATCCCTCAATCTAGGGCTCGGCCGGCCTACTTGATCTAGCTAGAGACCCTTAGCTGCCTTCCTTGCTAGATTTCAGCTAGGGAAAACAGCCCTTCCCATAGATCAGACTTTACTGAACTCGGCCTCTATCTCTTTGACAGATCTCACCAACTCAGCTCCTCTCCTCCACAGAACCTTGTCCCTCTTGCTGACTGTGGTTCTCTTCTTCTAGGGCAGAGTTCCACCACACATGTAGTCCTTCACAAGTGTGTATATGCCTCTCCATAGGCTCTCTATTTATACTTTTCCTTTAGGTTTTTTAGGGAACCCCTTGTCCTTTAGGGTTTTGCCCACTCAATCTTTTAATAATTAATTAGAATAATAAATTAGTTTTCTTAGGTTCAAACCCACAACTATGGGTCCAAAACCCCAACTACTTGGGTCTTTGCCCAAACAACTTACCTCTGGTGGGTTTTCTTCTCTTGGAAATACCTTCCGAGCTGCTCAATTTTCAACAATATGCATATTAAATTAAAAGAATTTTTGATAATGATGACTCGTTGGTAACCATGATATTTCAAAACTTCACATTTAAATTAAGTGAATAACCATATAAAGACTTAATATTTACAATTATCTCTCTGTATATGTGCATATAATCTATGCTATGCACATCACATTAAAAAATTAGATTAATACAAATTATAAAACATGTCAAAGAAAAATGTCATGCACTAGCCATATGTATTATGAGAGTTTTAGTAGAATTATATATATATATATTATATATATAAGAGAGAGAGAGAGAGAGAGAGAGAGAGAGAGAGAGAGAGTATAAATAATAGTATAAAGAACCAGCATAGATCCATCTTAACTTTGGACCTACTTAAGTTTTGAGAGGGATCAAATCTCTTGAGGTGCAAACCTTTTCTCAAGTTTTACACTGAAAAAGCGGTTTACATCTTGAGAGATTTGATCCCTCTAGGTGCTTTAAGATCCGGAGTTAAGATGGATCTATGCTGGTAGATTATACAATGAACGTTTTTAACATATTATGAAATTTAGTTAGGTTATCCCTTAGATTAATAAACAATATCATTACTATTTTATTATCATATAATGTTATATGTTATAAACATCTTGTGTGCAACACATAGTCAAGACCTTCAGTTAAATGTGTCACCTAGTGAATGTTTTGATCTCAAGATTGTTTTTACTGAGTTATGGTATAGCTTTCAGTTAATCCGTATTAGAAGTATACTGAATGTTTGATAATTAATTAAGTCTTTGAGTACTCAGTGGTGGTGGTAAATAATTAGGCCTTTGAGTACTCAATGGTGGCCTTAGGTTTGTGATGTTGCTAGGATTATTTTAGCTAATCTACCGACAGATCACTCTTCTGTGGACAAATTTGAGAGCAATATAAGGTCATTCTCAGAACACTAGGAGCATTCTGCATCGCTTTTTGTTCATGAAATTAGAACTTGAAACTGTTAATAATTATAACAAGCAAGCATAACAAGAATAACTGGCGGAAAAGGCTTAAAGCTGTTCTTCACATATTGCCTTGATCTCTTGACATGAATTTATAGTACAAAAATTTGACCATTCTAGTTCTAGATCTCACTGACAATCCATCAGTGGATCATGACAACACCTCATCAAAGTATTACAACTCATATCTATGTGGTCTTGGACATTGTGATTTTCTAAGGACTGCATCTAACAAAGACCAGCCTATGCTTCTGGATTTTTTCATGGGGAGATAATTCCTTAAATTCTAGGAAAATTTATGGACCACACGACATCTGATGTGTTCAAAGCTCACACAGGCCACCAAATGGTTGATGTATTTGGAGGTGTGATCAAGAAGTTCTCAAGTGTTTGAGCTGTTTCAAGATTTCAGAGATAACATCCGATCAAGATTTCATAGATAACATCTGACCAAGAGAATCTAAAGCTGTTATGTGCCTTGCAAAATATCACTTTGTCTTCCTGCTTTGAAACTATTAGTGAATGCTCAAATATTGATTTCATTGCATTTAGTTCATGATAACCAGTATATTGGATTTGACATTTCCCTTCAAATGTTTTAATATTGAGGGTGGCTCTTATGCAGTTTATGATGGCAAATGGAGCGTTAGTTCGAGTCCTCATTCACACTGATGTCACCAAATATTTATACTTTAAGGCGGTGGATGGTAGCTATGTGTATAATAAAGGCAAGGTATGTGAACTTTTATGCTTTTGTATGAGTTCATACTGAAATAAGCACTCTGCATATTGTTTATGATAGTGACTATCCATATATATAATATATGTCATGTATATGCTACTATTTTTTGAATATAAGAAATAATAAGATTAATCTTTAAATTGCTTCCAAACTCGATAGTGCTTTTACTAAATTTTTTATTTCAGTTAGTTCCTTAATAATGTTGCCATAAATGGCATGATTTTCTCAGATACATAAAGTTCCAACTACTGATATGGAGGCGCTGAAGTCTCCTCTGATGGGAATCTTTGAAAAGCGTCGTGCTAGGAAGTTCTTTATATATGTTCAAGAGTATTTGGAGACTGATCCAAGAACCCATGACGGATTGGATCTTACAAGAATAACAGCAAAGGAACTCTTTACGTATGACCTCTAGCCTCATTTGTGTCTCTTTCCATATCGCTGTTTATTTCTATTAAGGAATACTGAATAGTATACTTTTAATTTCAACGTGGCTTTTCAAACAATTTTTGCACTGTTATTGTAGTATGCATATTTGCTGCTTGTGATAGAAATTCTTTTCATTTCTCTCGGCTGTATATCACTCAGTCGGGAATGAAAAAGATAGTTGTTGGCACTAGATGTCAGTCAGTAGCATTAGGAGATTATATCACTTATTATACTAAAAAGTTATGATCATTTTTTACTGTTTCTTCACTGAGCCAAACTTTGTTGGAGTTCAAGTCCAAAAACAAGGAAGATCTGATATATCCTAGTCCTATGTGTTGATAAATCTATAAGGGCAGCATTAGGTTGATTTCTCTTAAGCTGACAATTATTTGTGATATTATAATTATTTATTCTTCTTTGATTGTTAAGTTCTTCTCATCAAATCAATTGCCAAAAACCATGAAGATCACAACCATAAAAAGATGAACACAAGATATAGGCTCCAAGCCAGGGCAAAACCCCTCCAAGGGGAAAACCCAAAGATAACTTCTCTTCTTATAGAATTAATTTAAATGAGACTTACAGGACCCAAGACCAAGACTGAAACATCCACCAAGAACCAAGCCAGCCAACCAAAACTTCCTCTTTCAATGCAAGACAAAATTTTCAAGGGCAGCGAAGCAAAATCTTCTTCAAAACAAGGTTTTACTAGCCTTTCGGTCTCCCAAGATGGTCTGCAACTCCTTCTGCAACTTTCGGATCTGTTACATGCCCAGAAATCCTAGGCCTCTCGCACGTGAGAGATGTGGTAAGCAAAATTTCAGACCTACAAATTTTTCTAGGGCTTCTTCCTTTCGTTGCTGGCCTTCTTCTTGTTTTTCTAAGACTTTCACGTTCCTTTCTAACTGCTGATCGAATCCAAAGATGTATGCTTGATGTGTATCAAAGGTGATCGAAGTTTCTTCTTAAAATAGCCTTCCCAAGAGGCTCAAATAGCCCTCACAAGGCTGACTTCATGTAGGCTGGCCGACTTGGTCTTGGGAGCCTTCCTAGACACTTCTTAATACAAAATGTTTTTCTTTTTCTTGATACAAATGCCCAAAATGATGATGACTCTTTGACTCATGAAAAACCCTAGGAGCATTAAATAAAATGCTTGACCTAATGACAAAAGACTAGAGCATGAAACCCATGCTTTACAAAATTATTTTCTTTTTCCTTTTCTTTCTTCTTTAAATGACAATTATGAGGACTGAAACTAGTTACATTTTTCCAACACTATTGCTAAGTGCTAAATTGCATGAGGAGCTGACACCAGCAAAATAACAAACTTCTCTCAACCGAGGAGAAAATAATATACCTCATAGCTCATCATAACGATGAATTCCTACATAACAGATGCACTGTTAAGACAGTGTAATGTTTTTTCCTAAGTTGCATGAAATGTGGAAACATATGAAGGTTTCAGAAACAGGAAGGCCAGGAAATGTGACCTTCAGAAAATGGAAACATTGTGTGTGTGCGCGTTTGTTGTATCCATTTTTTTAATAAATAACACATTTATTTTGTTAGCTATACCCACGGGGTTTTGAGCCGATGACCTTCACACAAGGCATGCCTTAATAGTACACTCTATTGCGGACTGCTCTTTTCGGGCTAAAAAATAACACATTATCTTACAAGAAAGAAAAGATTGTTGTAGTTAAATGACATTTTAGAAGGAAAGCTATGTCTATATTAATTCCCATACAAGAGTCCAAAGTCAGTGTTTATACATGAGGCTATATGTGCTGAAAATGAAATAAAACATGAGCTAAAGACAAGTACAATTACATATCCTAATACAAGTCATCCTCATTTTTATCTTTATCAACAAACATAGAGCAAAATGCTTGTTCAGTTCAACTAGAAAACTGATTGGAAGAAGAGTCAGTTCCACTTCTGGTTGCATCATTACCAATATCAGGAGCAGCAAGAGAAAGTTCCAAGACTCGGCATTTTGTTTTCAGATCTCAATCTTTATTGGCTCACTTGTATATTTTTCACCCCTACAAGAGACACGGCATAGGTTTCAATATGTATATACCAGATCCTCAACCTTCTATGATCCCAACTTGTTGCGCTTCACAAAATGAATGAAACTATAGGTGCTCCAATTACTTTCTGCTGTTGAAAACCTTGCCACTTGTGATATAGTACAAGTGACAGATTTGCAAATATACACCATTTTCCCCATGATAACTCCACCATTTAACTGGGTTCATTGTCCTCTTCTCATCGAAAGAAGATGTCTACAAAATCCTCTCTGTTGAAAATGGTTGTTATTGATGTCAAAGACTGTCCAAATGAAAGGGGAAATTAATAGTCAAATAACATATTCTCAGGCCTTTTCAATGGTCATTGGTATATGACACTCCCTCCAATTCGATAGGGATGAGGATGTAATATACCTAGGGGGGATAATATGGGGTACAAAGGGAGGTACCCAAAGGAATAATGTAATAATGGAATGGGCCATAGTAATAAATAAGGTGGTTAACCCATATCATGTAAGGGACCACAAGTAGTTAGTAATAATGTAATGGGCCCATGGTATGAAATACATGGTATTGAGGAAACCATGGTAATGACCCATGGTATTGTATGTATGAGGCCTATCCCATTATTACATTATTCCCTTGGGTACTTCCCTTTGTACCCCATATTATCCCCCCTAGGTAATAAATAAGGTGGTTAACCCGTATCATGTAAGGGACCGCAAGTAGTTAGTAATAATGTAATGGGCCCATGGTATGAGATAGATGGTATTGAGAGAACCATGGTAATGACCCATGTTGTATGTATGAGGCCTATATAGAGGCTAGAGACTCCGCATTGAGAGAGGTAAAGGATTATTGTATGGACAGCCATATCCTGTTCATACAATAATCCTTGACCTCTCTCAATGCAGAGTCTCTAGCCTCTATATAGGCTTTATACATACAATACCATGGGTCATTACCATGGTTCCCTCAATACCATCTATCTCATACCATGGGCCCATTACATTATTACTAATTACTTGTGGTCCCTTACATGATACAGGTTAACCACTTTATTTATTACTATGGCCCATCCCATTATTACATTATTCCCTTGGGTACCTCCCTTTGTACCCCATATTACCCCCTAGGTATATTACAGAGGAGATATGAAATATTTTGTCAAGATGACCCCACCAAAGTACAAGCAGGGCCCATTTGGATACCCTATTTTTGAAGACATTTTTACTCCAGTTATCTAGCTCAAATGGGAACATAGGATATATGGTTGGAAAGCTTATTTTGAGATCTTTCCAACAGTTTATGGCATCCCTTCTAACTCCTTACGGTTGAGGAGAAATTAATTTTCTTAATATTCACTATACATTTTACCAGTTGCAACAGTCGACCTAGCTAGTGGATAAGCTGGCCCATACCTAGCATCCAAACACAATATAAATAGGTGAGAGAAGGAGCATTGCTAACTAGACTCAAGAATTTGGTTCTATGTTTAGGAGAGCGAAGGAGTGGTCTAAAGTTCATACCTCATGAACTAAGAAGAAGTGAAGTGAAGCCGACTTGAAGTAGGATTTTGTGGAAGGGTTTTTGGTATGTTTGAGGTTTGTATTTTAGGGCTGAGTATTGTTGTTTTGAAGGCCGAGTTTCAGGCGATGAGTTTTGTTGTTTGAAGACCAAGTTTTAAGGGATGAATTCTGTTGTTTGAAGGCTGAGTTTTTGCTATTTGAAGATCTAGTTCAAGCCTGATTTGAAGTTCATGTTCTGGTGTATTGAAGACCTTGTTCAGGTTGGAGCTTGCAGTTACTGTAAGTTGGTGCTTACTGAGGATTGGTGTCCTCATCTTCTTGACAAGTTAGAGCCTGGAATTTTTGTAAGTTGGTGTTTACAGAGGATTGGTGTCCTCACAACATATTGTAATAAATTAAAGATTGTTTTCAAGTATTTCTTCTTCAAATTTTGATTTGCGCTTTAATCTATCTGTTCATACATTGTGAATGATTGATTGTGTGATGTGAATTCAGTTTCAAGATTAACTAAGTGAAAAATTGTCAAAAGTTATGAAACACTGATTCATCCCCCCTCCTCAGTGTTTCCAACAATTAGTATCAGAGCGGGCTTCTTCAAGAACAGTCTAACAGCTGGAAGATCTTACAGGAGGTCGTGGTTAGTCAAGAAGCATCAATCAAAACTCCTTTCTTTGATGGAACAAATTTTGTCTTTTGGAAGATAAGAATGAGAACGCACTTGATGTCTCTTGGTGCTAAAGTTTAACACTCTGTTATAGATGGATATAAGGTCCCATCCTCTCCTCCATTTGATCAAGCTGGGAGAAAGGTTTATGTCTCTAATGCAAATGCTATGAACTCCATTTTGAGTGGCTTGTTAGATTCATAATTTGTTAAAGTTATGCAATGTGAATTAGCTAGAGAGATGTCGGACAAGCTTGTAAGAAACTATGAAGGAGCTTACAAAGTAAAGAAGGAAAAACTTTAGATTTTCTAGAGAAAATTTGAAAACCTGAAAATGAATGATGAAAAAGATGTCATTGCTTAATCTCTTCGAGTAGAGGAAGTGGTTAATTCTCTCAAAAGATTTGGTGAAGAAGTTAAAGAAGCAACAAATTGTCAAAAAATTTTGGGGTCTCTTGCTCTACATTTTGATGCCAAGGTCTTTGCCATAGAAGAATTAAGAGATTTGGAAAATATAAAAATGGACGAGCTTCATAGAATTCTCATTGTATACAAAATGAGGATGGGGAACTCATCACATAAGGAAGAAACATTTAAAGCATCTAAGAAGTCAAGAAAATGCAAGTCTGTTGACTGTTCTGATGGTGAATCTGATACAGAAATGGTTCAACTATTAAAAAAACTAAAGAGAATCCGAAATCCAAGGTAATTTACCTCTCATTTGTTTTAACAGTGGTAAGATAAGACATTTTGCTAGCAAGTGCCCTCTTACAGGGAAGTTAGTGACGACGAAGAAGAACTTAGAAAAAGGGTCTTCAAAGGAAAATCTTTGAAAAAGAAAAATCTCTATTCCAAAAAGGATAGTTATTTTTCTGAAGAAGAAGAATACGGTTCTGATGATGATAGAAGAGAGATCCTAATTTTTAGCCACAAATGAGGAATCCAAGTGTTGCACTTATTGCAATAATATCACCAAAACCAACCTCAGTGATAATATTGGCAGTGATTATTGTGATAATTTTCCCTTTTGAAATTATCGTGATAATTTCAATCTATCTTGAGAAGTTAGGTAATTATCGTGATAATTTAGAAATTATCGCCTTGCTCTATCAATTTCAACTTATTAACATTTTTTTCTTTTGACCCTAATTTTTTAAAAGTGAGTTAGGGGATTGAGTTGTGAGGTACTCTGACTATTTCCATTAAGCAAACAAGGTGAAATCTATTGTTTTCATTTCCCATGATTCATCTCATGAGGTACATAACCTAATAGTTAATGGTAATTTCACTTTTACCATGAACCTAGTATTTAATAGTAAAAGTGACATTTTCCTTTGTCTTTCATTTTCATCCATTTGCTTAAATTTTTAACATTACCATTAATTGACTTAGGATGTTTGAGAGTGGTTCCGACCTTGTTGGATTTCATATGGAGAAAGTAGAATTTTAGATCCCACTCAAAATACAACAAACTTAACAATTTTTAGAATTATCAAGATTGGAAAGATTGTAATGTTTCTACTACATTTTGTGATGTAGTAAAAATGTACACTTCACTCAATTATTCATGACCCTAGTAAAAATGTAAACTTTACTCGAGCAAAATCATTGATTAGGATGTTAAGCTTCTTCTATCTTATTTTAATGCTTAGAGGGTGATCTTGATGAGGAGGATCCCAATATAGGCAATGATTATGATGTTATGTAGCAATTTGTTGTAGCATGCTTTTCTTTGGATTTCAGAGGTCATTTAGAGCCTTTCTATTGATATTTTTTAATTCAAGATGGCTTCCACTCAATGATATTTTGGTTAATGCACCCATGCTATGTTAGTTTTTGTAGCATCGGGTAGGTGTTCTAGTCTTGATTTGTGTTTAAGAGGCTAAGGAACACAAGATCTCCAAAACTCAGAAAAGGTTTTGGGAGAAAACACCTAGAGACCACTCAATTAAATTAACTAATCAATAATTAAAAAATGCCTACGTCTAAGTTAGGGTAATCGATTAATTAAAGGAAATTAATTGAGTATGATCGAGAATACTCTAGGGACACATGGATCGAGTCTAAGATGATCTTCGCTGTTGATGACAATCTAATCATGGCCGTTGAAGCTCCAATGAGAGATTATAAGAGCAGATTGATGGGATGAGGAGAGATACAAAAGGAAGAGTGAATTATCCAAGCAGTACAAATTTCCCAGTGCACATTGATTTAGTAACGGAAGAATTTGAGCCAGCGAAGGAGCATCAGTGATTGAGGGAGCAACAGGAGGATTCCAAAGACTTCCCCAGTTAGTTTCGAGTGCAAGAGTGGCAAGAAAAGGAGGTTGCATTATTCCAGAAAGAGGCTGCGCAGAAGCTTCAGAGAGCTAGATTGATTTAGCTGGAAGGGAATTCGATTCAATTGCTGGAGTTGTGGTCATCATCTAGAGGCCAAGTGAGTCACTTCCAGAAGCAATGTCAGGCCTAGAGGCAAATTCCGTAGTAGTTCCAGAGGCAAAGCATATAGGGATGCGTAAGCATTGCGTAGAGGCAACACATGGCATTTTTGTGTGAGCCCAATTTGAGCTAGTTTGGAGTCAGATTAGTTGTGGAGTGAAGCAATTAGTCTCACAAATATTTTAGCCAGAATATTTGCTGGAGGATTGCTTATTGAGCATCTAGATTATTGTACTCAGATTTTTTACTGTTGCATAATAAAATATAAACCCTCATTTGCTGCACCGATTTTCGCTTCGGGGTTTTTCCGGGGACGTTAGTCCAAAATTTGTGTCGATTTTTATTGTGTGCATCAATTTCTCAGTATTTTTATGGTGAAGATTGCAATTGTAATTTATTTGTTAATTGCAGCAAACAATTAAATTGTTAACAATTAGAAGAATAAATTCCAGTAATTGTAATTGTGGAAAATACACATGCTATATACATGATAAACTTTGCATATTTGTGTATGCTAATTTGGATTCATATAGATGCACATGAATTGTGTTGTTTTCAAAATTTGAATATTTTATGTATGTTTTGGTCGATTAATCTTTTGGTCCAATTGAGGATGTTGTGACCATTTTCCATCTAGCAAACAAGGGGAAATTTGTTGTTTTCATTACCATGATTCATCTCATGAGATACATTTATTTTTGTTTTGATATGATTTTGTATCATTCTATTAGATCTTATGACTTAGGCCAAATATGATATTTCAACATCGATGTCTAATGTATTACTTGACATCTTATACATCTTATATACCGATTTTATTTTCATATTTATTTAGCAATGTGTTTCTTTGATATTGATGTTGTTTTAGAAGTTAAGACATTGAGAAAAATGATTATTTTTGTATTTTTTAAAGTTTCTCGATAATTTATGATATTTCCCCTATATTTCCGATAGTTTAAATTTTGGACCCTGACGATAAATTGCCAATAACAATAAATGTAACATTGAATCCAACATAAACAAATCAGAGGATCAAAAAGAAAAAGTAGGAGTAAGTGTTGAAGGCATAGTGAATCTTGAAGCATAACTTATGAGTGCATTAGAAGAAATTGACACCTCAATAAGAAGAACAAGAGACTATCCAAGGAAATCATCTTCATCAAGACTGAAAAAGAGGAAGCAAAAAGAGTGGAAGAAGTGTTGAACAATCAACTAAAAGAAAAGGAATAAAACTGTGAAAAACTTGAAGCAATAATTGTCTCATTAAGGAAAGAGCTAGATAAGCTCAACAAAATCATGAAAAGCTCTCAAACCTTGACTGCTATTCTCGACAATCAAAGATCACCATATTACAAGACCAGTCTTGGTTATATGGGTGAGACCTCATACAAAGAAGATGCAAACACCAAGTCACCAAGCAAGGAAGTTGAAGAAAAACCTAAAAGCTTCAATGTTATGAATATAATTCATAACAAATAAATAAATAAAATAAATGTAAATATTAAATAATCAAACACTGATTATGTTAAATAGTCATTAGTTAAGTGGAAAGGCATGTCTAAAAGACACGCTTAATCAGGAAAGGTTACCTGCCTAGGTATAAAAGCAGGGCCTTATTGTGACATTCATTATCACTTGTACATTATATATATATATATATATAATAAATTATTATTTCAAATACCTCTGTGCATTTTTACATTAAGTCAATAAGCTATCAATTTTTATGCTTTAGTGGTATCAGAGCCATGGCGCACAATATAATCATGCGAGTCTTTGAACGTTGTTCGCCACACAATGTGCCATTATGTTCACATCCTGAATCCGTCGAGAATTTTAGTAAAATTCAAGAAGCATTTCAGCGTTTAGAAAAATTATATGCGGAAATTAAAGCATGTCGAAGGGAAATCGATAATAAGGAAGTTGCTAGCGACAGTGAAGAAACGAAACAAGATCAATATGAGGACTATCTTGAGAAACAAGGAGATGTACAATATCATAATAATGAAGAAGAAGTCGTCAATGAAAAACTATCATCTGTGACTCTGGAGAAAGAGCAAGTTGTTGTAGATATTGACAATGAAAGGATATTAGATTTATCCCTATTAAAAAAAGTTGTCAATGAAAATCTGCCATTGGTGGCTCTTGAGAAAAAGCAAGTTTTTGAAGATATAAAATCTATAAAAGAGGATGTAAAACAACATACAATGCATGAACAAAATGAGACTCCAGAGACTAACCAAACGAACAACAACCTAATAATTTACAGAGAATGTAAGGAAAGATTTAATGATGATGAAACACCTACGAACATATATTTTGAAATCAACCATTTCCCTCAGGTGCCTTTTCAACATCACGCTAATGAATTCTTTAGAAGCCCACTTGAACCAAATGGTTGGAATAATTGGAGCATATTGAGTTTTGGTGTTGAGCCTCAACTAGTCATAAAAAGATCAGAACTAAGCCTAGTAGCAATCACAAAGAATGAAAGATATGGCTGTGTAGCATTAACTGAGGAGCAAACAACTATGCTACACGTTTTATTCAAGGTTCTTTGTCATTTGCCACTACATAAAGCCCTCCTTATTCAAATGTCCACTATCTTGCAGACTGTTAATAAACTTTGATTTTATCGTACATCAGATATTTCCAACAGGGCAAGGATTGTTTTAGCAAGATGGAGCAAGCTATTGGGAGAAGTCGGAGTGGAAGGAAAGTCGTTTCCTCAAGCAGTCAAGTCCATGCACAGAAAGGAGGTCTCCAACGACAATATGATACTCCTACAAATAAAAGGGCCAGTGAATTATCAAGGGAAGAAACTCACAGTAATAAAAAACGAACCAAAATGGGAAGCATTGGGGATCCTCAAGAGTGTTCAAAAATGAAGGGTGCACGTTCTTTTAAAGGCATCGGTTCAACTAGGCAACAAAAGTTCTTGCAAGGTTGTCTTCTGAATATGGATTCATCTGAAGGTTCAAAAAAGAGGCTTGGCCTTTCTGTTCCTCTTGATCAAACAAAAGAACGTAGGAAAGTCCGCTTGGTAGAAGAGCCCATGCTAGGAATGAGTAGGAGAAAAGTCAAAGCTGGAGAAAAGTCAACGCTGGTGGAACAGTTTCCAGAAGTTGTTCACGTCCCCTTTCCATTGATGATATTCAGAAAACAAAGAGGCAAGCTTACTTGTTGCAAAACAGGTATGGTAAACTTGACGTTTCAAAGTTGGATGATGATCATTTGGAGAAAACAAAGCCTTCAGAATCAACCGTTGGAAAAGATTACTACAAAGCTACACCTCTTGAACTGTGTATCCGCTGTGCGTCCCTGTTGTGCGCCCCCGACCACTCCGACAATGGGCCCCAACCGTCAAAACTGCTGTCTGCTGTAAATGTTCATTGCAGCATAAAAAAATCGAGACCGCTACTCCAGCGTGCCTCTTATTTCGTTGTTCTAATATATTAAAACAACGATGTATGCTGCAATCTGACCTGTCTGTCCATTCATCGTTCCAGACAGTCCTTCCCATTCCACCCTCAGCCCTGCCGACAGTCCTTTGGGTTTTGCCGTCACAACTTGCCAGAACTAGCCCTGACAGTCTGGTATTCGCTGCTTGTCTGTAGGGCTCTCGAACCAAACCCTGCTGTCGAAGACCTTGTTGCCGTCGGTCCATTCCATTGCATTCTTGATCTCGTTTTGAACTCTGCCTCCGCTTTTGTCGACATCGTATCACCCAATTCCACATTTAATTGACGCTGGTCAAACAGCGTGACCCATCCATTCGATCATGTTTCTTTGATATTTTTGATATTTGTTAGAAACTATATTATAATAAACTTAATATAGTTTTAATAAATTCATTTTATATTATATATATAATATATATATTATAATATATATATATATTTATATATTATATATATATATATATATTAAAAAAAACAAAATCAGATAAAAAATAAAAATAAATTAAAAAGGGAAAAAAAATAAGACTTATTAAAAAAATTATTATTAAAAAAAATAAATAAAAAATTCCAAGGGAATATTACTGATGAGCTATAAGACGAGAGGATGGCCACATTAAACACATCGAGACGACAAACACTAAGTGAAGAAAATCCACAGCATTAAAGCTTCGAGGACAAAGCTTTCGAAGGAAGGGGCTATGTTATGAATATAATTCATAACAAAGAAATAAATAAAATAAATGTAACTATTAAATAATCAAACACTGATTATGTTAAATAGTCATTAGTTAAGTGGAAAGGCATGTCTAAAAGACACGCCTAATCATGAAAGGTCACCTGCTTAGGTATAAAAGCAGGGCCTTATTGTAACATTCATTATCACTTGTACATTTTATATATATATATATAATATATATATATATATATAATTATTATTTCAAATACCTCTGTGTACTTTTACATTAAGTCAACAAGCTATTAGTTTTTATGCTTCATTCAATCTCAGCAAGAGCAAGGACAAGAGGGGAGGAGTCTGGAAACACTTCTACACCAAAAAGCTATGCTGAGGGACAAGGACAAACAAAGATTTGGAACAATTCCAAAGCAGATCAACTTCAGAAGAACTATTCTGACAAGGCAACTGTACTCGACCATGTATCAAACTATTTTTTTGGGTCACTATTTTTCTTGCAAAGGTTTTGGTCATCAAGAAAGAGATTGTAAAGTTTATGTAACAAATGATTATGAAAGAGGTTCTCATCAAACCTCTAAAAATAAGCTTGTGGACGTCTGAATCAGATATATTGATGATAACATAAATCATAATTTGTTTGCACCATTATCCAAGTATAGTATAGAGTGTTATAGATGCAACAATTTTGGACGTGGCATGAGACTGTCCAAAAAGATTAAGAGAAGGATTTTGCAAGAGAAAACAAGAAGAATGACCAATAGAAAAATGTGGACTAGCTATGTATGCATGAAAAAATCAAAGTCATTGGTTCGCTGATAGCGGGTGCTCTAGACACACGATTGAAGATCGAAAGTAATTTATTACTCTAAAAGAAGAAATAAGAGGAAATGTGTCTTTTGGAGACAATGGATTTGTAAGAATAGCTGGAAGAGGTACCAAAAGCCTTGACAATGGTAGGACTAAAGCACAAAATGTTTTGTATGTTGAAGGACTCAAACATAATCTTTTAAGTGTCAGCTAGATGTGCGATCAACATTATGATCTCACTTTTCATGCAAAAGATTGTGAATTAAGGAAGACTAATCTGGGAAGATTAGTGGAAAGAGTGAGAAGTACTCTAGGAAATGTATGTATTCTTGATGAAACTTAAGGAGAAAAATTCTACATTAGATAAACAAATGAGGGTTGGATATGGCATAAAATGCTAGGACACTTGAGCTTTGACAGTTTGGTAAAAATTAGGAGAACGCAAGCAGTAAGAGATATGCCTAAAATTTCGAAACCAACAAATGTCATTTGCGAATCTTGCCAACATGGGAAACATAAAGAGTGAGCTTCAAGTCAAAGGAGTGCTTGTCATCAAGGCCACTAGAGCTTGTTCACACAGATCTGTGCGGACCAACAGGACTCCCAACCTTACAAGGTGAAAGGCATTTTATGCTATTTATTAATGATTATACTAGAATGGTTTGGGTTTCATTACTTAAAGCAAAATCAGAAACCCTAGATACTTTCAAATCATTTAAAGCCTTAGTTGAAAATGAAACCAATCTAAGAATCGAATGTCTAAGATTAGTTAGAGGAGGTGAATTTACCTCAAATGATTTTAATGAATTCTGAGATGTTTGGTATCAGGAGACAACTTTAAATTGCAAGAACTCCACAACAAAATGGAGTTGTAGAAAGAAAGAATAGATCATTGCAAGAAATAGCAAGAACCATGTTGTTAAAGGCAAAATTACCATATAAGTTTTGGAGAGAAGCAGTCGCTGCAACAATGTGCATCATGAACAGAGTGCAACTCCGAGTTAACAATGATAAGATGCCATATGAGCTATGGAAACACAGGCCAATTTCAGTTAAATATTTCAGAATTTTTGGAAGTAAATGTTACATGAAGATAAATGATGATAAATTGGGCAAATTTGATTCTAGAGTAGATGAGGGAATCTTCGTTGGATACTCAACAAGAAGTAAAGCTTACAAATGCTACAATAAAATACTACACAAAGTTGTGGAAAGTATTGATGTAAGAATGGACGAAACGACGAGAGAAAAAAGCTGAACAAACAAGTGAGAATTTAGATGATACCATCTACATGGACCAAGAAGAGATTACTACAAAGAAAGAACAAGAAGAAGCAATATCCATCCATACAAGCTTTCAAATTTGCTCAAAAACATTACCCAGAGAGCCAAATCATTGGAGATGTTGATGCAGCGATATAAACCCGAAGAAAAATGACCAATACACCAAAAAAAGACAATTTTGCTTTGCTATCCAAAGAGGAGCCAAAGGATTTTGCAGAAGCTAGTAAGGACTAGCATTGGGTGAATGATGAAAGAGAATTGAATTAGATAGAGAAAAATAGAACCTAGGAACTTATTCCACGACCAAAATATGAATAAGTGATTGGGACTAAGTGGGTGTTCAAGAACATGATGAATGAAGAAGGAAAAATTGTCAAAAATAATGAAAGACTTGTTTGTAAGGGCTATACACAAATTGAAGGAATCGACTTTGAAGAAACGTTTGCTCTAGTTGCCAGATTAGAAGCAATAACACTGTTCTTGGGATTTGCATGTTTGAAAGGCTTCAAAGTTTATTAGATAGATGTTAAATCAACATTTCTAAATGGAGATTTAAAGGAAGAGGTATATATCGAACAACCAGAAGGATTTGACTTGTTTGAAAATAAAGATTGTGTGCAAATTGAAGAAAACTCTTTATGGATTAAAACAAGCTCCAAGAGCTTGGTATGCCAGGATGGACCACTATCTTCAACAACAAGGCTTCAAAAGAGGGGCAACTGACAACAATCTCTATGTCAATATGGAAAAGGACAACTTACTAATTACACTTGTATATGTGGATGATTTCATTTTTGGAAGCAATAACGATGATATGAGTCATGGATTTGCTCAGGAAATGTCAAAGGAATTTGGAATGTCAATGATTCGAGAATTATCCTTCTTCCTTGGACTATAGGTTTCCCAAACCGACAAAGGAATATTCATTGGCCAAACCAAAAACCTCAAAGACATGCTCAAGTGATTTAGAATGGAAGAATGTGCACCAGTCAGTACCCTTATGATTACTGGATGCAAGTTATGCAAGGACGATGAATATCCTGAAGTCAATTCAATACTTTATAGATCAATGATTGGGAGTCTACTATACTTGACAACTTCGAGACCAAACATTATGCAGACAATTAGAATGGTTGCAAGATTTCAATGAGCACCAAAGGAATCACATATATAAGCGGTAAAAAAGGTATTTCGATACTTAAAAGGCACACTAGATTTTGGGCTTCGGTATCCCAAAAGTACATATTTCACATTAGCAACATACACAAACGTTGATTGGGCAGGTAGCATTGATGATAACAGAAAGCACTAGTGGGAGTGCATTTTTCTTGGGAGATTACCATTTATCTTGGTCAAGCAGAAAACAATCATCGATTTCTCTTTCTATAGCTGAAGCCGAATACATAGCAATTCTAGACTGTTGTACCAAGTTCACTAGATGAAACAAACTTTATAAGATATCAAAGTAGATTGATCTCTCCTTTATCTCAGTAAAGGAAGCATAAACTCAGGTGGAGCACCCTTTGCTACTGATGTCAAAGGGGTGAGAATGTAGACAGGGGGAGCAGCCATCGGATGAAGCAAATATCAAAGTATTGCCATTATTAACAAAGGGGGAGATTGTGGAAAATGGTTGTTATTGATGTCAAGGGCTGTCCAAATGAAAAAGGAAATTACATAGTCAAATAGCATATTCTGAAATCTTTCCAGTGGTAAATGGCACTCCCTCCAATTCCGTAGGAATGAAGAATTTCTAACCACTTGACTCAAGAATTTGGTTTTGTGTTTAGGAGAGCGAAGGAGTAGGTCCAAAGTTCATACCTCATGAACTACGAAGTGAAGTGAAGCCGAGTTGAAACACCTTTTTGTGGAAGGGTTTTGGCACATCTTTTGAAGGGTTTTTGGTATGTTTGAGGTTTATTTTTAAGGGTTGAGTACTGCTTTTTTGAAGGTTGAGTTTCAGGGGATGAGTTTTGTTGTTTGAAGGCCAAGTTTCAGTGGACGAATTCTGTTGTTTGAAGGCTGAGTTTCTGGGTTGAGTTCTTGCTATTTGAAGATCTAGTTCATCAGGCTTGATTTGAAGTTCATGTTGTAGTGTATTAAATGCTGAGTTCAAGTTGGAGCCTGCAATTACTATCGGTTGGTGCTTACCGAGGATTGGTGTCCTCATCTTCTTGACAGGTTGGGACCTGGAATTTTTGTAAGTTGTTGCTTACATAGGATTGGTGTCCTCACAATAGATTGTAATAAATTAAAGATCGTTTTCAAGTATTTCTTCTTCAAGTGTTTCTATCGGAATGAGGAATTGCTAACCACTCAACTCAAGAATTCGGTTTTGTGTTTAGTAGAGCGAAGGAGTAGGTCCGAAGTTCATACCTCATGAACTATGAAGAAGTGAAGTGAAGTTGAGTTGAAGTAGCTTTTTGTGGAAGGGTTTTTGGCATAGTTCTTGGGAAGGGTTTTTGGTATGTTTGAGCTCTGTTTTTCCAATGTTGCAGTAATCGTTATCGGGATATTATTGGCTAGGGGAAAAAATCGTAAAAATCGGGAAAAAATCGTGACATACAAAAACATTCATTTTTTTTTCCAATTTTTTTAATATCTAAAGCATCTACAACATAAAATAAATACATTGACACATAAATATGATAAAAGAACTAATATATAAGATGTTTAATATCATTCTAGTGCTACATCACACATAACAGTGAATCATGTCTTGAATAGTAAGTCCTGACTCATGACTCCCAACTCAGCCTCAAAATATCAACACAAAATATAATAATGTATCTTATATCATGAGTCATAATGTCATATACAATGAAATGAACCAAATAATTAAAGTCTAATACTACTGATTTCCTTTGCCCCTCTAGATGTAGACGCTGGTGGAGTTGGCAGTGGACCCTGCTGTGCTCTAGAAGCTGAAGAACTAAGAGCTACAAGAGGTAGACCACGTCCTCTACTGGTGATAGGGGTAGCTTGGGTAGGTTGTGTCACCTCATCAAAAAATCGGAGAAAAAAATATTTATTTTCATTTTTTTTTTTGTAAGTAGATTTTTTGGGAAAAAATCGCCATTTTTTCACGATTTTTTGTGGAAAAAATCAGCGTAAAAATCGGGTGATAATATCGCCAAAATAAAAAAATCGCGATTTTCCGATGTTATCGCGATTTTCGCAACACTGGTTTTTTAGGGCTGAGTACTGCTGTTTTGAAGGTCGAGTTTTAGGGGATGAGTTTTGTTGTTTGAAGGCCAAGTTTCACATGACAAATTTTGTTGTTTGAAGGGCAAGTTTCACATGACAAATTTTGCTGTTTGAAGGGCAAGTTTCACATGACAAATTCTGCTGTTTGAAGGCTGAGTTTTTTCTATTTGAAGATCTAGTTCTGTTTTGATTTTAAGTTCATGTTCTGGTGTATTGAACACTGAGTTCAAATTTGAGCCTGCAATTACTGTAAGTTGGTGCTTACTAAGGATTGGTGTCCTCATCTTCGTGACAGGTTGGAGCCTAGAATATTTGTAAGTTGGTGCTTACAGAGGATTGGTGTCTTCACAAGAGGTTGCAATAAATTAAACATTGTTTTCAAGTGTTCCTTCTTCAAATTTTGATTTGTACTTTAATCTATGCGTTCATTGTGGATGATTAATTATGTGATGTGAATTCGGTTTCAAGATTAAGTAAGTGAAAAATTGTCAAAAGTAATGAAATATTGATTCATCTCCCATCTCAGTGTTTCCAACACTCTCTCATTTCAGTTCGTAAAGAAACTAGAAACAACCACTGAAAGGAATAAGTGAATGAAGTGTTTTTTTAAAGAGAGGAGGTTTTGTTTCTAGAGAATTCTAAATTTTGTTTTTTCTAAATGAATATAAAATTGATGTGATTACTATGTGGAGTGATTATAGATAATGTTTAGTGGTTAATTAAGTTGTATTTGGGCATAGGAGGGCCCCACAACTTCTTGGGTGTTTGAATTGGCCTACACAAGAAAAAGAAGCCAAGAAAATGACTTGGATTTGTGTTGAAATGACACGGAAACACCACTGACTGCACGACACAACGTTTCCAAATTGTGAAATGTTATGTGATACTATTGGCAGTGTTTCATTGTCATTTCCTACCTCTTTTAGCATTTTCGGCTGTTTTGGGTGCTATTATGCAAGCTAGGGGGTTGTTTACTGCCACATAGGTTTATTTATAAAGAACTAGGGGTCATGTTATAAAGTCAAGATATAAAGTTAAAGTTATATAGGGGTTATGATTGAAAGTTAAGTTAGGGATTAATAAAGTGTTAGGACTTGTCAATGACATGTTAGGATAATGTTATGATAAAGTATTTCTGATATAATCAAGTGAGTGTTTCCTCGTGGGAATAATGAAAGATGCCTCAAGTGTACTGCTTTTTACAATGTTTTTGATACATTATCCATGATGTATTTCGTTAATGTACCCACAATTAAATACCTTGATTCCACAAATATATACACTAACATTCATGTTTAATGTTACAACAACTACTAGCACTCCTAGAAATTGCTTTGTGCTGGTGCAATGTGAATTTTGGGTTGTTTTACCTATGTTGACTTTAGGGTTGACTACTGTTTGACCGCAAAAAGTTACAGTAGTTTTCTCTCTCCTTTGATTGAGTTTACCAAGTTGTTGTGGGTTGAATTTATCCTCATGATCAGGCTGAGTTTGACCAAGGAAGACCGAGTTGCTTTGAGGACGATTTGTTGTTGTTTTGACCAACGTTGACTTTCTGGTTAAGGCTGAAGTTTGACTACAGTTGACTACATAAATTTACAGGGCTGTTTTGACTTTGTATTTGGCAAGCCAATATGACTTTTGTACTCGCTCTCTGCTGAAATTTTGATTTAATAATAAGAAGAATTGATCAAAGGGTTTTCCCACATTGGGTTTTTCCCTGGCATATGCCAAATTTGGTGTCCTGTTGTCTTGGCTTGTCTTCTGCACTTTGTTTCATGTTGTATCTACTTTTACTGTCAATGTGATTATTGTGATTGCTATTGAAAATTGGAAATTGTTATTGGGTTGCTAAGGAACATTGAAGTAAATTGTGCTAAGCATAAAACATACCATTGTTAACTAAAATTAACAACATCAATCTTATCCTGTTGAGCCATGCCTAAAGGCTTGAAAAATGCATCTCTTTGGGAAGGAATCTTTAAAAGTTATAAGACTAGGACAAAATTTTTGACACTATTTATCCATGCAACCCAATCAACTTTTAATCCTTACTGATAACTTGAGATGCAACCTATTGCTTATTTTGATTCTGATCTTTACCTTTCCTTTGATAAGTGTAACGTTTACTTCTAGCAATTTCCAGGATCTGTTCCTGAGATGGAGTTTCACCATATATCCGTGTGATAGGATCCTTTTCATCACTGAAGTTATTGATGGTGAAAGATGAGGGGATCATGTTTGTGCAATGCTTTCCTTTGAAGAATTCTAATTGACATTATTTATTTGTTCATTGGTTCCTTCATTTAGGAGTCTTCTAGCGATGGCACATGAACTCTCTTCATGGAATCCTTCTCATGGTCATCACGAAAGAGATATATAAAATACTTATCTTTTGAGAGTATATATATAAAATACTTATCTTTTGAGAGTATATCAACTCCCTCTTGTTGTTGACAATAGTAATAATCACGAAAGAGATATATAAAATACTTATCTTTTGAGAGTATAACAACTCCCTCTTGATTTTTAGATTCCTTGCATTCATCTTGCACCTTATCCATGTTATCATCCTGATGCCATTTCTTCCTTGCAAAGGCTAGGGTTTTCTCTTTGCAACGAAAATGTTCAATCTACACACAATAGGACTTTCTTGTTCAAACCCTTTTTTGTATACTAGTATTCGTAAACCTTAGTCTATCTTATTAAATACCAAAACCCTAGAATGATGAAACCCATCATTATCAATTCTGCCCTTTTCATTATAGCGATAGAAAAGTGCAAGAAATGAATCAAGCACTCATATCATCAACACATATGTCATCAACATCTTTTGCCAATCAATAGGTTCTTTCAATGCCCTTGATCTGTTGTGATGAGACAATACCAAATCTGCAAGAGACTAAAATTTTTAATCTTGAGAAGGGATAAAACGTTGTCATGTCCAATGAATTTGCTTCATAAGGATATGCTATGTGTTAGTTTTTGTAGCATTGTAGGTGTTATAGTCTCGAAAGATTATCGAGAGGCTAAAACACATGAGTTTTCCATAAGCCAGAAATCGTTTATGGGAATTCCACCTAGAAATGTCTCAATTAGATTAATAACCTATTTTTAAACATTTCCTAAGGCTAAACTTGGGAAAAGTGGTTAATTAATCAATATTAATCGAGAAAGGTGTGAATCATCTAGAAACTCACACAAATCGATCCAAAAATGATCTCAACCATTGATTATGTTTTAATCTTGGCCACTGGAGTCCCAGTTAGAGATTATAAGATGAGGTCAATGGGTAGATGGAGAATACACACTTGAGATTGATTTCCATGGCAGTTTGATTTACTAGAGAGCAACAACAGTTGCCGAAAGCGTTTGAGCGAGAGAAGGGAAGCAGAGATAGAGAGGGGCAGGGATAGTGAGTTCGGAGGAAGAAATTCCGGTTCCGAAGAGTAGCTTGTAGAGAGGCAGAAAAGCCAAAGTGAGGCTGACACAGGGCTGCGCAGAAGCCTCTAGAGGCAATTCAATTTTGCTGGAGAGAAGTTGAGTTTCAGTTCCAGAGGCCGGGGAAGTGTTCCAGAGGGCCGAAGAGAGTTTTTCAGTCAATGGAAAATAGGATGGCTTGAGGAACAACTGTTTCAGGTAGTGCGTGGAAGGGACTGCGCTAGGGTGGTGCAGGTTTGCGCAGAGGTTGTTTGGATGACTCACTTGGAGCTGGTAGTCAGAGCCCGAATTGCTTGTGGGGTGAGGAAAATTCCTCACTAGATTTTTGCCAATATTTTTCTTTGTAGGATTGCCAGATTTCGGCATCCAGTTGTACTAAGAATTTCTCATTGCTGCTTTATAATATAAAAGCCTCAGTTGTTGCACCAGTTTTCCCAAGTTGGGTTTTTTCCGGGGACTTTAGTCCAAAAAGAAGTGTGTCAAATTTTTGTGTGTGTGCCAAAGTTTGCTTAGTTTCTAGTTTATCTTCACCAAAATTTAATTTGGTGAAAATTGCAGTTGTGAATTATTCGTTCTTTGTGTGGGAAAATAAACTGTTAATTAATTTACAATTAGAAAAATAATTTCCAGTTGCTACAATAGAATTGAAATTGTCACATGGCAGTGTGAGTTGCTTAGGGAAGTTTGATTTTTTAGTGCAGGTGGGTAGAAAATTTCGACTTGCCAGTTTAGTGATTCTAGCAGGTAGGGGGAGCAACAACTCAGGGATTTTCGCTGGGCAGATTTCTTGTTTGGGCACATAAGGGTTTTGCAGCAGTTTGTAGTAGCAGAATCAACGCCTGGTGGAAGAGAAAGACACACACACACAAAATTTCTCTCATGGGGTTTCGAGTTTTAGAAATCCGATTTTTCCAGTTGCAAATTGGCAGAAGCTGTGAGCAAAGTTTCTCACTCCAGAAGGGAGTGTGTGTAGCAGACTCAACAACTGAGCTGCGAGAAAGAGGGAGATTTTCGACGAGATTTGGAGATGGCCACAACTGGGCTTAGAGATTAGGATAGGTTGGATAGAGGCTCCAACTTTGTCATTTGGAAGGCTAGGATCAAGGATGTCCTTCCTGCTGGATGAACCTGGATTGAAAACCTATATAGATAATTTGGTAGCATTCTATCAGGATGCAGATCAGTTGAAGGAATATAGGAAAGGGATGTTAAAGGTGAAGCAGTTGATCCCGGATGGAGTCTGAGATCATATAGTCTCGCATGTGTCTGGCAAGAATACTGCCAAGGAAATGTGGGATGCTCTCGACCAGCTATATCAGAGTTCTTTCGAGCAACGAAAGATGTTTTTGTAGGAGAAGCTGAGAAGCATCTCTGGATGCAGAAAGATGAAGGCATAGATCCCTTCCTCACTAGGATTTAGGAAGTCTGAGATCAGCTTGCAGCCGTTGGGAAGGCACCGTAACCAACAAAACTTGTATGGTTGGCACTGAACATTGTCTTAGAGGAGTGGTAAGTCTTTGTCCAAAGTATCTTGTGCCGAGACAACTTGCCTAGATGGGACAAGATGTAGTCAGATCTGCAACAAGAGGAGTTGAGGCAAGCTCTATTGAATAGTACCATCAATGGAAGTAGCAACAAGGGCGTAAAAGGTGAGAAGGAAGAGGAGAATGTGGCCCTAGCATCGAAGGGTCCCAGCCAGGGACAGGGGGAGAGGAAGAAGAAGAAGGACCTATCTAAGGTCAAGTGCTTTAGGTGTGGCGAGCTTGGCCACTACAGTACTCAGTGTCCTTTCACGAAGAAAGACAAGCAGGAGAAGTAGGATTAGGCGACAACGTCCGCAGAAATAAACAAGTTGTCCTCCAGGTTGGAGGAAGATTTTTCCATGTGTGCAACTATACCGCCAAGAGTGAGGTGGGGCGATACAAAGCTATAGTCCTAGAACAGTGTAGAGATCTGGAAGGGTCCATTAAGGTGTCCTCATGGATCATTACCTAAGTACGAGGGCCCACAATATTTAGTAGCCTGATGTATCAATGTCAGTTGCTGCAATCAAATTAGAGAGTGACAGTTGCAGACTAGTTGCAGTCAGGTGCTGAGGAATGCAATGCAGTGTTGACAATAGAGCAGGAGGCTAAGCTGGAGAGTCTAGCAGCGCAGATTCCCAATGGACAGTGCATGGGCTAGTAGCAGTCAAATGCTCATGAGGCAGATTCAACACAGAGACGGTTGATTCAATATTTATGATGCTTCTCAGTTGCAGTTGCAATAACCACAGATGAGGGGGAGTTGCAGTGCAGATGCAGAGTTGGCATCGGTATAACAGTGTCAGCAGCAACATAGATGCAACATCAGGGTTGCGCAGTGGCTGGTGGGCAGTGGTAGGTAGTCATAGTGGCCAGACAGCAACAACGTGACAGAGGGTGATACAGAGACAGGGTGTTGTAGCAATGGTGCAACGCTAAAACACCTTGCTCGCTAAAAGGGAGTGTTAATTTTTGTAGCATTGAAGGTGTTCTAGTCTCGAAACACAAGAGTTATACATAACCAATAAATTGTTTTTGGAAATTCCACCTAGAAATGTCTCAATTAGATTAATAACCTATTTTTAAATATTTCCTAAGTCTAAACTTAGGGAAAGTGGTTAATTAATCAATATTAATTGAGAAAGGTGTGAATCATCTAGAAACTCACACAGATTGATCCAGAAATGACCTCAGCCATGGATTATGTTTTAATCTTGGTCATTGGATTCGCAACTGAAGATTATAAGAGGAGGTCGATGGGTAGATTGAGAACACATACTTGAGATCGATTTCCTTGGGCAATTTGATTTTCCAGAGAGCAACAACAGTTGCCAGAAGAGTTCGAGCCAAAGGAGAAGCAGAGATAGAGAGGGGTAGGGACAATGAGTTTGGAGGAAGAAATTCTAGTTCTAGATAGTAGCTTGCAGAGAGGTAGAAAAGCTTGCACAAAAGACGTGCCTCAGAAAAATGTGCATTGTTCCATAGAGTACATTAGCCTCAAACCGTTTGTATATGCCTCAGATCAGATTATCCCAGTGTTACTTGGGAGCGGGAGCGAAAGCGGGGAGCGAGAGCGAAAATTGGTGCGGGAGCGACATTTTCAAAAGCTCTCGGTTTGGGAGCGAATCTCAGAG
>APFE031618499.1:310913-338726 GCA_000404065.3 Pinus taeda | reverse complement strand
AGTTGCCATTGAAGTATTTGCCTATTCCAAGGCCACACAGCTACACATTCCTCCCTATCAGGTATCAAACTTTTCTAATTGCTTGCAAATATCCACTGTTACCTCTGCATCTAAATGGGGTTTGGTCCTAATCCCACCCCCTGGTGCAGGTTGGCCCAACCAAGATGTAGAGTAGTATTTTGGCGTAAGGATATATGCCAAGCAATGTAGTGGAAGATTAAGTCTATTCCACCTTTCACACACAATCGTGAATCAGTTTGTACAAGTCGGGATCTCTGTTTGAACAATATCTTTTATTTTCCCCAACATGGTATCCATCTGCTCATACACCTTGCCAATCACTGGTTTGTCTGTATCTGCAAACCGAATCATGTGATAAATGGGCTTGGTGAAATCCAATACTTGCCTCACATTTGTCCAAAACTGACCATGAAAAGCGACCTCCTCCACCAGTTCAAAACCTCGCCTGTCACCTACATTGTAGCCCTTTCCTTTAATGCCTGCCAATGTGGACTTGATACCATGCTAGCCAATGACTCTCTTACCTTCAAAAGGCGCCTGAAGGTGAGGTAATAACTACCAAATCTGGTCTTCGCAATCTTCAACAACTCCAATCTCGAGTGACTACGGAAAAGGCCATGGGTATTGCTATGATTTGTAATAAATTTTATCATTTGTTTGCCTTTCTTGTACAAATTACCAATCCATTTGTATTGTGCATTTTTGTTCTTGACAACATCATGCATCAGAAGGTTCAATGTGTGAACCAAACATCCAGACCAAAATATTTTGGGGTATTTATCCTCAATAATTGCTCCCGCTACCTTACAATTAGCAGCATTATCAGTGATGACTTGGATGACATTGTATGGCCCAATACGGTCAATTGTTTCAAGTATTGGTTCTACAATGGTTGATGCCGGTCTTGAAACTGTCTGAGTAATCATATGCTGAAAGAAAGATGGCCCACTAACAGACACATTCAAGAACACTTATCAATGGCTTGCCTTTTACATTTGTCCATCCATCAGATACAATGGACACCCTATGGTCAGTCCAAGAACTTGTCATTCTATTCAAAGAATGTGATATTTTTGCTTTTTCATGATAAAGTCCAACGGTTCTAGCCTTGTCATACCCAGGGATCTTGTATCTTTTAGGGGCATCATTTATGGCAGAAACCATTTCGTGCCAATAAGGTGAGCGAAGAACATTGAATGGTATCCCACATGCATAGAGAAACCTGTAAACTTTTGAATCCACATCATTCCTGCACCCGTCATCAAGGAAATCTGATATGCTTCTACGCCTTAAACTTGGTGACCCTGTGCCTCCATATCCACTACTTTGGGAGGATGCTAAAGGAGTTCTTTGTGCATGTGATCGTGAGCTTGGTTCAAAGAAACCCTTTGATTTTTTAGTTTTGTATTGGGCTTCCTCCTCTTCCCTTGTGTGTTTGGCTCTATCTGCTACTAACACCACTGTACAAGTTTTGATTCCTATTTGTTTATCTTCATCCCATGGCCTTTTCTCGTAGAGGTGCTTTCTGGCACATGTGTATGAACTTGTGTAATTATTGTTGCAATGGGGGCAATGAAATTTAGTGGGTCCACCCCCTTTCCCTGTTTCAGGCTTATTAACATATTTCCACAATGGAGTTTGGTCTTGTTTATTTTTTTAAGACTCATGTTCACTCTCCTCCAGCTCCTCCTCTCCGGGGTTTTCATCAAATCTACTATGACCCCCTTCTTCATCCCCTTCTTCATTTTCAACCCTCATTTTTCTACTCTCCAACACCATAATAACCAAAAAAGGAACCAAGAAGAAGAAAATGCCAAGAAATATAACCATAATGTTTGAATCTGCAAAAAAATGGAATGGGAATGGGAGAAAAAAATTTATTTATTTATTTAGTAATGAACATTAAAAAAAATTGCTAGAATAGAGCCTACCTCTTTGGCCTCCATTCTCCCCTTGGTCCTTGGCACTTGCTCTCTCCTTGCTCCTTGTTCTCACTCTCACTTGCTCTGTCTTGCTCCTCACCCCCTCTTACTCTCCTCTTGCTCTCACTCTCACTCTCACTCACAATTTCTAAAATAATGAAATTTATTGGAGGGTTTATTTATATTCCCTCCCTTTCCTCCCTTTTTCCCCAACCGGTGACCTTTTTTTTCCAGCGTGTTTTTTTATTTTATTTTATATTTAATATATTAATATATATTTATATAATAATATTTTTTATTTATTTATTATTTTTTTTTTATTTATTTTTTTTTTTTTAATTTATTATTTATTTATTTATTTTTTTTTTATTTTTTTCGCGTGATTTTTTGGGCGTCGCTCACGCCGCCGGGAGCGTTTTTAATAGCCCGGGAGCGATCGCTCCCTGACCGCTCCCGGAGCGACGCTCCCCAAATCGGTCCAGCAATAGGCAAGGAGTAGATTTTTTTGTTTGTTTGTTTGTTTGTTTGTTTGTTTTATTCCTTCCTTCTTTGTTTATTGTATCTTCGGGAGCACGCTCCCGACCCGCTCCCAAGTCGCTCTTTGCCTGGAGTGCGGATTTGGAGCAGGATCGAGGGGGGGGGGGCTCCCTCGCAACACTGGATCATTTGAATTGTGCTTTTTTGGAGAGCGAATAAGCTCTATTTATAGTTTATCCATGCGAAAAGATGTGTCTCTTGGGCAGGCTGACTTGATCCTGGGAGAGTCAACTTGGTCTTTGTGGAGGCAAAATACAAATTTAAATTATCATTTTTCCCGCTCTTAATGAGTGATCAAATAAATAATTTCCTTTTTCTTGCAAGCATGAAGAACATGCTTCATATAATTTTATTTTTACAAAAATAATTTACATTTCATCTTTTACAAGTACATATGAACATTATGAAGACCGACCATAGCTACAAAATTCAACAAATATAAGCTTTCTTATAAAGATAAATTTTAATTTATTTTGAGTATTTTATTCTTGAATTTAAACTTCCATATTGCTATATTTTTTGTGTTTCCTGAGCTTTTGTTTGCATTTTTCAATGATTGCTTTGAATATGGCAATGGGCAAGTTCTCTGGAAAAAGGATGCTTTTCATTTTGTTAATATATTTCTTGGATAAAAGATAGATAGATAGCTATAGATTTTATCATCTGCTTGTTGCCAAAAGCAACCAATCGAACTGAGAGAGACTATATAACCAGCTGTAAAGGCACGGGGTGAAAAGGGCCATTCATTCTCTAGAAAATCCAAGGCTTAGGCCTGTAGGTGGATTGGCAAAGCCACCCTCCTCTGGTCCAAGTGCTGGCAGATGGGTTCAGATGTGCTAGCTGGTGTTATTTCAATAAGGTGGACAGGCCCAAATGTAACAGGACCCTGGATCCACTGAAAGGTACGGGCCCCACAAGTGACAGCCGACGGGTCATTGATAACTGCATGGAGGGCTTTAGACCAAAGCAATTATGAAGGTTTAACCTCTGTCTGGAAAAAAAGGATAAATAAAATCACAAACTAAAATTAGGTCTAGATTCGAAGTCAGAAGAAACTTGTAAAGCCAAAAATCAAAAGTTCATTCAAAGTGGAAAAATCTCAGGAGACAATTTCTCTGGGGACAAAATCCTGTATTGCTGGGTGCAAGGTGGGAACTTTGAAGTGTAGTCATGTCTGAATGCATTTTTGGGAAATGCTGCTGTGGTAAGTTGCTTTCTGAGGCTTCTGTGTTAATACAAGCTGGATCATCGATGATCGCACTGCTTGCTGCTAGATCACATGCCTGTGAGCTTCAGGTACTATGAAGAGCATTTCTGTGCTGTCAAAATAACCCAGATCTTGCACCTGACCTTATCCACACCCACTGCAGGGTTTTGAACCCAGGTTTCTGTGTCAACACGAGCCTGATCATCACACTGCTTGCTGCTAGACCACATACCTGTGAGCTCCAGGTCCAAATGTTTGATGTTTCTGATGAAAGTGGAAGGTTGCTAGGCTTCTCACTCGCTTGCTATCTCAAATGTCTGTGGGGCAAGGTGAAAGTTGAAGCTGAAGCTGGAGCACAACTGTCCATCTTAGCATGAAAGGCTCAACTAGGAAGAAGGAGCTGGATATAATATGCTGTGAGATTATCATTTGCCTCTGATTAGGCTTGCAGGGTCTGCAGGTCAACTGATGGGTGGTACATTGCTTGATTGTCTTCTTAAGTGCTAGTTTTATCAAGTTGGTGTTTCTTCCCTGTATTCTGCTAATAGTCTCGAATTGTGAATCTCTCATTTTAATTGAAATTTACAGACTGCTGTCTCAGATTATCTATATATATGATACTATGTTTCCTAGTTGACTAGGAGAATATTTTGGTGACAATATGTTTAGTTGTCTCGAGGTCCAAAATTCATTTTTATTTCTGAAGCTGCAACTGTCTTGGACTTGTCTAAAATAAGTATTTTGGCTATTTTTGGATACAGGAAATATGGGTTAGATGACAACACAGTGGATTTCATTGGGCATGCCTTGGCACTTTATCGAGATGATCACTATCTTTGTGAACCTGCCTTGGAAACAGTGAAGAGGATAAAGGTAATCTGAGCGCTACAGTGAAGTCTATTTTTTCAGCACACATGTTTAGCTTCGGCACATCGAGTGTGTCGTATTTATCCAAGTTGCTTAATCTTGTCTATGAATGCAGGAATGGAGTCATTTATAATTGCTAGTTAGATTTAGAATTCAGCCTGTCAATTGATACCTATCCAAGTATTTTTTCTATCAGGATCATTTGATGAGTTTATAGAGGAAACTGGTGTGCCTTCCTTGTCAGTTTGTTACAATCTAGAATGTTGTACACTCAAACAAAAATGTTGTCGTTTCTTCATATGCTAACAAGGCTTTGAAAGAGCCTTAATTCACTTAATTGCCATACATATATCCAAGAAGCATTTTGTTTCCTCTTGTTAAGTGGTGAGTGCTGCAGTGAAGTCTATTTTTCCAGCACACATGTTTTGCTTCGGCACATCGAGTGTGCTGTATTTATCCAAGTTGCTTAATCTTATCTATGAATGCAGAAATAGAGTAATTTATAATTGCTAGTTAGATTTAGAATTCAGCCTGTCAATTGAAACCTATGCAAGTATTTTTTCTATCAGGTTCATTTGATGAGTTTATAGAGGAAACTGGTGTGCCTTCCTAGTCAGTTTGTTACAGTTTATAATGTTGTATGTTCAAACAAAAGTGTTAAAGTTTCTTCAGATGCTATCAAGGCTTTGAAACAGCCTTAGTTCCTTAATTTCCATACATTTATAAACAAGAAGCATTGTATTTCCTCTTGTTAAGTGGGTTTGAATTTATAATAACAATATCATTATAATTTATGATAATGAGAACCATCAAAAAAAGAATTTCAAATTCAAGGTTAACTCAAAGCTGACTCCCATGCCCATCCAGCTAAGATTTGCTACTGCTCTATCCATGTCACTCTCTTCCCAAGAAAAGCTGGTAAGAGGGAATTGGCTGTTAGCATGTTTACTAACCGACGCATGGATTCTACACTAATGCTAACCAATAGTGTGACTTATATTTCGTGGGTAGTTGTAAAGCATTTCTTAAAGTGCTGGGTTGCTGGCAACTGAGTATTATGAAGTTGTTCCATGCGAGTAATATATTCTACTGGAATAATAATTTACAAAATACATTGCATGAATGACACAAGTCACACAACTTCAGGGAGGAGATGGTAGCCCTAGACCAGTCCATTCATCTGTGTTTTTTGTATTTACCATTTCTGGTTATTCAATTAGTACCTCTAAATCACCTACCATTGCATAGATTTCCTCTCCTTTGATCCCTTATCAATTGGAATGAAGATTAATGAGATTTTTAGAGATGCCAACCTTTTGAGAGAACATTCCAATTGCATGGGTTGCTCCACCTAGAATCCACGATTACTCCCCTGCGTCTGTCAGTCCAGGCCACTCTGCGGAGGACATTATCGGGTAGTCACTTGGTGTTGACATTCATGCTATTAATACAGACGTTGAACAGGGATAACTTCCTGCTTCCTCTTTTTGAACGCTGCATCTTTGTGCAAGCTATATTTTACTCACTGGATCTTCTCCACTTTGTAGGATTTTCCTCTTTGGGAGAGCTTACCTGTATGCATATGCTTATTTCATTTCATCTTATTTTAGGAGGGTCTTTTGTACCCCTATATTCTGATTTGACTATTATTACTTGTGATCACTAGTCCATTTGGCGTACCTTGGCCTTTAGTGGACATTAATGGAATTTTATATTTCAATTTTTTTTTTCTTTTTTCTTTTTATTTAACTCTATCTCTATGTTGAATGCTTACTTCATATATTAAATTTCCTTTGATGTTGCTTGGTTATCTTTGATAATGTTGATCCATTTATTTGAAATTTATTCAAATTGTTGGCACCTAATCTTTAGGAATCAAGAAATTATTGTAAATATGAGAATAAAGACGAAGAGACATTGGAGTATGAATTCCAAGGGTTTACCTCTCCTTGTATATATTAATGATTTTCCTTAATAGAAAGACAACTATTAGTGGAGTTACAATACCTGACCTGAAATGGTATCATAGCACAGGTCCCTAAGACGCGGATCTACCTCCAAATCCTTTGGGGGGAACGGTTCCTGCAACATTACTTAAAACCCTATACTGTAGGCCTTAGGGGCTTTCCCAAGCCCTCGATTGTTGGAAATACTGAGAGGGGGATGAATCAATATTTCTTAGCAATTAGCACTTTTTAATCCTTTTCATAGCATTAGTTATTCTTCAGACTATCCGGTTCCTGGTCTGCAATGCGGTTAGCAATCGGGAATGACGAGCTATCGAGTTGAGGCCCGTTCAGATATTGTTAATGTTCTTCTTCACAATTATAAACAATAATCAACAGTAGACAACACCATACAACGATGCAGAAAGATAAAGCAATAGACATAGAGATTTTAAGGTGGAAAACCCCCTCCGGGTAGAAAACCACCGAACGGTTCTCTAGTAATTGTCTTCTCTCTTTAAAATAAATATTAATTACATCAAGATTTCAGCTACAACTGAGGGATGCGTCAACACCCTAATTCACAAGCCACAACCTATAGGACGCTATTAAACCCTAATATCCTACTGCAACTAGAAGGATGCCCCAACGCCTTATAGATCAGGCCACAACCTGATGACTGACCCAACACTGTTTACTAGTTGTTTCTCAACCACAACTAAATGAATGCCACAAGGTCCTGTGCAAGGCACAACTTGCCCTAGCACCACCCTACCACCCTGAAGTGTTCTTAGGCCACAACTTGAAGGTGACTCCAATCACCCAGAAGAGTCGGTAGATCACGTTTCACAATTTTCACACTAGAACCCCTGTACTCTGAATCAATGTAGAATCACTATAAGGAAGATGTAAAATAAATGTCGAATCTTGTTAGCCACTGATCTCTATTTCGACAAATTGATCACTGCACAATGCTTCACATCAAGCTATCACTGTTCAACTGCACATCACTGTTACTACACACTGTATATCACTGTCACTACACACTGTATATCATTGTCACTACAAATCACTTCACAACTGCTGGCTATCAGTGGATGTCGTTGCTCATGAATGAATAGTCATCAATGCACAACCACTGTCATCATCGTATCAGGCTGCACTCGATGCTACAACCATAGGTTACTGCTATCATATAATGGCACAATCCAAGGTGCCTCAGGTCATCCTTATGACATGCTTCCAATGCTCCCAAACTCTGCCCTCGGAGAGCTACTAGCATGCGTAAACACTGCTGCTCACCTGATCAAGCCCTGCTATCCATCCTTACTTCAATATGCTGTACAACTGGATGAAAATGCCTTCAGAAATGGTGCTTTGCAAGGTTACATTTGTGTCATTGTACACAAATCCCTAGGTCATCATTGTCATATATCTATGTACCTCAATCTATAGGTCAAGTCAAAGTCAAGGTGTGAATTCACTATATCATGTTCTAGGTATCAAGTCAAGGTGTGAATTCACTATATCATGTTCTAGGTATCAAGTCAAGGTGTCATAATAGGCGATCACGCAATCCAATTCACTACTGAGGAATCCCTCACTCATTAACTAAAGTCACTATCAAGTTAGAGTACTATAGTTCTTCTAAGAGTCATTTATCACTATCATATAGTGTCACATGTCAAAGGTCATCTGTTAGTCAAATAAGGTCAAGATTTCATCTCAATTAACATGTTAATATGTCAAGTCATACTACTGCTGTCATATGTCAAGTCTATATCACTATCATATGTTAAATCACCACAGTCAAATATGTCAAGTCACAAGAGATCATTGGCTTTAATTGAAAGACTTCAGCTTGATTCTGAGTTCTATGCTCAAGCACATATATAGAGTACTGCTTCAAGACTTGTAGTGTCAAATTGTTTCAGATGGGAGGCTGCACTATTCTGAAGCTCTAGGAAGGCCAAGAGAATATCAATCACAAGCATCAGGTTTTCAAATCCACCAAACTATGCCACTGTATTGTAATTTTATCGAACTGAGTCCATTCAGGTATGAATTTGTCTTCTTCACTGTCTCTAGAACTCACTTTAAATTGTCAAGATAAATAAGATCCAACCATTATGCTTAGAACCATAAAGTTGAAATTGTCTCGAGGAAGGCATTACTGCACATACACGAGCAAGCTGAGATCAATGCTTCTGGACTGATCTTACAGGCTGAAAATTCAGAGATTTACCCTTACCAGATAATGTATTGGTCAACTAAGGTTGCCACATGAATTTGCCCTCAAATGATACTTACTTCAGAATGTTATTTTTGCCAGGAATATCATTAAGTTTCTACTATTATTGTCTCACAACCTTAACTAACAATAATACTTCTGCTGCTATGGAGCATGAACAATAATACTTCTGCTGCTATGGTGGTCGGCTTCACTTCCTTCAATAGTCACACAAATGAGTATATGTATTGAGGATACCCTGACTAGAAACATGTTACTGCAGGGAAGAAATAGGTCTGTGGTGAAATGTTCATTAAGTGTTGTAGGATGAATTTCTTAAGAGGGTCGAGATTCACTATTTCTAAAGTTTGAAATAAGCCTATAATGATCCAAAGATAATCTGAATGTTATGAGAGGAAGGTTTGCACCAACAAGGTCCTAATCCAAAGAAAAATGAAGACAAAACAAGATCCTTACCTCCTGCAATTTCACTGCCTCTTGCCTCAAGAAGTCCGAACCCTACCCTCTGCAATTACGCTGCCTCTTGCCTTAAGAAGTCTGAACCCTACCCTCTGCAATTATGTTGCCTCAAGATGATCGAATATTTCAGAACATTTTCTCATGAAAGTTTGTTGAGTTTTGAAATGATTTGGGAGGTTTAAGGTCTTATTTTATAATGTTTTGGAGGGGCTTAATTAAGGGATTTGCAAGGTGTACATTGGAGAGCCTTGAATTCTTTTAATTATTGAATATTTAAATTATCATAATTAATTAATTTATCATAGGGCCTAATTTGAATTAATGCTGACCGTTTAGTGTAGGGTTAGACTTTTTAATAAGGAGGGACATCTTTTATGGGTGCTAATTGGTTGGATTCCCTTTCTAAACATGATCTCTCCTCAAAACATGACAAGTAACTCATCTGCTTGATATTTAATGTCTACAACTAATAAGATTATGCTAAGAAATATTTTTAATTATAATTTGAAATCAATGATTAGCTTAGTGCATACGGTCCTACCTAGTTGTGAAGTCAATGATTGTTTTATTGCCTTTGGTTCATGTAGTTATTCAACTTATACGTGGTGAGATTATGGTGATAAACAATGTCATATATTGACAACTGTAGGAGGCCGTGTTGTGTCATAACTTATACATGAGGAAAGTGTACCTAGGTTCGGTCTTCATAATGACACAAGTCAATAATGTAAAATATTTTTGTAAAATATGGATCATGGATTTCATGATCAAATGTATTTGTCTATGTAGCTCTCATTATGAGCACTAGGTCATAGGATTGTGTCATTAACGTTTACACATGAAATGAACAAATAAGACTCCAAGATCAAAGGCAGAATCATGTGACAAATCTCTCTCAAAGGCAAGATCAATGGGCTACTAAAGGATCCCTCTAAACGCATGCAATAAATGTATTTTTTTTGGCATAAAAGTATATTTATAATTGAATGATCAAGTCGGCTGAAAGTCAGTTAAGAGGCAGTTCATGTTGGCTTGAAATAGAGGCCTCAAACACTATAAATAACCCTCCTCCTCAAGCATTCGGATATCACTGTTTTGAGTCTGCTCTCCTATGCGAGAAAGTGCGAAGTGAGGATCTATGGTTATGCAAAAAGGAAGGATCTGATCCCTATACGAAGGAACCTATCTATAGTGCGAGATAAGGGTCTACTCAAGCAGTCGCAGGCCGAGAAGTATGGGGACTGTCTAACGAAGTTAGAACATCATCATCACCTTGAAGAATAGTATTTGATCCTTAGTCTACTTGAAGGGCAGATACACTTGAAGAATAGAAACCTCTAGATCGAAGATCTAACAAGCTAAAAGGGCCATGATTCTGTCACTCGTGCGAAGAGTCCGTTCCTTGTTAGGGCTGTAATGCAGTCCTAGTCTATCTCTGCAGTAATGGTTGACTCCAGTCTCAAGAAGGTTCGGATATTGGTCTTAGAAGGGAGCCACCGCCATAGCAAAGTAAGAGGAGTATAAGGTCACACTGTTCACTTACACATGGAGAACCTACAGTAGTTTCAGGACTGCAGTAAGGGTTTCCAGACAGTCACTTGAAGGAATCAAATTATCCTTGCGTTGAAGTGATCTTCTTGGCCAACAAAGTACCTTAGGCAAGAGAAGTGTGGAGGAAGGAGACAGATCAGATCCTTGTTGCAGTAGGTGATTGGACAACAGTAAGAAGAGATTCTTGCCTTTGATCTTGGAGTCATTTGGTCTCAAGGATCTTGTATTGGTCTTGGAAATTTTGTCAAGAGAAGAAACTATAAGAAGAATTACCGTGGGTTTTCCTCTCAAGTTTGGAGAGGTTTTGCCATGGCTGCTGCCTATATCTTGTGTTATTGTTCTTTTGATTCTTATGCATGGTTGTTGGTTGATGAAGTTAATAATGACTAACATATAAAAGTTCATGTTTTGAATTACCTAAAGATTGAAATCACTTCAGAAGCAGTTATCAAATCAGAGAAATCTTTAACAAATCAACCCTTAGATTTCTCAACACGTAAGGTGTATGTTGGAGAGTCTTGAATTCTTTTAATTGTTGAATATTCAAATTATCATAACTAATTAATTTATCATAGGCCCTAATTTGAATTAATGCTGCTCATTTAGTGTAGGGATATACTTTTTAATAAGGAGAGACATCTTTTGTGGGTGCTAATTGGTTGGATACCCTTTCTAAACATGACCTCTCCTCAAAACATGACAAGTAACTCATCTGTTTGATATTTGATGTCTCCAACTAATAAGATTATGCCAAGAAATATTTTTATTTATAATTTGAAATCAATGATTGGCTTAGTGCATATGGTCCTACCTAGTTGTGAAGTCAATGATTGGTTTATTGCTTTTGGTTCTTGCAGTTATTCAACTTATACGTGGTGAGATTATGCTGATAAACAATGTCATACATTGACAACTGTAGGAGGAGGTGTCATCTCACTACCCCTTGGGGTTTTAGCGCACAAAAGTGGGTCTTCAATTTCAAACTCAATTTTCTCTCAAACCAGGAAGAATCACGGGGCGTATGCCATATCAACATAAACATCTCTTCGAGGAGAATCTAATGACCTATATATCCAACACAAACTCAATGGTTTGACCCTTCAAAAACCCTTGACAAGGTTGGGGTACATCCTCAGTCCAAGGAACCCAAACCCTAGGACTTGGGTTTTCAACCATCCGATAGTATAGCTGCCATTTTGATATAATTTGACAATTACTAAGAAACGTTCATTAACTATTTGACATCAATGATTGGTGTTTTTAGACAAAGTCAAACCCAGTCAATTCCATGGGTTGACATCAATGACAACACCATCCAACATCAGCCTCCTCCCATGGTAGCCCTTTAGGGCCCTTATCCTAAGCCGCTAGGACTTCCAAGCCCTCCTCCCCTTAACACAGGCCTATCTATGCCATTTTCCCCCCCATGCTAGCCCTATTAGGCCTTGCGCTGGCCTCTCTTGGCCCTAGTCTTGCCATCCCTCCATCTCTGAATTTTCTGGACTGAATATTGGTGGGTTTTGCAAGGAGAAATTGGTTCAAGATTGGTGTTTTTAGGTGCCAAGTACTTTGGAGAATTGTTTGGCAACATGGTCAAGTGATCTAAAAGGCCTTGGGCCTAGGGTTTGATCTCTAAACCCTTGTCCTCCCTCTGTTTTGCTACAACTGTATAAATCATTCATAACAATGATAAAATTTATGTTTAAGTGCCCTAAAAATCACATCTAAGTGGTCATGATAAATAGTAGTGATTCGGTTAGTTGGGCATTGAATTTTGAGTTTAAATCTCCTTTTTTTGTTGGCTGGAATATCTCTGCATAATCAAGTAGATTAGATCTGATCTAACTTGGAAAAAACAAATTTAGAGGCATAAAATTGATTGGTGTGATTTTTAGCGTATTGTCATAACATCTATGTGTCTTGGGCATCAATTTTCTGGCATAAATCTCCAAGTTTAGTGACTGAAATATCTCTGCATAAGGGTTTGATCGGATCTGATATAAATCTGAAGATCACATCTTAAAAGTCTTAAAAAATCATTTTTTTTTTTGATTTGGCAAACTTGTTCTAACACTTGGTAAGTTTTGGGTACATTTTGGCACACACTTTCACATTGGTAGCTCACTGTTTGCATGTCTTTCTTATTGCTGTAGCAAGTGCTTTTCAGATCTGATATAAGTGAATACTTCATCATAAGAGGTTTAAGTAGCTCATATAGTTGCTTGGCAAGTAATTGGGCATCTCATTGGTCATAATTGGTTTCAGATGCCTACTAATTTCTTGATCTAGAGTGATTTACTTGCTGCTGTCCTAAGAGTTTAACAATTGGTTATAAGATATAAGATATATCTTTGGTCATGCTCTATACTTGCTCTTGTTCTTGTCAAATTGAATTAAGTGCACTAACATACTTGTCATTGTGAGTTGATCCATAAGTTTCAAGTTCACATCTAATAAACACTCACTAAAGCAGTCTTATCTTAAAATCTTTTGGTGTTGAATATCTTAACTCTCTTTGGGCATATTGGTATCTTTCGATTTAAGTCATATCACTTCTTGATATCTAATTGTGTTGGCAAGATATAAATTGGCATTTGAGTTCTAATTATGCTCCCTAAGCATTGAGGTAGCTCTTTCCTTCTTGAGTATCTTGTAATCTAATTGGCATTATTGTTAAACATTGCTAAGGAATCAATTGGATAATTGATAAACACTTTGTAGTGTCTATCTTAAGCATTGGCATTTACTTTCGTTTAAATCATTGGATACATGTTCTAATCTTGCTATCATTAAGCATCTTGTGGAAGATAAGTTCATCTTTGGATTATTTAACATTGGCACTTAATAATTGGGACATTCTTGGTAATAACATTGTCTTTCTATTTATTTGATAAGTACTCTTGTCATTGAAGATTAACCATAACTTAAGTATTTAAAACACTTAAAGCACTCTTATCCAAAGAAGTCAATCACCTCCTTTGCACAAGCATTATAGGCCTAGTTGCATTAATAATTTACCTCCAAGCATAAGTTTGGTGGATAGACTTTTAGGGCCACCCTTTTCATCTAGCTTGAGGGATTCAACACCTTTCCAGTGGTTAACACGGTGGCCTTGCAGTCATCAGAGCCACAATCTCTGCAATGCTGGAGGCATTGCGTGGTTGGAACACAGAGGGATGTATCGTTAATCAAGCCTTTGCTTGCTTCCCATTGGCTTCCATCCCACAACCTACACTAATGACTGGTTCCAAAACAATTAAGGGAAGGTCATAGTTAGATAAGACATTTAAATTAAAATTAACTTAGATCCATGCATAACACTTAGATCCTAGGATCTGCATAGCATATAGGAAAGTGAAGCATCTAAGTAGTAGTTGTCCATCCGGTTACTTGGTCTTAATTTAATAATAAGCAAGAATTTTGACTCCATAAGGCACTGGTCTCATATTTGAATTTAATCTAGTCCTTAAGATCTTGCTAAATTTAACAAAGTAGCTAGGCCACTCAACTGTCTCCTGGACCTGTTGGATACCAACTTGTCCTTCACCTTCACATTTCCATAGGGACTACACCCCATAGCCTGCTGTTGGGAAATAGCTAGAATGGAGAGGTCGGGAATCAGAGTGACAACACCCGACCTGTCGTTGTTGCAGTGCCTGTACAATCTGAGCGACAAGAAGCCTATGAACATTGTTATTGACCTGTTTTTTTGAAGAAAATAATGTTGATAATGAGTTGGCAAATAGATTACAAATTGCAAATGATGAAGTTAAAAAAGCTCATGGAGAAAAGCATAGTGATGAGATTAATAATTTAGAATTGGACATCAATATTCCAAGAATTGCAAATTCTGTCTGACTTAACTATGAAGTCAATATAGTTCTTGGGTCTTCGTCGTTACAATCCCCCAGTGCTTTTAACATGAATGTCGATGAAATGTTTGTAGCATTTGAGCACCTAACGAAGAATTATAAGAAAAATTACGAAATTTGAACATGCCTCTCTTTTTGTTGGGCGAGTAATAGTTGTTTTGTTTATTGACTAACAACTTGCAGATCTAATTCTTATTACCAGTTACTTGAAACAGGGATTGGTTCTATAGTTAATAGACCTAATACATGATTTTTGTTTAACTTGCATTCTAATCACTTGATGAAAGATAGAAGTCTTGTGCCCCAGGGACTTAGACTCGATTTTCATATGTAATTTCTTCAACTATGTTTTGGCTTGTTTCGTAGAAATATGATTGGAAGCACTACATTGTTGATAGTTGTAATATTTTTCGATGCCTTGATTCTCTTTTATGCAGGTTATTTTGAACCCACAGTGCATTGACCATTGAAGGACACTCTTGAGCTTTGTAACCACCTAAGATTGAGAGAACACATTTCTTGTTAGTGAATGTGAAAGATCTCAATTCGTGAAGGAGGGCTTACTTAGAAGAACCCTGGGGTCCCCTTAGGTAGATTTCCTGATTAAGTAGAATAATCATTTTGCCACTGAAGGTATTCAACTTGCTTTGGAATTTCATGTGGGATATCTGTTGAGTGGAGACATCCACATGAAGAGTCAAGACTCTGCAATAGAAGCCCAGGTTAATGCAGGTTTTTGATTGCTTTCCCTTGCGTGAGAATCAGTAGGGTTGAGATGGGTGTTGTTGAAGACATTCCCCTTAAAGACAGACTGTAGGAATTGGTCTTGCAGAATCCAGGGTCTTTAGGTCTTGCATATCGATCAGATCTCTTTCTCCTGGCAGTGAGCTTAGATTTCTAGTGTTGCAGATTTATTGTCGAAACCTCCACAGATACAGTGTAGTGTCTCAAAGTGTATGTTCCTAGATTGACAATTGATGTTGAGGATTTTTGGCTGTCAATAAACTCACCCAATAAGGTCCTAGGACTGCCTGAAGGATTACATCATGTCATTGATGAGACATAAACCCTGGTGGACACTACATTTACACCTCAATTTATTGAAAAATCACTTTGTCGTGTGTGTGTATATAAAGAATAATATATATGTATATTTCTGTGCACTTGATTCCTAAATGAAGGTCTTGGGCTGTGCCTGTTCTTGATCTGTCTCCCAAATTTGATTTGCACCGATATATCATGTGACGTATCAGGAGTGTCCAGCATTGCTATTATATATATCAGTGCCATAGATTTGTTAGTATATGGCCTAGTGTATCAGGTCAGGGAGGACTGTTTTAGATGATTTGAGTGGAAAGTTCCTCTGTTGTCAACAACTTTGTAGCACATAGTGGTTCTGACGTCTGGTTACAACATTTCTGATTCACTTTTAAACAATTTAATATACATTTTCTTTTGAAATTTTTGTGTCTCATTGTGTTGGAGATAACAGATTTCTCTGATATATTAAGCATGCTGTTGTTCGCAATGTGTATTGTTACTTTGGTAACTCTTGAAACTTTTTGTCTATGTTCTGTTTCTTTGAAAACACTTTTCTTTTTTCTTTCTTTCTTTGGTATTCATTAACATTTGTATAGGCAGAAGACCATAGTCTATAGATGTGATTCTATTAGTGAATGCTGTCTCCCCAGGTTTTACCTTTTTCCCTGATTAAAACTCCTAGATTGCTATTTCACGTGGACAGAATGTTCAAACATGATTAATGAACTCCATTTTAAAGCTGTAGGACTCTTTGTTTGATTACATTGAAATCCATGGTTCTTCACTGCAGCTGTACTATTATTTTGAATTTGAATACAGAGGGCTGCATGGGAAATGACTTTTTTGCTGCACATACAGTCTTGTTTTGATTCAGTCTCTTCTCATATGATAATGTATATGATATAATAAGATTATTATGGCAAAAATGTAATTTTTGTTATTCTCTATTATATGATATTTTTCCATATTTAGTTTGCTTCAATTTGTGCACTTCTAAGAAGGAACTCTGATAGGTTGGATTTTGTATCTTATAGCTGTGTGCAGAATCTCTTGCACGCTTCCAAGGAGGTTCACCATACATATATCCATTGTATGGGTTAGGAGAACTTCCTCAGGTTGAAGTTTCAACTTAATGTTAGTCTATGTGGTATTACTTCTTTGTTATATGTTTCTTCTGAGATATTGTTGGTGGGTTTTACCAGGCCTTTTCACGACTCAGTGCTGTTTATGGTGGAACTTACATGCTTAACAAGCCGGATTGCAAGGTATGTGAAAAGTTTAAAACTCTAAAATATTTATTGCACACATCTTACTTGGAACTAACCTTCATTTTCACACAAATATTTGTCAGACCAGTTTATCAGGGTCTCTTGTTTGCTTTCATTATGGTACACAAAAGTTTCATTGAAATATAAAAACCTAATGTTACTGGAATCTTATTCTTGATCCAATAATCTGCATTCCATTGAGTTTGTTAGAGGTGATGTTCATTAATAAGTAATAGTCTTAACTAGGGTTAAAGCGATGTAATCATTGTTGATTTTTCTACAAGGTGTGCAGTAGAAAACAATTTTCTGATCTGATAATTATTGCAAGGTATGTGAAAAGTTTAAAACTCTAAAATATTTATTGCACACATCTTACTTGGAACTAACCTTCATTTTCACACAAATATTTGTCAGACCAGTTTATCAGGGTCTCTTGTTTGCTTTCATTATGGTACACAAAAGTTTCATTGAAATATAAAAACCTAATGTTACTGGAATCTTATTCTTGATCCAATAATCTGCATTCCATTGAGTTTGTTAGAGGTGATGTTCATTAATAAGTAATAGTCTTAACTAGGGTTAAAGCGATGTAATCATTGTTGATTTTTCTACAAGGTGTGCAGTAGAAAACAATTTTCTGATCTGATAATTACTACCTAATGATCTTCAAACAATTTATCTCATGCCACTGATATCATTGAGAAATTGTAGACAGAAAATGTCAACAGTAAATGCAGCTGAAACAATAAAGATCATAGAAAGACAACCATGCACAATAGAGACAATATTTTTACCCTAGGAAACCCATCCTTGGGAGAAAACCCAGCACCTTTTTTTAGGAGAAATTATTCTTCAGCAAGGTTTACTAATCCAATTCGTCTAGAAATCTGTGCCAATATCCAAGTCAAAAATACCAGGCAAACTTGGTCAATCTTCAGTAAGTTATCACTGGTCAAAATCAGTCTAAATTAGCGCTTGGTCAAAATACAACTTGTGGTTAACTTCAGCCCTGCACTCAACCTGCACGCGCGGCTCTGCAGTTGGTCAGACAGGCCAAATCCACACGTACGGTCTGCGGTCAAGTTTGCGGTCATATCCTCGGTCAACTGCCATAAAATCTGAGGTAACACTGTTCGGTCAACGCAGGTCAAAAACTCGGTCAAACAGCATGATCAAATCTCGGCCAAGCAGCTCAGTCAACTATAGTCAACCTCTCATTCTCTCTTCACACGTGCAGCCAAGAGAGAGATAAAAATGAAGGAAAGATGAATTCCAAAATCAGATTTCTCCTTGCTCAGACTTTTTGTTGCTTGGGTGGAGAAAAGGAAATGTCACATCATGTATATAGTTGAGTGGGGTGAAATAACACAAGAGACACGTCCCTTCTCCCTCCTAGGCCCGACTTGTCATTAAATTTTTTTTTTTATTTAATTCTTCATAATTCTTCTAGGTCAACTTAGGCATGCAGGAATACTTCCTGATGCTACACAAAAAGTCAACAATCATGAGTTAATTATGTTGAAGTTGTAATTAGAGTCGGTCTTCATAATATAAAATTATCATTGACATATTCATTATATTCATTTATATTTTTAAAGCATGTTCTTCATACTTAGAGTCAAAAGAGTCAAAAAAGAATTTATTATGAGTCAAAAGAATATTTATTTGAGTCATGTCCCATTTGGACATTTGTAAGAAAAAGAATATAAATTTTTACTCTGAGTTATTAGCCCACAAGAAGACCACGTCAGCCCAATGGCACCTATTCGACCCTCCTGGACAGCTATATATAATAGTCAACTTGACCTCTTGGAGAACCAATTCAATCATCACATCATCTATCTATTTCAGCACCTAAACAAGAAAGAGAAAGGTCGAAGTCAAAGGAGAGACAAGGAAGAGAAGAAATTGAAGTTTTCTGTCCTATATCAACTCACACGTGTGAAAATTCTGAGACATTTTTTGAGGTATTGCAGGGCCGAAATTCTGAAGTTGACCAGATCTAAAGGAGCTTGACCAACGTTGACTTTGACCTATAGGAGGAGACTTGGAAGCTCTAAACTCTCCTTGAATCCATCAAAGGATACATCAGCAACCTCATTTCTACACTATCTAAGGGAGTCAAGTATGGAAGTCTCTAGGTTCAATTGAAGACGACAACACATGGGTAATTGATAGCGGAGCTTCAAGGCATATGACAGGTGAATTTGGACATCTCAACACTCTATCAAAAGGAAGCTTTTCTCACAAAGTGAGACTTGGAGATAAAAATAGCTATCTAGTCAAAGGCATTGGATCTTCTTCCATTGACTCGGAATTTGGTGGGAACATTCATCTCAACAACATCCTCTATGTTCCAGGTTTGAAAAAGAATTTACTTTCTATTTCTTGTTTAAAAGATAAAGGAGACAAATTAACATTTTTTGATGGCAAGGTGGTTGTTTGGGCTAAGGGATCTAGTATAGATAGTGCTAAAATTATTGGGATTCATGAGGGGAGGTTGTATAGACTTCAAACTCCTCCTCAAGCTTTCATGCACATTGACATCAATCCATGTGAATTGTGGCATAGAAGATATGGCCGTCTCCATTAAAAATTATTGCCATCCTTAAGTCAAATGGTTACAAACATGCCCTGATTAAAAGAAGAACATGGAGTAGTCTGTAAAGGGTGTGCTGTTGGAAAAAATGTGAAGAAGTCTTTCTCTAGCAGTGTCTCAAGATCCAAGGAAATCTTAGACCTAATCCACTCTGATGTTTGTGGACCAATGTTTGAAAAATCACTTGATGGTCATCTATACTACGTAACATTTAATGATGACTACTCTAGAAAGACTTGGATATATTCCTTAAAGTCTAAAGATGAAGTATTCAACAAATTCCAAGAGTTCAAAGTTGAAGTTGAAGCATACAATTAGCCATTTCTTTTAAGGTGCGGTTCTTCCTTTCAGCTACACCATTTTGCTGTGGAGTATATGGAACAATGTGTTGCAATTGAATTCCATGCTCAGTGCAAAAGTTGATGAATTTGTTGTTAACATATTCTCCACCATTATCAGATCTTAGCTTAAGAATTTGATGTCCAGATTGTTTCTCAACAAAGGCCTTAAAGGCCAAGAACATGTTAAAGACTTCACTTTTGAGTTCTAAAAAGTATACCCAAGTGCGTTTGGAGAAATCACCAATGAAAATTAAGAAATACTTGTAGCCATAGAATGAAACAACTGGAAGTGGACCACATAAATCACTATGCACAAGCTGTAAAGGGGTTGAGGCGTGCCAAGAGGCACGTTTTTCAAAACTATCCCAATGATGTTTTCTAAGTACACATCCAGAACAAACACTTTCTCTGCAAGATACCATAGGAAGAACTGTCACCATATTTTCTTTACGTAGATTTTGAAGGGAGCGATAGTTTAAGTGACCAAATCGCTCATGCCAAAGTTTGCTCACTTCATCATTATGAGCAACAAATACAGAAGGAAGAGTTGATGACCCAAAGTTGTTAAACTTGTACAACCTTGTAGAATCATCAGCAATGCCAGTAGCTAAAATCTGTCTAGGATCTCTTAGGTCCTTAATTACAACATCATGAGGTGACAATTCAACGATTTTACCTTCACCTGAATGAGTTATCTGATATACAGATAGAAGGTTGCAGGATAAGGTGGGAACACATAATACATCATTAAATTGACCATTGTCTCGATGAATAGTTCCAGTCCCTACAACAATAAGAGATCTATCATCACCAACATATATATTTTTGGTGTTATAATCATTTAAAGAAGAAAACATGGCTTTGTTTTTGGCCATGTGATAAGAACCTCTAGAATCAATGAGCTACTCATGAGAATGGGAAGAAGAAGATACATTTAGTGCATAACTAGATCGAGATGCTTGACAACCACACGCAGAAAGTGCTATTCTTGAAGATGAAGTTGAAGTTGAAGAGTGCTCCAAATGGATGTTATGCTTCTTCATTGCTGCTTCCAAGGCTTCCATTTTCTTAAAACATTTGGATTCTAAGTGGTCGTCACGATTACAAACGTTGCAATGTCTATCATTCTTCTTCCCTATGTTTTTATTTACCTTATCATTTTGTTGAATTGATTTTTCATTTTGAGACTGAAATTGCTTAGGACCATTGTTGGTTTAGGACCATTCTTTTTAGGATGATGCTTCTTAGGATTCTTTGAATTTGGTTGTTGTTGGGCTGCTAAGGTTTTCTTAGAAGAGTTTCCAGTATTGATAAGACCAAGATATAAGAGTTTTTCTTGTTCTCTAATTAAAGAATCACAAAAGACATCAAAAGAGGGGGACTTGTAGGCGTGTCCTTGAGATATAAAAACATCTCTAGTAGAATGGAAGGTGGAAACAAACACAAAGTAGGTTGTTCCTAACTTAGTAAAAATGGAATAGATAAGGCTACCATCTTCTTTCTTAATCTTAACACCTTCCAAGAGAAGTCTAAGGGTCTCGAACTTGGACAAAAAATCTGAAATGGAAGAAAAATTATTGTGGTCCAGTGTAAGCAACTCATTTTTGAGTTGATGGGCTCTAATTTCATTTTTAATTCCAAAAAATTTATTGAGCTATTTCATTGCTTGATCAGGGGTATCAAGTTTTGCGATATGGAATCTAAGCTCTTGAGAAATACACATCCCTATCAACCCACTTGCTTGATCTTGCTTATTTTCCCATTTTGCTACCTTATCTTTATATTTATGTTTAGATTCTTGGCTTGAGGCTATTCTATAAAGACCTTTATTTCTAAGTAAATCCACAATGTAGGATAACCATTGGTAGTAGTTGGTGCTGTCAAGAATAACTAGGCATGGACTTTCCATTTAAAAAGAAACTGAAGCTAATGATGTTGAAACTAAGTGTTCCAATGGAAAGATCTTGAAAAATTAGGCTGATTAAAAAAAAGGCTCTGAAGACAGCTTCCGGATAAAGAAGTTATGGCTTTTTGAAGAAAAGTTGTTGAAGATGTCGACAAACTACGTGAATGTTGGGAAGTGAATGATAATGATATATTTAAAAAAAATTTCCCCTCCTTTCCAAACTTAATCTAATTAGCTCACTTTAAAAAAAATACTTTATGTGACCCACTTTTATTAATAAGTGAGAAAAATCCTTTCTTTCTGTTTTTGGTGTGCCTAGATCACACAGAGTCGTGGGGCAAAGAGCATACACAGATATGAAATGTATAGATCTAGTAATAATTTTTTATTTTTTATTTTTTATTTTTTATTTTTTATTTTTTATTTTTTATGTAGGATTATAAACCGAAATAAACAGAGAGATAAATAACAATAACTGCAAATAAACACTGTATACCTCGAGATCTTTAGAATGACGTAGCTAGGGCTACTGGAAACCTTTTCGTGTGAAACGAAAGGGGTTCCTCTCTGGAATACATGCTCCTAACACAATAGAGCAGTCCTCTTGGCCCGAGAGTGGTTAAAAACAATAGATCTAGGAAACGATAGTTGAATGCAGTTGCACTGGCTTCAGATTTAAATCACCAACGGGTGCGACCCTCGAATAACTCTGATACCATCTAGGAATTTACAGGGTAAGTTCCTTAGAACACCAAAGGACACTGCTCATAAACATATCATAAATTGGTACACTAGTATTCTTGACGTGTTTAAAACCCTCAAAGAGGGAAACAATTCATGCCCTGAGCCAACGCGACCACTTCAGGGAATTTATTAATGTAAAAGAAAGAAAATTTACATAATCTTCTCTCATGAATGGTCACCTTACAAATGACCCTCCATGCTCTTTAAAAAGAGATCATGGACCAATCGGGTGTTAAACCACGGATCAAATGTCGGTAATATCGATGAGAGAATGAACCGTCGGATCACTTCATGTCTAGAACATATCGTGATTGTCAGATTGTAAGTTACAAAAAGTACATAGTAAAGAAACACACTTTACCTAACTATACACTAGACCAAGTTATACTTATCTATTTTCTATGTATCGAAATATCTTAACAGTTGGAGAAGATCCCAAGAAGAGAAGTCGAATTCCAAGTGGAGAGATGAGATGACATGTGTGGAGCTTGAACCAAATCGAATTCCTTGAGGTGGCCATCCAAATATTCATCAAGCAAGCCGAAATTACCATGTGTGAGACCAAGAGATGCCAAATGTGCAACAAGAGGGAGTTAACTCCCCAACCATAAAGCCATGAAGTGCCACATCGAATTGATGTTCCCAATGAGCCACACATTGAACCTCCATCATGAATTGCATGGGCCTCCCTTAAGATTTGCGTGGGGCTTGGAGTGGAGTTCCTTGCCGTGTGCGAGAGTTGAGTGAAGTGAGAGTGGAGTTAGAGTGGAGACATGTTTCCTACAAACTCTAACTCAAAAATCTCCTCAAATACTCGAATATCCTCCATAAAATCGAATTGCCAAGTCAACAAATCAAATTCCTAGATTGTACCTGGGAAATCGATTTCTTCATGTGATAAATGCCTTGATGATGTCAAGTGCCAAGTCATCTCCCACTTGTCCTTTGACTTAACATTTGACTTGAGATAATTTCCAAGTAATTTCCATGTCATTTTCTCACATAGAGTTATTTATTTCTCTCAATTTATTTAATTTTTGTGTTAATTTATTCCCACATTTTCCTGTAACTCATTTTGAGGGTCTAGAACTCATTTTTTACCTGTAAGTGTGTCATGTGGAAAGTTGAGGGTGAAAGGCGTAATTTTGAGCATACATACCCCATATAACTTCTCTAGACATCACTTATTACATACAGTCAGAAGTTATTCCAATTTCCACCTTGCGGGAAATTTAAAAAATAAAAAAAACTAACCCCTAGAGTATTTTATCCATAAAACGAGCATTTCATTTGGGTAATTGAGCACTTTTCGTGACATATGTGTTTTCCCGTCCTCAAGTCTAACTTCATCTCATCTTCCGGTGCATTTGCATATAAGTTAACTTTACATAGATAAATTTACTTCCAAGCATAAGTTTGGTCGATAGACAGATAGATCTCCATCCGTCTTTTCTTAAGAAGTTTGTTTTAATAGCACTTAAAACGGTGACCTTGAAGTCATCAGAGCCACAATTTTCTGTAGCGCCGAAGGCACCAGGTATGTTAGAAGTTCAGGAGAGGTATCGTTAATCACACCTTAGTGTGCTTCTCCTGATCTTCTCTCTGCCAATTACTACGAAATTAGGCTCAACACAGAAAGGATTGAAGGGTTCACATTTAAATAGGCATTTAAAATAAAATTAACCAAGATTCTTGCATCTCACATTAGTTTTAGGATCCGCATTTCATATAAGATAGTCATTCATCTAAGCAACGATTATTAATTGATTACTTGATCTTAATTTCCCTAGCAAGATTGTTGACTCCATAAGGCACTGGTATCAATCGTTTAAAATCTAATCAAATCCTAAGTCTTGCTAAATCTTAATCAAGTACTTGATCGCCTCGCTGTGTCTCCCGAACTGGTTGGTTCCCAACTAGTTCTTCTTCATTCCATTTTTCCATAGGGTCTATCCCCCTTAGCCTGCTGTAGGGAGACAACTTAAACGGAGAGATTGGGGATCAGGGTGACAACCCCCGATCTGAGCGTTGTCGTGGTGCCTAGACATTCTGTGCGACAACAGGTAGCATAACTTAGATCTATTTGCAAACTACTACCTATATCAACTCCCCACTTTCTTGAAAACAACATCCCCTAAGCATCAAACACATCAATGACCACAATATCCATGGTGATCATAATATTAGGATGTACTGCCAAGTGGACTTGAAGATCCTTTACCAAGCCACAAACTTCAATAATTTTGGAGTCCATAGCACAAATATTGTGGTAAGGTCTAGAAATCCTCAAGTTTAATTGATGCATAACTTTCTTAGTCATAACACAAGATGATGCCCCAGAATCAAACATACATTAATGTAAAAGCAACCCATTAACCAATAATGTAATAAAGAAATGTTGATGGTCCTTGTTACCTCTACACATATCGATACTTTGCAAAGTGATAGGGGGACATTTGTGAAAATTATCTATCACAACAACTAGAAATTATTTTCCTAATTGTTAATTTATATAACAATTTATCTGCTATGGCAAATACCAAATAATTCACATTGTGATCTTCATAAATAAATTGCGGAATAAATTAGAGCTGGAAATTGAGAAAATTCTAGCACACGCACACAATAATTAACACAATTATTTTTGGACAAATGTCCTCGGAAAAACCGAACTTGGGAAAATGGGTGCAACAACTGATGGTTTTTAATATTTGCAACAGTGAGATAATCTGAGTACAATTTGGATGCCGAAAACTGACAATTCTGCAGAGAAAACACTGGCAAAAATAATTTGAGGGAAATTACTTTCACTCCGGTCAATTCCAGCAGTGGACTGCTTTTGACAAGCAAGCCGTCCAACTGGGTTTGTGCAGGCCTTGCATCAAGGTGAATCTGCCTGCCACACGTGCTGCTTGAATCGTCTGCTAATCAAGCTGTCTTGCTTGCTGTTGATTGAGAAAATGCTTCTCCGACACTTTGGGACTCTTTCCTGACCTCTGGAACTGAATATGTCTTCCTTTCTCAGCAAATCGAACTGCCTACTGAAGCCTCTACACTTCCTTTGCATAGCTTCTGGGAGAAACCTCTACCTTTCTCTGCAATGCACTTCACTGGATTTGGAAACCTTCCTCTGGCTCACATTGTCTACCCCTCATTGCCTCTGCTTCTTTCTCCGGTTTTCTGACAATGACTGCTGTTCTCTGGAAATCGAACTGCTTAAGAAATCAAACCCCACAAGTATGTTCTCCATCTACCCATTGACTTTTTCTTATAATCTTCCGTTGGACCTCCAATGACCAAGATTAAAACTTAATCAAGGGTCAAGATTATATCAGAGTCGATCCACGTCAGTTTCTAGATTATCCTCACCTTATTTCAATTAATTATGATTAATTAACCATATTTCCTAAGTTCAGACTAAAGAAAAATTAAAAAATAAGCTAATAATCTAATTGAGACACTTCTAGGTGGAATTTCTAGAAACGATTTCTGGGTTATGGAGATCTCATGTGTTTTAGCCTCTCCACAAAGTTTCGAGATTATAACACCTTCGATGCTACAAAAACTAACACTCCCTCTTAGCGAGGAAGGTGTTCTAGTGTTGCACCACTGCTGCTACAACACCCTGTCTCTGTATCACTTCTCTGTCACGCTACTGATGTCTAGCCACTGCTCACCAACCACTACGCAACTCTGATGTTGCATCTGTGCTGCTGCTGACATTGCCATACTGCTGCCAACTCTTAATCTGCACTGCAACTCCTTCTCATATGTTGCTGTTGCAATTGCAACAATTGCAACTAAGAAGCATCCAAAATACTAAATTAACTGTGTTTGCTGCATTTGTCTTCTGAGTCCTGACTGCTACTAGCTGTTGCACTGTCACCGAAGAATCTATGCTACTGCTGACTCTGCATTGTGCTATTGCCAAATTTGTATTGCACTCATCAGCACCCGACTGCTACTGGTTTGCTATTGTCACTCGGGATCTGACTGCATCAATGACACTGATCCATCCTACTAATGAATATTGTGGGACCCCGTAGCCAAGTAATGATCCATGAAATGGACTCCTCAGTGGACCCTGCCCATGTTTACAACTCTCTAGGACTATAGCTTCATATCGCCCCACCTCTCTCCTGGAGGTATCTCTGCAAACATCACAAACTCTTCCTCCAACCTCGAGGATAACTTGTCTATCTCCGCAGACGCTGTTCCCTGGTCCTTCTTCTCCTGCTTGTCCTTCTTCCTGAGAGGACATTGTGTACTGTAGTGACTAAGCTCACCACATCCGAAGCACTTGACCTTTGACAAGTCCTTCTTCTTCTTCTTCTTCTTCTCCCCCTATCCCTGATTGGGACCCTTCGATGCTAGGGCCACATTCTCCTCTTCCTTTTCACTCTTTGGTCCCTTGTTGTTGTTGCCGCTGATGGTACTCTTTAACAGAGCCTGCCTCAACTCCTCCTGCTGCAAATCGACGAACATCCTATCACATCTAGGCAAAGTGTCTCTGCCCAATATGCTTTGGACAAACACTTGCCAGTCCTCCGAGACATCGTTTAGAGCCAATCATATAAGCTCTGTGGGTTGGGGTGTGTTGACTGCTGGAGTAGCACCTGACGATTATTTGACGACTCCATGCCCAAGGATCATCCCGAAGACACTTGTACCATCAGAGATGTCATCAGTCAACAGAGTTTTTTAACTCTCCTTCTATCTTCTCATCATATTTCTTCTCTGTACCCAGATTCCACACCCCACGGGGAATTGTAATAAGTGATGCTAGTATGATGTTCTTGAATTTGTAACAGGCCTAGGATGTGGGACTCGATCAGCAAACGAGTACACCTTGGAGTGTTTTTTTTATCCGGTGAATTATCCCTTTCGTTTCCTTTCTTTTTCAAGAGGGGGATAATTCTCTGGATTTTTTCACTCGTGCACACCCCAAAGCCGAGGTGACGGTTTGAAGATTGAGCCCCTTGACACATCTTAGTGTCTAGGGTGGATGTATATTACCATACTAGATCACACGTAAAGTTTCGTGGAATTTGGCTAGGTCTAAGTAGGATTTTTTAATAGTTAAAAATTTCCCGCAAAATGGGATTTTTTAATTATTTTTTGTATAAAGGCATAAATAAGTGGCATTAGGAGATGCCTGGGGCGTATGACCAGTCAAAATTCATCCTCAGAGGCCCAGCATTTTCCTAGAGCCTACTTTGGGGGTCAAAAAATGACTCAGAGTCCCTCAAAAGGCAAATTTTCCAGTGACAGTGGCAAAAAT
>APFE031618499.1:273851-300677 GCA_000404065.3 Pinus taeda | reverse complement strand
GGGAATTGTAATAAGTGATGCTAGTATGATGTTCTTGAATTTGTAACAGGCCTAGGATGTGGGACTCGATCAGCAAACGAGTACACCTTGGAGTGTTTTTTTTTATCCGGTGGATTATCCCTTTCGTTTCCTTTCTTTTTTAGAGGGGGATAATTCTCTGGATTTTTTCCCTCGTGCTCACCCCAAAGCCGAGGTGACGGTTTGAAGATTGAGCCCCTGACACATCTTAGTGTCTAGGGTCGATGTATATTACCATACTAGATCACACGTCAGGTTTCGTGGAATTTGGCTAGGTCTAGGTAGGATTTTTTAATAGTTAAAAATTTCCCGCAAAACGGGATTTTTTAATTATTTTTTGTATAAAGGCATAAAAAAGTGGCATTAGGAGATGCCTGGGGCGTATGACCAGTCAAAATTCATCCTCAGAGGTCCAGCATTCTCCTAGAGCCTACTTTGGGGGTCAAAAAATGACTCAGAGTCCCTCAAAAGGCAATTTTTCCAGTGACAGTGGCAAAAAATGAAGAAAAATTCAAAAAAATAAATAATTTAAAAAATTTAAAAAATTTTCCAAAGTCAAAATAAGTCAAATTTTGACATGGAGATTAAGCAGATGATCAAGGTGACGTGGCAAATCAATGTGGCGTCAAAGTCAAAGTCAAAATTTCACAAAGTCAAAGTCAAAGTCAAAGTCAAAGTCAAAGGTCAAAGTCAAAGTTTGAGTTCATAGAATTTCAAAGTGTAACTTTGATTTAAAGTTGATATTGAATAATTATTTTAAAAATCGAAGTGGGACCCCCCATCATACCATAACTAAGGGAAGCAAAAAAATTAAGTTCCGTACGCTGTCCGTACGATTTCCGTACGGCAGCCATTTTGGCACATGGTCAAAGAGCCAGTCAGCAAGTCAAATGGAATGTGTACGTTGAATATTAATACAGTCAGCATACGTGGGCCAGTCCATATTTCTCATATCAAATCAGCTATTGCAACCCAGTCCGTACGCAGATCAGCCGTACGTACGGCAGTCAAAGCCAGTCCGTACGCAGATTGAGCAGCAAATTTCGGTGGGCAGTAAACAGCCAGTTAAACGCATCTTCAGTTAGATCAGCATGTATACTCAGCATTTAACTCAGTTTACAGGCAGTTAAATCAGCAAGTTATCTCCAGTCAACTCAGCATTTAACTCAGTTCAAAGGCAGCCAAATACGAATTTATTACAAGCAGTTGTCTTCAGTCAAGCAACGGTTCAAAGGCGGCCACGTGGAAATCAAGAGCAGTTATCTTCACATTGGGATTGTCATCAAGCCACTTGTCATGTCATTTCTTCATTGGGATCTTCACCTTATTGCCATTTGTCACTGGGAATTTGCCTTGGGATTGTCTCCCATTTTCCTATTTATATGAGCCTTGGGCTCTTATTGTAATATATAGAACGAGCTATTGGGCTGACGGAGACTCTGTCGGATTGTGTATTCAGCATTCTTATTAATAATAAAAGTCTTTGGGGTTAGCAGCTTCTCGTGTGGTGCATGTCTTGGTATATGAGGTATACTTGTATCGTTTCATGTTCATGTGATTTTCATTTTGCTTCCTAAGTTGTTTTTCATTTTGCCTGAAGGCACTATTGTCTAGGGAGGAGAGATCTGCAGCTATCTCAGATCTCTTCTGGGCTTGGTATATCTTGCACGCTTGTTGTAGCTTGTCCGTTCTCGGTTGAATGACAAGCTCAACTTGGTCTCTATATGCCAAGTTCCTTTCTGCACTAACAACTCGTTTGCAAGTGTTTTCTGTGTTCTCAAGCGACAGGTTTGCCAGCTCTGTTGGAGGGCGAGGACTTCTTCGACGGGAATAGTCACCTCCCAGGATACCAAGGATCCCACATTGCTGTTCAAGCCATCAAGCTCTTCAGACACCAAAAAAAAGGGGATTTACGCAAGAGGGAAGTACCCTGATCTCTTAGCTTCGTTTCTATTTTGAAATCAAAGCAAATTTTCCCTTTTTCATTTCAAAGCATTCGTTTCCATTTTGAGCATAAAAAGAAGTACAAACAAAAATATTTTCATTTCCGAAATAACAACGTTATAAGGCACTGGTCATTTGTGTGGTACATGTTCATTGTATGGTTTATGGCTATTGTTAATATTTCGTTTTGATTTTAGATCTCAGATTGACAATCTTATTTACTTAAATAATCCTCCTAGAACTTTTCATATTAGCTTTAGGCTTAACTTTCCATTTAGGGACCCCCCCCCTTAGCTAGCCTAGGAGATAGCTAAAACGGAGAGAGTTGGGAACAGCGTGACAGCCCCTTCTCTGAGTTCCCTGCCACCAACCACACCTTGTGGGGTTGAAGGCTTTTCTCGCTAACTGAGTAGGTAGGTGCGGGCGGCAGGGTCAACAGGGTGCCTCCCCAAAGACTGCTAGCTGATGTCGAACCTCCTGAATCCTTGTGAGGAAGGGATCTATGCCTTCACCCTTTGTTGGAAAATGTAACTAGGTTCGGTCTTCATTAATGTATTTTAGTCATCATGAAATGTACTTATCAAAAGAATAAAGAAAATAATTTTTATTATTGTATCAATGAATTATTAAAGCATGGGTTTCATGTTTGGGTCATCATTATATTAGTCAAAGTCCCCATTGTGGACTGCTAGGATTAATATTGAGTCTATAGAGTCATTGTACATTTAAAGAGACCCTTCCTGGGCTTTTGAATCATGTAAAAAGGTTTATTATTGAGTCAAATATCATTTATGCATCCTCCACACCAAGTCGGCCTAAGGGACACCAATTTTGACCTCACTTGAAGCCTATAAATAGAAGGAGATCGAATTCATTTGGAGCATCTCATGTCAAGCAAGTTTGATATCTCTAAGGAAGATGGAGAAGTGCGAAGTGGGTCAAAGAAGTCTAAAGGAAGTGCGAGTTGGGTCAAGTCTAAGGAGAAGGAAGAAATCGAAGTTTGGTGCTACTCTCTCTTTGTTTCGTGCCCTAGTTTGGGAGATCGAAGTCTTCCAGGTGTTGCTGCTGCCTGATGCTATAAGTTGCTGCATATTCAAAGTTGTTGGGGTGGAAGTGCTGGTCCAAAGGTGTCAAAGATCTGAGAAGGCTCACTTGGTGTGCAGGGAAGGTTTTGTCTTTGTCTAGGTTGAAGAGTCTCAAAAAATACTATTGAAGGAAGAGAATTTTTGCCTGGGTTTTCCCCTCGAGGGCGGTTTTTCCTTGGCATAGTGCCCACATCTTGTGTCTTGTATTTTTGTGATCTTCATGCACACATAATATAGTAATTGCTTGATCAAAGATAAGATAATAAAGAAGTAAAAGAAGGCAACATAACTTATAAGTAATTATCAAGAAAGAGGAATCACACCCTAATCTACTTGCATTGATTTCTCAACATGGTATTAGAGCTAAGGTCAGGAAAAGTTGAAGATCACTTTGTTGGCATGAATTCTCCCTCTTTGATGAACTACATGAGAATGGGTATCAACACTGCTGGAAGCTGGATCAAGAAGGTCATCCACTACTTATTCAACAAGGTCAAAAGTCAAGGGTTCTTGGCTGCTTTTACAGGTTCTCTTAATGATGAGAATGCATGGATCATTGATAGTGGAGCATCAAGGCACATGACAAGAGAAAGTAAACAACCTCATACACTATCAAAGGAGCCATCTTCTCATGCAGTGGAATTGGGTGCAACAAAAGCTATTCTGTTAGAGGTCTGGGATCAACATCGTTGAAGCTAGAAAATGGATCGAAGTTGCACCTCAACAACATACGATATGTTCTAGGTTTGAAAAAGGATTTTCTTTCTATTTGTTGTTTAGAAGATAAGGGGGATAAAGTTGCTTTTGTTGATGGAAAAGTATTGGTTTGGGGAAAATACTGTAGCATTGACAAAGCTAGGGTTATTGGAGTTTGTGAAGAAGCCTTTATAGAGGTATTGCACCACCTGCTCAAGCCTTGGTTCCAGTGGAGATCAATCCCATTGAGCTATGGCATAGGACATATGGTCATCTACATTATAAGGTCATCCCTACTATTAGTCAATTGGTTCATGGCATCTCCAATATGAAGTTAGATCATGAAGGTGTGTGCAAAGGATGCTCTTTTGGAAAGCATACAAGAAAGCCATTTCCAAATAGTGAAACTAGGTCTAAAGAGATATTAAACCTCATTCATTCTGATGTGTGTGGGCCTATGTATGCAAATCACTTGGAGGTCATCTCTACCATGTAACATTCATTGATGACCATTCTAGAAAGACATGGCTCTACCTTCTCAAAACAAAAGTTGAAGTGTTTGAAAAGTTCAAGGAGTTTAGGTCCGAAGTGGAAAACCTAACTGAAAGAAAGATAAAAACTCTAAGGTCCAACAATGGAGGGGAATACACTTCTAAGGAATTGATTGCATTTTGTAACGAAGAAGGAATTAAGAGGGAGCTCATTGTTCCTTATTATCCCAAACAAAATGGAGTGGCCAAAAGGAAGAATAGGTCAATTGAAGAAGGCATTCGAACAATGCTCCTTGATCAAGACCTACCAAAGTCCTTATGGGGAGAAGCATCAATGACAGCCGTGTACAGTCAAAATAGAAGTCCTCATAGATGTCTTAATAATGTAACACCTGAATAAGTATTCACAAGAAAGAAACCAAGTGTGGATCACCTCCGAATCTTTAGAAGTCTGACATACATTCATGTTCCAAAATAGTGAAAGAAGTTGGATTGTACAAGTATCAAGGGAATATTCATTGGATATAGTCTCTCCTCAAGCCTTGGTTGAAATTTTGCATTACATGACTAACATCGTTATGTTTAGCCTTGAATCATAATGATTCTTGTTTTGGGTGATTCATCACTTGATAAATCTACCCCCACTCATTCTTAACTGATTTTATAGAACCCTAGACAGGTTCTCTGGAAAACCCTAACCTAAGGGTATGCTAATGTTAATGTCTGAAACCCTAAACTGCTTAGGGTTTTTGAGAAATGCTCGTTGAAGTTTTATTGATGATGTCAAGTTTGGGATTTTTGTATGATTAGGAAAACCTAACTTGTTAGGGTTAATGGTAAAGTCTAAGATCCCGAACCTTTGAAGTATTGATAATTTGGGTTTGCTATGTTCTTATATTGAAACCCTAACTCATTAGGGAATGTGTAAGCAAGACCCTTATAATGTCTTAGAAATGATTTCCTTGGAATGTGTTTTTGTCTTATCAAACCCTAGTTTGTTGATATTTGTGAAGTTGGGTTTGACTAACACATGACATGAAATGCCTATGCATGATGATGAAGTCCTAGATGTATGAGTTGACTTGTTTATCGGTGATCATGAATCCTAGGGTTTGGAACTAAGCCCTAGTCAATGTTTGTTTCTCAAGGATGATAGTATTTGAGAAATTCTAGGAGTTAAACTTTAGTAAAAGTGAACATCTTTAATGTATGATGACAATATGATGATTTGAGATCTGTGTAAGATTGCTGAAATTTGAGTTTTGGTTAGGATTGATATTTGATTGAAAATCTAGGGTTTGCATCTAGCCCTAGTGGAAGCTAGTCATGTTGATGACTATGCTGTGATTGGTTTTGATGGATTAATTCTCATGTATGAAATCTAGCATTTGTATGAAACCGTAGTGTGAAATCTGCCATATCAATTCTAAACGTTGTTAGATGCTTTGTAGATCTATATTTGTTTGAATTGCTTCTAGGTTTTTCTATATTTTGTAGATGGGTATGCCATACCTTTGGAAGAAACATTGAAACCCTAGATGTAATGAAGGTTGTTATGAAGTAGTCTAGGGTTTATGACAAAGTCCCTAGCAAGATGTTGAAGAGTATATATCTCTTGTTTGTAATTATGTTTGGGTATCTGATATGTATAAAGTTGAAATGCTTTTGTAATTTTGATATGACCAACTTCATGCTTCTAGAAATTTGGTTGTACTTGCTGTCTATGTTGTTCAGGTACATAATCTTCAATATGGTGAAGATATTCGTTGATAAGCATGAATAATAATGTTGATGAATTGGTTGGATTCTTGGAAGCCATGAAAGATTCTCCGATGATGAAAAGAAGAAGTTGATCTCCTTGAGTTAAGAGGGAGTCTGGATAAAGAGAGGCTTCGTGGTTGAGAGGGAGGGCATAGCTTTTTTTTGATTGAAGAATGAATTTTGGAGGATATGTTGCTGAATGAGAAGTAGGAAAGGAAAGTGTATGATTGAGGAATCTTCTATCAGAGATTTGGTTGATTGTCCTACTATGAAAAGTTGAGAAGCAACATCAAGTTGTCTAGAAGACCCCAAAGGTTTGTATTTGATTATGTACATGTGAAGGTATATTATTGATTAGGGTTGTGTTTGTATAGGTAAATCTCTTGAAGGTTTTGATAGCATGTTGGTTATCGATCGGTTTGATCGGGAGAGATTCGTTGTCCTTGATCTGCTGGATCAAGGATTGTTGAGGCTTTGTGAGTGAAGCATTGTCTGGGAGGACATCTGGCCGACACTTTGTGTTAATGTCTAGGTCTTGAAGTTGGAAAGGTGGCGTTGGTCATTGAGCTCTGACACACACCTGGATTTCTAGGTTGATGGTTAGCAAGTAAGCTTGATGGTACATAGAGAGGCTGAAAGCTTGAGTCCATCTTAGTCCCACCCGGATAGATTGCCCTGGTCAGGAATCTAGTCCATGGCATTGCGGTGCGTAAATTGTTGAGAGAACAATGGATAATTTTCCTTGGTCAGGAATCTAGTCCTTGGCATTTGTTGGTCAAAGTTGTCATTGATGTCAATATGGCATTGTTGGAGATGGTAAATATTCTTGTGATACATGAATAACCCTAACCCCATGCAAACCTTAGGAGAAAAACCCTAAGCATGAAGATGATGAATATTCAAGTCACATGATGCATATGCCATTTCCCTAGCTACATTTATATCCCTATCTCTATGATGACAAGCCCCAAATTATTGATGCATGATCTAATGATGGATGAAGAAGCTCTTACCATGAAACCCTCCTAGGCACATGCATGCATAATAATGACAAACTCTTTTTCCCTAGCATGGTTCAATGCAGTAAATGCATAAATTCATGAAGCCCTAAATGGCTTGCTAAAGATGCCCTAATCCTAATAAACTTCATGTCTTTGAAGAAGGAGCCCTAACATTGTCCAAAACATAAATTACTAAAGGCTTCCATGAATAAAATAATAATGACAATTCACAAATTTGATTTTCTTGATGGAAAAATTACCGACCTTAAGGATGGAACTGCCATAGGCTTGTAGAGGGCATTTTCGCCTTTGCAACGAGCCCTTACCCTCTAACTCCACATAAACCGAGTGAAAATGATTTTTCAAGATGAAGTATTATATTTTTTTAATGCTAGCCGACCTAAGCCTACTTGTGCAAGTCGGTCTCACCACCAAGGGACATGTCTCTTCGTCAATGGTCAAAACTTGTATAAATACATGTTCAGACTCCTCATTTCAGACATCAATTTCAGAAAATATTACAAAGAGAAGAAGGAAGCAAGACAAGAGGCGTATGACAAGTGTGTGTGGACAACACTGCAGAGGCTCGAAATTTCTAGTATATACCTCGGACCTCTGAGCTAACCTTGGACCTCTAACTATGGTGCCTCAGATATCTTGGACCTATGACAGGGACAGTCTTGTGTGGCTCGGACTAGGTTCTATGGAAGAATTGTTGTTAGTAACCTCCTTTCAAGTTCAGATTGTAGACTTTTGAGAGCTCAAACAGTGACCTGTTTGTTAGATGATCCAAAAATACTTTTTTATCATAGGTTATAAAATTAGAATAAAATAATTATTAATTTAAGATATTAAATTATAATTATTATTATTCTAGAATGTTTAATTATTTAATGGAGACTTTTAGAATTAACATATTGTTTGTAACTAGATATGACTCTCCAAATGTGTCGTATCTTAGGCTCTATTATAGGAGATTAGTTAGCTAGTTGGTTTGAATAGCATTTATTGTAAATGGACACTTGTTATTTAATAAGTGATCCATAATTAGAGGTAGTTAGGACATGGAGCTTATAAATAGCTCATTGCAAGAGTGTTTGTGTTGTTCGGGTGTAAGCTCTTGCAAATCAATTATGTAATTATTTTTTCTTGATTAATAAAATTATGTGTCTGAGGACACTTCTGCCATTATTGTGGTATCAGAGCTATGGTAATGTTGCAGTTGATTTGAGAAGGAGATTCCAGCAGTTGATTTGAGGAGGAGATTCCAGCTCTATCAGATCGTGGAAAAACTCAACTCCGTTGAAGTGATCAGCAAAAGATTGGTATGAAATTTGCAACAATTTTTTTTTATTGATTTTAGATCTGCCAATTCTAAAATCATTTTAAAAAAAAGGAAAAAGGAAAGAAGCTGCAAATGCAAATCTGTATGATTTTTTTAAAATTAGTTGACCGAATAAAAACAAAAAAAAGGACAGCGCTGTATATTTTATTTATTTGATTTTTTTTACTCGTTTCCAAACATTCAATCGATTCTGCAAATCGATTCTGCATTTTTTATGAGAATGGTTGATACCCTGCGTTGAGCATTCTGGCTTCATCAACATCAACGACATCGGTTGCTAGAGGTCTGGGTTCTGTTCCTGGTTCCAGTCGGATTGGCGCTGTAATTTGTACCATAAAACCAGTTTGCTTTGGATGAGACCGTTTCATTGTCAGTCTTGGGCGTTGTAGACAGAGCGAGAGTTTTTGCTGATTTTGAAATATTGCTAAAATACATTTCGACAGAACCAGCACTGTCGCTTGCACCATTCCAAAGATGCCAGCGCGTGCAGGTCTTGTGCTTTCAACGCTGAATCCCAATACAGTTGAATCTTTGAATCCAGCGACTGAAGTTGAGTTTAAATTAAGCGGGCAGCACTGATTACGCTAGCTCCGGCTTTCCTCAACGTATTTACCGATTGCCAGCGTTGAAAAAATATTGTGAATCAGCCAGCGTTGAAAAATTATTGTGAATCTTGCCATGTTCCCGGGGTACTTCAGCAAACCAGCGCGTTTTTTTTAAAAGCCAGCAAAGCAAACCAGCGTGGTTTTTTAAAAGGCAGCGTAAGTGAGTTTAAAATGGTTAACGGATGTGCTTTTTAAAAAAAAGCATGATATATGCTTTCAAAGTATATTTATTCATAGTTTTGAAATTCACGTGAAATTCATTTGTTTGAGAGTTTTAAAAAGAAAAGAGAGTAACCATAATGGAGGGATAAGGTGAATAATAAAGTTTTTTAATGGGAAATAAAGGTGAATCATAAAGTTTTTTTTTGGTTTGTAATTTGGAGAGATAAGGTTTTGTAATATATAGTTTGTAATTTGTAATTGGGTGAGATGCGGTATTATCATTTTATGTAATTGGAGTAATAAGGGTGATGCTTTGTAATTTTTTTTTGGAGTAATAAGGAGATTTTGTAAATTGGAGAAGCTTTTTTTAATTGGGATCATCATATTTGTAACTCAAAGTAATTTTACTTTGAGGGGGGGTAAATTTTTTTACCAGATTGTGCAAAGCACCATTGTAAAAAGTCAAATTTTGAAAGTTGCCCTGTAAAAATTTGAGAAATTGACTAGAGCCAATTGGAGAAATTGATTTGAGAAATTGGAGCCTGTACCAGAGATAGGGTTGGAGCCCTAGAGGTTGGTGCCTCATAGTGACAAGGTTGGAGCCTTGGGAAAGAAAGGGTTGAAGCCTCGTGAAATCCAAGTTGGTGCTTGGCAAAGTACAGGTTGGAGCCCGGTAGATTGAAGATTGGTGTCTTCATCTACGGCTGGAGCCCTAAGGATTATTGTACCCGATTCATTACAAAGAAGAGGATTGAAGTCCTCATTATTTTTCATTAATAAAATCATTTATTCTACTTTGTTCATTTTGTGTTCTAATTATAAGTGATCTTAACTGGTAAAAATAACAATTGAAAAGAAATACTGATTCACCCCCCTACCTCTCAGTATTTCCAACAACATTGCGGTGCCTAAACTTCGTCATAGATTCTGTGGTTTGATATCTTCCATGTACCTCTTTGATTATATGTAAATATGAATACCTCCCTAGTTAAGAGGGAGTGTTGGAAAATGTAACTAGGTTCGGTCTTCATAATTGTACTTGAAGTCAAAATGTAATGAAAAGAATTTTATTATTAATTTGAATTGACTTATTAAAGGATGGGTTTCATGCTTGGGTCATTTATATAGGTCAAGCTTCCATTATAGGCTTTAGGTCATTGTCAAAGTAAATATGTGAAGACTCCTCCATCCATCGAAATCACCTTGCTGTTGAAAGTCTCCTTCAAGTTTGCCTCAAAGGCACTGTCATAAAATAAACTCATGTCGGCCTACATCAAAGACACAACTCTTCATAATCTCATGTCGGCTTATTTACTATGGACGTACTGCTATATATACAAACCTGGGAACTTCACATTACACCAATTTCAAAGCTCAATTTTCAGAGAATCTTCCGGTGATCATAGGATTTGGGTAAGGATTTCAGAGAGCAGTTTCGGTGATATGACTGGGATTACTATCTCGAATCTCAGAGAAGGTTGTGTTGAAGTTTGGGTTCAGTTCTGTTATGTATCATAGTCGATGCAGAGTGTTCTATTATGTATTATAGTGGAGAGTTGCAATGGAGACAATTCTGTTATGTATTACAGTGACTCAATATCACAATTTCGGTGCTACTACAGTGATCACACTTCGGTGATATTACAGTGATGTACTTCGGTTCTATCTTATTTCTACCACAGTGATGTAAATTCGGTGTACGGTGATATTACAGTGTTGTACTCCGGTTCTATCTTATTGTTACCACAGTGATGTAAATTCGGTGTACGGTGATATTACAGTGTTGTACTTCGGTTCTATCTTATTGCTACCACAATGATGTAAATTCGGTGTACGATGATATTACAGTGTTGTACTTCGGTTCTATCTTATTGCTACCACAGTGATGTAAACTCGGTGATACAATGATAAGTTCAGTATCATTGCAAAGGATTAAAGTATGAAGAAGAATGACAAGGTTGACTTGATGGATGGAGGCAGTCTCGAGTCTATGTTGTAAGGGTCTTGGTCGTCTCATCTTGAGTCTACTGAAGGAAGAATTTTGTGATTGGGTTTTCCCGTTGAGGGGGGTTTTGCCTTGACAACGTGCTTATATCTTGTGTTCTCTTTTATTTGTTGCTTGGCATTAATCTTGATGATAAGAAAAGATAACTAAGAGGTCAAATACTAATAATGAAAATATCACAAGTTAATGTCATTAAGAGGAAAATCATTTCACTGCCACCTATATGGATTTTCCAACAATAGTCATATTCCATTATTGTTAACATTTAGATGGCTGAAAATGTAAGCTCAAACTCCATTCTTTGCAAAGTTATTTTTTCTTTCTATTACTTGTTTATGGTTATGATCTCTTCTCCAACATTTTCCCATTCTTTCTTCTTCCACATTCTATTGTAGGTTTATCATCCAAGATTCGAATAAACTGTTGTTCATGTTGTGTATGATTTTGCCTTTTATTCTCACAATGTTAGTGGGGAATAGGTGTGGTAAGGAAGAAGAGAACGATGCCCATAGTGACGTCTTCTTCAAAGTGTTAGATTATGGGCACTAGACTCAGTGCACACACACACACACACCAGATCTGATAACAACTTCCTATTAAACTTCACACAGCTAATGAACTGAAACACATTGATGTGTCTAATTAGAAACAAATTATGCACAATAACTTATAAAACCAACAACTAGATCATGCACAGTAAATGTATTACACACATTCTACCCAATCGACAATTCTTCATTAAATTCTTCTCAGAACCTACTCGAGCTCCCTTACTGGGATAAAGGCCCTCGAGGAAATTACATATACAACAATTACCTTGGATATGATCCAACATATCAAGCCCTAGATCTGACCTCGATTTGGTTGATTAAAATCTCCTTTGCTGCTCCATGCTTTTTCCTTGGACCTAGCACAACTGACTATCTCACTCACCACAAACTTGCAATATTACTCATGCATATCTCTTGCTTAGTTGAGAGAATCTCTCTCTCAATGTCTCATGCGCATGCACATCTTTGTGCTCTTGCTTGGTGTGCTACACAAGATGCCTCACTTGTTCTATTTTCCATATTCCATAGGCCCTCTTGGCCCAACTCGACTCTTTTGGCCCTCTCGACCCAACTCTACCTGGTTAGCCTTACTCAGCGCTGTCGGCCTTCTACAGGCCCTTTTAACCCTTCTAACCCTGCTCGACCCTCCACTGGCCCTCTTGGCTTTGCCTTCGAACCTAGAACACATTTTCACCCTTGATCTGCTACCACAACTGCTCCATATGACACTGAAGCAATTCCGGCTATATAACAGGAACCCTTCTTCGAAGACACCCTGCTCTTAGAAGCCTCCCTGCTCTTAGGAGCCTCCCTCTCTTGAGCATCTTGCATGGCCATCTAGTACGATGACTTCCTGAACCTGAAGGTTGTCCTCCTTTGAGCTATTGATTCCCTCTGAAGACTGATTCCCTCCTGAGCCTACTCACTCCCTCTAACTCCAAATTGTAGGCCTTCTCAGTTCTCAAGGTCTCTGCTTAACCTTCACTCCAAGTTTCTCACTTGGATTACCAATGGTTGTCTCAGCCCTTTAAAGTATCTGCCCGAGCTACAAACTCTAACACTCACTTATAGCGAGAAGGTACTTCTAGAAGAACCACCTGGAACTGGCTTACCATTTGGTTCTTACACAATGTCACAACCCTCATTCTCCATCTTGTAGCTCCCAATGCTAGGTCCCTCAACATTACTGCCAAACCATCAAATGGTAAGGTCTCCCTCTCTCCCTATGATGGCTAATGTCCGTCAATACTGCTATCAAATCTTCGCACATTCGATATTGTCTCAGCTAGTGGCCCTCCCGGTTTCTACCAAGCTCTACTAGCTTGTGCTTGTTGCGGCATATCACTTGCCCAACGACTCTTTGTTTGCCACTGCACCCCTCAGTTATTTGATCAAGCCCAACGTAGCTTCTACTCACAACATGATCCTCATGTGAACGATCTGCTCGATGTCTCACTAGGCTTGCTAATCCTGGTCTTCACATCCCATGCAAGTAATCTGCCATACTTAGCCAATGCTCTTGGCATGCATCTTCAAAACCAAGGTTGGTTGGGAGCAGGAGTGGTTTATATATTTTGATGCATATATGTCGACAAAAGCATGTAGAATGATGAATTAGTGATAAAAAACATAAAAACCTGAATTAAACCATATAACATCATTCATTTAGTAGTTAATAAGTTATATTTCATCAACCATAGGTCCACAAGTTGCAACATCTTGATTCTCATCAACCCTAAAGTTTCAAAGTTTCAAAATTCAGTATATAACATTTGTCATCATTAAAGTTGTACTTGTAACCATTACCAATAACCAAACGATAACAAAAAATATCACAGTTTCAAACATGAAATGAAACGTTCCATGAAGCATCATATTCATCACTCATTACCAACGAGTTATGAATGCCAACTTCAAACTTAAATTGTCATATATTGTCTACGAAAATTACCATAATAAATATGAAAGAGTCCATAGTTATAAACAATACTACAAAGTACCAACTAGAAAAGACATGTAAATCTATATTTTATCTCTTCTTTCCACGAGAAACTTCTAGTTTCTTCGAGGATGATCCATGAGTCTCCTCCCGCATAATGGGACAGCCACGTCCAAAACCAAAAGGCACATGACCTCCACACAATGTTGTAGATGGAAGTGGCAGCAAAAGTAAAGTTGGTGCTCGTGCAACTTTAGCACTGCTAGTGGATGATGGGGGTAGCATGGTTACTAATGATGTTGTTGCTTCATCATCATCTTTCAAAAGCTGTGCTTCTAGTTCTTCTAAATATATAGCTCCATACTCCAAATTATCCTCATCTGGGTTGTTGTCCCAAGTCATATATGATCTATTAGCATGAACTCGCTCACAATAATGTGTCAACAACCTCAAGTTGTAGTGCACAAAAACCAAGCTTTTTTCTTGGTTTCCATTGAGGCAGTTTCTTCTTACATTATGTATGAAGCTATAGGTGCTCTGACGCATCTATGCAAAAGAAGTATTAATGACCTATGAAAGAACTTTTATTGCCAATTTTGCTAATGGGCACTTGGAGCCATACATGTTCCACCATGTGACAACATCCATTCTGTCCCTATCTTTGATTGCATGCAAAGAACCAAACACTCTAGTTTGACTGAAGTATTTGCCTAATTCTCCATGTAATCTAGCACACTCCTCCCTGTCAGGGACCAGCTTGTCTAATGCTGCCATATACCCAACTTGAACCTCTGGATCTATATGGGCTTTGGTCCTAACCCCACCCCTAACTACAGGTTTTCCCAACCAAGATGGAGAGTAGTATTTTTGCATAAGGATATATGCAAAGACCTGTAGTGGAACATTAATTTTATCCCATCATGCACACACATATTTGTGAATATAATCATACAAGATGGGATCTTTTGGCTAAACAATATCTTTTATTTGCCCCAGCATGTTATCCATTTGCTCATACCCCTCCCCTCCCCAATCACCGGTGCATCTGTATCTGCAAAATGAATCATGTTATAAATGGGCTTGGTGTATTGCAAAACATCTCTCACACTTGCCCAAAATTGACCATCAAGAGCAATGTCCTCCACCTCTAAATTACCCATCTCGAATTACGGGGAAAGTAGGAATATTAGCATGCATACGAGGCATGCATATTGATAGCTACATATGCATGCATCGTATGCACTGTACTAGTATACATACTAATTAATTATGAAGAATATCTAAACATAGGTAAATGAGCTGATACTAAATTATAATTAAATTTCAAACCTAATTATAAAATCCTTAATTAAATAAGTCATTTATATGCTAACTAATATGCAATTAATAAACTCATTAAAGATCAAACCTAACTATAAAATAATTAATTAAATAAGTCATCTAAAGAAACTCGTTAATAAACCATTTCAGAAACCAACTCAATCAATCACTTAATGGTTATAACTATTGAAAACATCCAAAGGTCGATCATTCAATGATTATAATTATTTCAAACAACCAAAGGTTAGACGACTGCCTAGAACTGATAAAACCATTTGTCGTGTTGTCAGGTGGAGGTAGCCGATAGAGTTTAAGCAATTGTTTAATGGAGAGGCAGTGATGAGGTTACGGAAGAGGGAGGAAACCTCTCCAATATAGTTAAAAGAAGGGGGCTTTTCTTAAAGGAGGAGGTGGTTCACGGATGGGAAGAGAACAAAAGGAGAGTTATGTGAGATGGAAATGAAACTAGTTTGAGGGACAAAACTATTGGACTGGATAAACCAACGCTCCTCGTGTGTTTCGTGACATGGACTAATCGCCTCGTGTGGATCCTTAACTCTGGCGATACGATTGTTGACTAAAACTTGCGGGTTTTGGTCTAACGACAATCGTGATTCCCAACAAGTGGTATCAGAGCGTAGGTCATGAGTTCGATACACACTTGGCTCGCATTGGGGGGGAGATTGTTGGACATTGGATAAACCAACGCTCCATGTGTGTTTTATGACATGGACTAACCGCCTCTCGTGGATCCTTATCTCTGGTGATGCGATCGTTGACTAAAATCTGCGGGTTTTGGTCTAATGGTAATCATGATTCCCAACAAAACCTGGGCCCAATTTTGAACTGAAAATTTGGAAACTTGAGCACTATTCTTGGAGTTTTGGGCACGGAGGCCAAAAGACTTCGATCTTGGAGTCCTGTAGGTTTGGGAACCAGATAATTTGATCGCAAATAGGAAGGGAGGAAATCTGTCGATTTGGTAACAAAAGTAGAGGACTCGAAGCAACGATAGCCAGGGTTCAACATCAGACGAGAGAACTAGGTATGTACTTGTATTAGTTTGATAGAATTTACGTTGAATTTTCTTATCTGGTTAAACTATAATGGCAGACCCTGCAACCTCTTCAAAATATTCCTTGTTAGTTGTGGTTGTAGCGTTGTCGTTTAATATCTACCAATGTGGACTTGATACCATGCTAGCCAATGACTCTCTTACCTTCAAAAAGGTGCCTGAAGGTGAGTTAATAACTAGCAAGTATAGTCTTCCCAAGCGTCAATAGCTCCAACCTTGAGTGATTGCAGAAAAGCCCATGGGTATTGCTATGATTGGTAATAAATTTTATCATTTTCTTGCCTCTCTTGTACAATTCACCAATCCATTTGTATTGAGGTTCCTTGATCTTAATAATGTCATGCATCAAAAGGTTCATTGTGTGAGTGAAACACCCAAACCAAAATATTTTGAGTAATCTATCCTCAACGATTGCTCCTGCTGCCTTACAATTAGAAGCATTATTAGTGATGACATGGATGACATTGTATGGCCCAATACTTACAATTGTTTGAATTAATGGTTGTGTAATGTTGGTGGTGGTCATGAACTTTTTTGAGTAATCATATAATGAGAGGAAGACTACACCAGTAGCAAACACACCAAGAACATTTATCAATGGCTTGCCAGTCACTTTTGTCCAACCATTAGATATAATGGATACCCCATATTCATTCCAAGCATCTGTGAACCTACCCAAAGCATTTGTTATTTTGGCTTTTTCACGATCAAGTCCCACGATTCTAACTTTGTCATACCTAGGGCTCTTGTATCCTTTAGGGGAATCATTTATGGCAGGAACCATTTCATGCCAATAAGGTGAGCGAAGAACATTGAATGATATTGCACATGCAAAGAGAAACATAATTTTTTTTGCATCCACATCATCCCTACATCCTTGATCAAGGAATTCTAATATCGTTCTCACCATTAAAGAGATGTTTGTGCCTGTGCCTCCGTATCCACTACCATGGGTGGATGCTAATGGAGATCATACTCTATGTGATTGTGGGCTACTGATGTCATGTTCAAAGTCACCCTTTGATCTTTTAGATTTGTATTGGTCTTCATCCTCTTCCCTTATGTAATTGGCTTTTTGCTGTGTTGACACACTTATGTAGGTTTTGATTTCTATTTGCTTAGTTCCATCCCATGCTATTTTCCCAGAGATGCTTTCTGGCATGGGTATATGAGCCTGTGTAAATGATTTTGCAGTTGATCTGAAAAGGAAGATCTTAGATCACTTTTAAGGTATTACAGACTCATGTGCATGGATTTGTCTATACTACTTAGTGCAATGGATCGATAAGATTGCAAATAATATAGACAATGAGCAGTTAGAGAAACATAATAGACAAGCACACATAAACACAACAAATTTAATATGGAGTTCTCCCAAAACTCTTGGGCTACGTCTCTTGGTCAACCTTTAGTGGTGGCCTCTCTATTATGTCTTCAAGAGCAGAGTTTTACAAAGTGTGAGCTCAAATTGAGTCTCAACACAGCATATGCAAACAACAGGAGTTTTGCTTGAATCCCTCAAGCCTCTCTGAGTACACAGACTCTTTCTTTCACTCTGTCTCTGTTTTCTCTTTGTCTCAGTACTGCCTTCCCTTGTCTTTGTCTTTTTGTGGCTTTAAAGCCAATAGGCGCTGTCTGTTCATTTCCTCTTCTCAGGCTCTCTGGCTCCTAGCCTCTGTCTGCTCGAATTCCCTTCTGAGTGTTAGCACTCATGGCATAACGTCTTCAGGAAAGGTGGCCACCTGTTCCGCAACGGAAGGGACCATCGGGCCTCTGAAATCCCCAAAAATAGTGTTCTCTGTTTACACAGAGAAACACTGTAAAACATAGGAAAATTCACCAATCTGCAGTTTTTCGGACTTCAAAAATCCTTAAATCCGCTTTATACTTCTATCAGGTCTGCCTGTAATCGCTTATTGCATGTTGCAAGTGCCTGTTCCGTGGTTTTTCTTTGTATTTAAAAAATACATTAAAACACTGAAAATATCGCAAAATGGCTTTTGGCAGACTTGAAATATTTATGAAGTGGCATTTACAAACCCTTTCGCGTCCGCTTTCATCCCATCGGCGCTTCCCTTCATATTTCATTTATTAAACGAAATACGCGTAATACAAAGCAAAACACCTTTTTATGGAACTGAAAATATTTTAAACTTAGTACACAATCCTGTTGGGTCCGGCCATCGCATCGCATATATATATGTATGGCCCCGCTCCTTGCAATGCTCCGACACGATACTGTGATTGCGACTTGTCGCAATCGCATATCCCATAGACCCCCGAGCCGTTTGGTAAGTGCTCCTCTGTATTTGCCGATTGCGATATTGCGCGTTAACCTGGGCTGTTGATCTGTGCGCTTGATCGCCGGTCCTCGTTGACCCGCGCTGATCACGATCGCAACTGTCATGTGATAGCCCTTGATTGCCTCCACCTGCCACCGCCGATTGCGATATGCCGATCAGATCTGGATTGTTGATCGGCCAGATCCGATCGCTCCTGTGCATTGTTCCTTTGACCGTCGGTAAGCCTGTTTTCCACTATTTCTTCATATTTTTGGGTGCCGATAGTGTTATCCGCCATTTCTAGGAGTTTTTCTTTTGCGATAGTTTCAATCTTTTAGAAGATTTTGAAGACTTAGAGGGTTTTTGGATCCATTTTGGATCAGGCCTTCCCACTGAAAAAGCTTTTGGACCACCAAAAGTTGGCTTTCAAGCATCGATTAAGTGAGGATACAACTTCCTCACTTGTCCAATTTCCATCCATCGTGCACTGCTTGGTTTTGAACCTTTGAGTCCAATTCTGAGGTACTCAATATCCCCTCTGCACGTAGTTCTCACCTTCCTGTCCAGAACTGTATCTTCCTGCAACTCATTGAGATATTCAGGCAACAGATCATCAATAGAAGGCAACTGACTTTGCTCTTCGGGATTTTCAATTAATGAAGGTTCAAACAGTGTCAAATTTTCTGCATTTACCACTGAATAGATGTGCATGTAAGCTAGCAAATCAAGGCGAAAAACGTTCTCACCAATTTTCTCAAGTATCTTGAATTTTCTCAAAAACGTTCTCCATTCGATGCTTATCATGCCTTGCCTTGTACTTGCCCTGGCTCTTTTCCAGCTTTTCCTGCATTACCTGGTGAATTTCTTGGATCTGTTTAATGAACTTGGTTGCTTTGTCCACATCACTGTGTCCATCAACTGCTATGTCTTTTCCAAAGACAAAATCCAAGGGAGACTTTGGTGTAAAACCAAAACAAGTCTCAAAAGGAGATCTTTGTGTAGAAGAGTGTTTAGCACAGTTGTAAGCATGTTGCACATAACACAAATGTTCATCCCAAAGCTTGGGATGCTTGCTGCAATAGCCCCTGAGCAACTGGATCACTGTCTTGTTGACCACTTCTGTTTGGCCATCTGTTTGTGGATGAAAGGCTGTGCTCTTCTTCAATATGGCATCCATCAACTCGCACAGACTTGACCAAAAATTTCCAACAAATCGAGAATCTCGATTAGATACAATGGAAGTGGGTAACCCAAAATGAACCTAGACATGTTGAAAGAACAACTTCACTTTTTGGTTAGCTGTAATCTGCTTGTTACAAGGTATTAAAATACACATTTTGCTGAACCTGTCCATAATAACATATAAATAGTCATGACCTTTTCTAGATTTTGGCAATCCCCCAACAAAGTCCATGGAAACACTTTCCCAAGGACGAGAAGGAACTGGAAGTGGAGTGTACAAGCCTAATTTTCTATTGCTTGGCTTGCTTTTAGCACACATGGTACACACTTTAATATATCTAGAAACTATTTCATGCATTCTTGGCCAATAGCAGAATCTTTGCAGCCGTGCAACTGTTTTACTTACACCAAAATGCCCTGATATAAGAGAAGTATGTGCTTCCCGAATTATGTTAACTCTTTCAGTTTGTGGAATGCATAACTTTCCCAAATGATACAAGAGTTGGTCCTTAACATAATAATCCAATTCTTCTACTTATTTGCCGTGACTTAAAGTCGCATATACATTTTTAAAATCTATATCTTGAGCATATTGTTCAATGTAGCTTTAATTCATTACTGGGTTATGCTTAAGTATAGTGGATGCATTTATGATTGGTCTGGACAACATATTTGCAACTTTATTGTGTCTGCCTTTCTTACATCTGATGATAAGATGAAACTGCTGTAGAAAACCCATCCACCTATAGTGTCTTGATTGCTGCAATTTAGTTTGTGAGTGCAAATACTGAAGTGGTTGATGATTAGTATGGATGATTGTTTCTTTGCCCATTAACTAATGTTTCCACTTTTTCACACTCTGTACTAATGCATACAATTCTTTATCATATGTGGGATAATTAACTATTGTAGAATTAAATGTCTCAGAATGATAGCATATGGGTTTACCATGTTGCATCAACACTGCTCCCATGGCATAGTCACTGGCATTTGTTTCAATCTCAAATGGTCGTTGAAGATCTCACAGTGCTAGTATTGGTGTTGTACTAATTTTTTCTTTTAAGGTGTCGAAGGCTTTTTGTTGTTTGCCTCCCCACTGAAACACCTTGTTCAATCCTGTTAAAGCATGTAAGGGAGCTGCAATCAAGGAAAAGTTAGCAATGAACTTTCTCCAATATTGTGCTGCTCCTAGGAAGCTCCTAACTTCTGTAGAAGATTTGGGTTTAGGCTAGTTCACAATGACTTCAACCTTAGAGGGATCTATCTTCAATTCACCACCCCCTACAATATGACCCAAATAATTTAAAGATGTTTTGCCAAAATCACATTTTGATAACTTAACATAGAGATTTTCTCTTTTCAAAACATCTAGAGTCTGCTTTACATGCTTCAAATGTTCTTCCCTTGTTTTACTGAAAACAAGAATGTCATTTAAATATACAATTACAAAATCATCAGTAAAAGGTCTGAGTACATCATTCATAACTCTCATGAAAGTGGCAGGAGCATTAGTTAAGCCAAAATGCATAACCAGCCACTCAAAGCCCTTGCTTTGTTTTGAAAGCAGTCTTCCATGCATCTTGTTCTGCTACTCTGACCTGATGATAACCACTACACAAGTCCAACTTGGAAAAGTAAACTGCTTCTTTCAGCTGATCTAGTAGATCATCAATGCGAGGAAGGGGATAACGATTCTTGATCGTTATTTTATTCAATGCTCTGTAATCAATGCACATCCTCCACGAACCATCTTTCTTTCTCACCAACACGATTGGAGATCCGCATGGTGATGTGCTTGGTTGTATGAACCCTTTTTCGAGCAGCTCCTGTACTTGCTTCTTGATCTCTGCATTCTCTAAAGCAGATAACCTGTACATTCCGATGTTAGGCAATGGAGCATCTTGTTGCAAATGAATATCATGTACTATTTCCCTTTTGGGTGGCAGACCTTTAGGTTCTTGAAATAGGATATCATATTCTGGAACAACTTTTTCTAAATCAATGTTCTGTTTAGTATCACAGCCTTCAAATATATTGGTTTTATCAGGGTTCTTTTCCTTTACAATCATCAGTAAAAATTGCTTGCATGAATTTACAATTCTTTTCATCTGCCTGAGTTTATGAGAGTGTAATTATTTTTGAGTTTATGAGCTCTTACAATATATTCTATTCCATCTTTGGTGAGTTGATACTTATTTTCAGCTCTATAGAAAATGGCTTTTCTATCATACAAGTAAGGACTTCCTAAAACAATACCACATATATCCCAGGGAATTACATCTAACTCAACCTCATCCACAAATGTTGACCCAATAGGAAAACCTAAGTTTACATTGTCTAGTCACTTGTAGCTTTGCTTTATCACATACCCAACCTAATGGATATGGCTTCTTGTGAGGTGTGGTTAGTAATCCCAACTTCCTTACAATTGCTTCAGAAATCAAGTTTACTTGTGATCGACTATCAAATAAAGTATCAACCTTTTGATGCTTGGAAATAACTCTAATATGAAAAAGCTCATGTCTTTTCCTCTCATTTTCTTCATTACCAATAGATTGTGCAGAATTACTAGTAGATGCTTCATAATTTTTACCTTTTATACTTGTCGCTGTGATTGTTGTTTCATCACCTAAGTTTGACCCCAAATCTTTTTGAATAGCAACAATAGTCTTTTTCTTCTTGCCATCGAACTTCTTGGGTTTCAGCTCCGGATGCAAAGACCAACAATGTGCATCATCATGTCCATCCTTCTTGCAGTGAGTGCATGAAGGTTTGTCTTTCTGTACAGCGTTTTCCTTCCTCTCTTTCCATTTCTGCTTCTTCTTTTCCTTGTTTTTTCTTGCAGTGGGTTTTGATGATTCCCCAATCTTTGGGTTCACATTCTTGCCTCTAGCCTCTAAATGTGTAGCCTGAATTGACACCTCATCTATGCTAGTAGGGTTAAACACATTGTTCCACCAAGACTCTGGTGCGGGGAGACGCACAGGGGGGACATGTGGGAGTACCCTTAAATTTTAGGGAAATTTCGGGGGTGCGAGGAGACGTCGAGGTATATATATATATATAATTCAAGTTCATTTTCATTGTTCACTGTTGAATAATAAACGCATAAAAATATTAAATAAACAATTGAATCATTGATCCATCTTCATCATTCATTTTGATACATACATCATTCATATGACATACACAAGTCTCATTATTCATACATACCATGAGATTCGAAAAACAAAAATAAAAATCAATAATAAAATATTCAAATACATTGATCGATATAATTTTTGGGGAGTCTAGACTCCCACACTGAAGGGGGACGCCCAAAAGCATCCTTTTTGAGGAGTCTAGACTCCCACATTGAAGGGGGACGCCTAGAAGCACCCTTTTTGGGGAGTCTAGACTCCCACACTGGGAAACGCACCCCCTTGCGTCTCCCCGAGACTCCCCAAAAAGGGTGCGTGGAGAAATGCACCCCCAAGAGACTCCCCGTCCCGGGTGCGAGGGGTGCAAGGGGTGCGTGCACCCGACCCTGAGGTACGCGTCCCCGTGGAACACTGGTTAAACATGAGAATGGTGTGCCTCAAATAGCTATGCGGACCACCTATATACTTCAACAAAATTTCAGGTGAGTCTAGAGAAATGCTTAGAATTAAAGCTCTTTTACTAAATTCCTGGGTATAGCTTTGTACACTTTGCCCCTTTAATTGGCGAAGAGTTTGCCAACTCATCATTGCTTGCTGCATATAAGCTTGTGGATAGAATTGTTTTTTAATTGCAGAAACAAATTCACTCTAGGTAGAAAGAATTTTACTATGCTTCTTCAAATCAGCTTGTGTCCTGCCATCCCACCACACTAGGGCAGTTCCTCCAAGGCGAAGGCTGGCCAACTGAATCTTTCTCCTTTCTGAATCGATGTTTTGTACCCTGCAATATACATCAATTTGTCTAATCCAGTTATCTAGTTTTTTTGCATTTAATTCTCCATCTTATATTGGCAAATCAAACTTTACATCTAATTTAATCAAAGATGTTTTCTTCTTTTTATTTTCAGGGCTAGAAGGAGGTTTTGATGGAGGAGGCTCTTCCCCTTTCCCTTTGCCTTATTCGGGTGTTGAGGTGCTTTCACCTCGACCCTCCTTAAATTCCCGATACATTTCTTCTACCATGGCTCTCATGGTCATGAAACTGTCCATGAACTGAGATTCTGAGTCTAATGAGACTTGTTCTGCCATTTTCCTCCTAGGGTAGACTCTTCTAATTTCTGGGTTAGCCTCAACCAGTTCTCCTTCTCCTAATTTGAGCTTTGACCTAGTTAGCATTCAACAATCCAACACAAGCTTGTCTAACCTTCGCAAACCTAAAGCTCTGATACCACTTGATCTGAAAATGAAGATCTTAGATTACTTTTAAGGTATTACAGACTCATGTGCATGGATTTGTCTGTACTACTTAGTGCAATGGATCGATAAGATTGCGAATAATATAGACAATGAGCCGTTAGAGAAACATAATAGACAAACAAACATAAACACAACAAATTTAATGTGGAGTTCACCCAAAACTCTTGGGCTACGTCTCTTGGTTCAGCCTTCAGTGGTGGCCTATCTATTATGTCTTCAAGAGTAGAGTTTTACAAAGTGTGAGCTCAAATTGAGTCTGAACACAACAGATGCAAAAAATAAGATTTTTGCTTGAATCCCTCAAGCCTCTCTGAGTACACAAACTCTTTCTTTCACTCTCTGTCTCTGCTTTCTCTCTCTCTCAGTACTGCCTTCCCTTGTCTCTGTCTTTCTATGGCTTTAAAGGCAATCGGCGTTGTCTGTTCATTTCCTCTTCTCGGGCTCTCTGGCTCCCAGCCTCTGTCTGCTCGAATTCCCTTCTGAGCGTTAGCACTCATGGCATAACGTCTTCAGGGAAGGTGGCCACCTGTTCCACAACGGAAGGGACCATTGGGCCTTTGAAATCCCCAAAAATAGTGTTCTCTGTTTACACAGAGAAACACTGTAAAACACAGGAAAATTCACCAATCTCCCGTTTTTCGGACTTCAAAAATCCTTAAATCCGCTTTATACTTCTATCAGGTCCGCGTGTAATTGCTTATCGCATGTTGCAAGTGCCGTTCCGTGGTTTCCCTTTGTATTTAAAAAATACATTAAAGCACTGAAAATATCGCAAAACGGCTTTATGGTGGACTTGAAATATTTATGAAGTGGCATTTACAAACCCTTTCGGGTCCGGTTTCATCCCAGCGACGCTTCCCTTTGTATTTCGTTTATTAAACGAAATACGCGAAATACATAGCAAAATGCCTTTTTCTGGAATTGAAAATATTTTAAACTTAGTCCATAATCCCGTCAGGTCTGGCCATCGCATCGCATATATATGTATGGCCTCGCTCCTTGTAATGCTCCGACGCGATATTGCGATTGCGACTTGTCGGAATCGCATATCGCATAGACCCCTGGGCCGTTTGGTAAGCGCTCCTTTGTATTTCTTGATTGCGATATCGTGCGTTAACCTGGGCCGTCGATCTGTGCACTTGATCGACGGTCCTCGTTGACCCGCGCTGATCCCGATCGCAATTGTCATGTGATAGCCCCCGATTGCGTCCGCTTGCCACTGCCGATTGCGATATGCCGATCGGATTTGGACCGTTGATCAGCCAGATTCGACAACTCTTGTGCATTGTTCCTTTGACTGTCGATAACACTGTTTTCCACTATTTCTTCATATTTTTGGGTGCCGATTAGCGTTATCCGCACAGATGGAGAGGGAGAGGAAAGGGAGGGAAGGGGAAGGGAGAAAAGGTTAAAAAGGCCCTCTCCCCTCCCTTTATTTACCCATTTGTTAATTTGGAGAGAGCAAGAGAGAGTTTGGAGAGAGCAAGAGAGAGGAGCTTAGAGGAGCTTGAAGAGCTTGCAAGGGAGATTGGAGCTTGGGATTGAAGGCCATAGAAGTAGGATCTGCACTCCAATCTAGCATTTTTGTTTTTTATATGTTCATTGCTAAATTAAAAGAAAAGAATTCTTTATTTCCCATTCCCATTTCCATTCCTTCATTTTTTTGTAGACTCAAAACTTCAAACATCATGGCTATATGGCTTAGCATTTTCTCGTTGTTGGTTCCTTTTTTGGTTATTATGGTGTTGGAGAGTAGAAGGAGGAGGGTTGATCATGATGAAGAAGAGGATGAAGTGGGTTATAATGGATTTGATGAAAACCCTGGAGAGGAGTACCTTGGTGAGGAGGAAGAGAGTGGACATGATGAGGCCCCAAAAACTAAACAAGACCAAACCCCATTGTGGAAATATGTTAGTAGGCCTGAAGCAGGGAAAGGGGGTGGAACCACTAAATTTACATGCAACCATTGCAACAACATCTACATAGGTTCATACACCTGTCCCAAAAGGCATCGTTGTGGGAAAAGGCCATGGGATGGAGTTAAATCGATAGGCATCAAAGCTCGTGTAAGTGTGTCAGCAACAGAAAGGGACAAATACATAAGGGAAGAGGAGGAAGCCCAATACAAATCTAAAAAATCAAAGGGTTTCTTTGAACATAACTTATAATCACATGCACAAAGAACTCCATCAACATCGTCCGATGGCAGTGGATATGGAGGCACAAGAACAAACTTCTCTTTAAGGCGTAGAACCATATCAGATTTCCTTGACAAAGGGTGTAGGAATGATGTGGATTCAAAAATTTACTTGGTTCTCTATGCATGTGGGATACCATTCAATGTTCTTCGCTCACCTTTTTGGCATGAAATGGTTTCTGCCATAAATGACGCCCCCAAAGGATATAAGAGTCTCGGGTATGACAAGGCTAGAACCGTTGGACTTGATCATGAAAAAGCAAAAATATCACATTCTTTGAGTAAAATGACAAATTGTTGGACTGAGAATGGGGTGTCCATTGTATCTGATGAATGGACAAATGTAAAAGGCAAGCCATTGATAAGTGTTCTTGCTGTGTCTATTAGTGGTGCCATCTTCCTTTCAACATATGATTACTCAGAGAAGTTCAAGACTGACATCAACATTGCAAAACCATTACTTGAAACAATTGAATGTATTGGGCCATACAATATCTGTAGGAATTTACAGGGTAAGTTCCTTAGACAGAACACCAAAGGACACCGCTCACAAACAGATCACAGATCAATACACTAGCATTTTTGACGTGGTTAAAACCCTCAAAGAGGGAAACAGTCCACGGCCTGAGCAAACGCGACCACTTGAGGCAATTTATTAATAAAAGAATAAAAATTTACATAAGCTTCTCTCGTGAACAGTTAACCTACAAATGACCCTCCATGCTCTTTAAATAGAGATCATGGACTAATCGGGTGTTAAGCCACGGATC
>APFE031618499.1:72403-261545 GCA_000404065.3 Pinus taeda | reverse complement strand
GGCCCTCAAATAGCTCTGATACCATGTAGGAATTTACAGGGTAAGTTCCTCAGACAGAACACCAAAGGACACCGCTCACAAACAGATCACAGATCAATACACCAGTATTTTTGACATGGTTAAAACCCTCGAAGAGGGAAACAGTCCACGGCCTGAGCCAACGCGACCACTTGAGGCAATTTATTAATAAAAGAATGAAAATTTACATAAGCTTCTGTCATGAACAGTTAACCTACAAATGACCCTCCATGCTCTTTAAATAGAGATCATAGGCCAATCGGGTGTTAAGCCACGGATCAAGTGTCGGTAATACCGAGGAGAGAATGAACCGTCGGATCACTACATATCGTGACCGTCAGATTGTAAGTTACAAAAGTACATAGTAAAGAAACACACTTTACCTAACTCTATACTAGACCAAGTTATACTTAACTATTCCTATGTGTTGGAATATCCTAACAATTTGTAGGTGGTTTATTAATTTCCTCCAACAATAAACACCATAGTGACCCTCAATTTAAACTAAAACCAAGTCAACATGTCAATAAGGAGAAGGGCCCATTGTCCAAGTGGTTTATCAACTACATCCCATAGTAAGCACCACAATGACCTTCTACCCCAATATAAATCAATCACATGGATTCACCTAAGGCTCAATGAATTACAGTTTAGTTATAGGAGGTTGAATACACTATACAGGTGGTTTATCAACTAGTTTTTATAGGAAAGCATTGTAGGAGACGAGATCTCACTATCGAGGTGGTTTATGAGCTTACTGAGCAAGAACATAAGTGGTTTATCATCCCCAAGGAAAGCACTTAGTGTTTTATCAACTCCTTTCAACAAGCACCTAAGTGTCTCAGCCTACCAAGTGGTTTATCAAATTTCTAGCAAGCACCCCAGTGGTTTATTAGCTCTAAGGCAACCAATTAATAAGCACACAACATTGGCCTTAACAAAACATAGGTAACATTATTCCAAACTCAAAACACAAGTTAGAAAAGGTCATTTTTTTTTTCTTTCTGGTAGCTCCACGTCTGCGACCAATCTTGGACTTTGTATTCTCTTGTACTTCAATGTTCGCTGCTCATTCCTTCTGCTAGTTCCATCTCGTTGTACCACTTAGCATACCCACACACTCGCATATTGTCTCCATCTCATTTCCTTCCAAAACTCTTTACTTCATGTCCTTCTCTTACGTGTTGACCACACCAACACAATCCATGAGAATAGGGATTGTATAGTTGGTCCTTCACTCAGGCATCCCATACCTTTCTTCAATGCTTACACCAATAGTGCCATTAATTCATCAAGGAGATAGGTGGTAGAACAATTGTAGTGGCTTGGGTTTACACTCAACAATAAAAACTCCTCCCCCTCAGACCTTTAAATCCGTGTCCACTCCTCTAGCCAATCATTGTTTACATTTCCATAATATTTAGATGAATTATAATTCATAGTGACATTTATAAGAGGGGTAGCAATTAATACCACTTCTACAACCAAGTTGGCCAAGAATCCTAGATTTCATGATTGTCTAAAGCACATCAACATCAAGTACTAATTAATTTGACATTAGGTAGAGGCAAAGACCATTCATTTGATACATTGCTCCAAAAATGAGCAAATTGCAAAAATCTTCACCAAAGTGCTTGGAAGAGAAAAGTTTGAAGAGAAGCTTGTACTTACAAACTCCGGTCCAGATTAAGAGAGGGAATGTCAGATACTTAATCCTTGGGATTATGGTATATTATAAATATTTAATTTAGGAAAAATATGAAGAACCATAGGTGAATAAGAATTTCCATTGGACCTATGGGGAAGATGAAATCAAAGATCATGTTTGAATGTATTTATATGTGGTTGTTTTTAATAAAAATCAAATGATGCATGTAATTATCCATCCCTAGCCTATCAAATTGACCTTGAATGTTAGAATTTGAGAATATCATAATTTCTTCTTAATATGATTGGTTTTTTTGGGACATAAAAAAAGGAGAGTGTTAGGGTAAGGGATTTACGTTAAAATCTTCTATATTCTTAAGCACCTCTTTAATTATAATAAACGGCGCAAGGTTAAGATTACTTGGTTTTTCTATTTTTTCCATCGATTATGCTATATCTATAAATTTATTTTTAAGTTGGATTTTTTCAATATATTTCCATATGTTTTTTGAGATTTATTTATTTATTTATTGAGGAACATTGGTTTGAACCTCTTAAATCCTTTTTGGCTTTTGAAACCCTCTCCATTTTTTATAGTGGCATAATTTTTGGGGCATTTTCTGTCTAGATGGTCACATACATGGATAAATCTCATGTAGTTGTAGGGGACATTTTTTTAGTCAGTATCCTCCTTATGCATCCTTGAGATTTATTTTTTAGGAACTTCAGTTTGAATCTCTTAGCTCCTTTTTTTGGATTTTGGAAACCCTCTCCATCTTTCTTAATGACATAAATTTTAGGGCATTTGCTTTGTAAATGACCATATACATGACTACATCCCATGCATTTGAAAGGAACATTTTCATAGTCAATATTCTACCTATGCATCCTTGCCTTTGACTTTATAGATTTATTCTTTAGAATAGGATGGGTAAGGTCAAGGGAAACACAAATATGCATATGATACAAGTTTACTTTGTAAGTTACATGAAAGATTTGACAGAAAAGGCCAACCCAACACCTATTATCTTTCAACAACATTCATTCCAAATTTTGGAGGGGAAAAAGACACACATGCAAACAAATGGTTTTTTTGGGACATCAAGCTTGAGATCAAAACCAATGGTGTTACATTTCATAAACAATCCAACCTTGTTTAGGAACTAATGTGCTTCGTCAAAAACAATTTCCCTTATTTTTGGGCTTAAGAGGAGCACCAAAAAACTATCCTCTATTTAAGAAGAATATTTCAACTCCCCTATAGCTTCTAGTCTCCTTTGTGTGTGTGTGTGTAAATACATTCTTCTTCTTCTTTTCTTTCCAAATGGACATAACCTCACAAATTTGCCAATCAAACCCTTTGTCTCGAATCTTGATTTTTTTTCTTGTGATTTGCATTGCTTTAATTCTAATCCCATACTCTAAATCACTTTCTCTAAGCATCATTTTTTCATTAGGACAAATCTTGAGTCCTTTATAGCTATGCCCTAAAGTGAGGAAATGACTCTTTTTGAGACAAACGGTATCCCACATCTAAAAAACATCTCAATAAAGCTCTTATGAAATTCATTTGTCCTTTGCTACATTATATCTTTGTGACACCTCACTATGTTTTGTGATGCTTAGCTTTGCCCCTTTATTCCTTACCAAATTGTAATATCCCCATTTTCTTCAAAAACATAAGGAAGGGGATCCGCTAGCGTAATAAGGTTCTCGTAGGTTAGAACAAGAAAAATTAATCAAGGGAACATGATTCGCGTATGAGTCAACTTTATATTAGCTAAAGTGGTGAAAATGGGGACATGGGTCCTAGGCGAATGAAAAGTCACTTTTAAATTATAAAGTGAGAAAAACCACTAAAGTAACTTTACTAAAATAAAAGGGTAAAAGGGTGGAAAAAGTGGAAAATGAGTTATAAAAAGGAAAATGAGGAGTCTCTCCTCATTCTTATATTTACTCAAAAATTAGAATTTTGGATAACTCTTGAGAAAGAGACTAGGATTTTTGGAAACCCTCGTTTTGGTTGCTAGTTTCAATGTTGAAACTATACACCCTAGCTAGGCTTGGAGTGGAATCACTCATATTTTACCATTGAGCTTCATTGTTGATGGAGGAGAACACAATGGCAATGATTCAGTACATTTTTCATGGTGTTATCAATTGTTTTTATCTTCTAACCATGTGAATAATATATTCTCTATACAAGCCAAGTTTCCAAGCTTTATTTGAGGGCTGAGTTTTTCCATATATCAATGGGTCAATACTATGAAAGAAGGGTTCGAGTTTAGAGTTATTTTAAGGACCAAATCTCTACTAAATTATTGAGGAAATTCATTGAGTTATATTGTGCTTGTCGGTCGTGTTCTATTAGGTAAGGGGTCGATTTTACCACTACTAAAAGGGGCTAAATATACCTTGTATTGATGGATAGGGTGGTATTAAAGAAGGGTTCAAGTTTTGTACCATTAGAGGGTTGAGTTGAATGTCATTTCATGGGGCTGATACTTATCATCATTTGAGGTTGAGACTATTACCTTTTGCTAGTTGAGTTGTTGTGAGTAGACACATTTGTCTCTTGGGTTGAGTTCCCTCTAAGGGGTAGAGATCACCACACTTATGGGTTTCGACAGACTATTACTCATGGGAAGCGATCCTCTGAGCTATTTGTACCATTTTCAAGGTTGAAGGTATGGTGTGATTATTTTGGCGAAAGTATTGTAATGTTGATGCATTTATGGACTCCCTTATTAGTCATCTTTAGTTGTATATATATGTCTGTTGGGTGTGTAGCCTGATTGTCTTCTTTATTTAGAGGTATCGCCATTTTGGACCCTAATTCGTAATGTGGCGGCAATGTCGCCCGTAAAATGTACGCTGCAAGGGGGGTCCAGGGGGGTGGCTGCGATCTTTGGGAGCCCCCCCGGCGGGGGATCGGGGGCAGCACCCCTGAAGCTAAAAATAGATATAAAATTTCCTTGTAAAATGTTGTAATTTCATAGTCAATCTAGGTCGTTCATTAGGCGGAGATCTGACAGTAGAAGTTATGTTTAATTTAGGGTTTTTTTTCCTAGAAGGAAATCCCTTGCTATATATGAGGGAAATTGTATTGTGTCTATGTAGATCTATATTCTAAGTGAGGAAAGAGAGAGGAGATTGAGAGCAAAGAGGGAATTATAGAAGATTTGTTGTAAGTTGTATCTCTTCATTTTGTTGGATAATATAAAAGGAAGGACTAGCTGTTTCTCCGTGGACATAGCCCAAATTGGGTGAACCACGTATATCTATGTCTCTCTAGTTTGATGTGTTTTCTATGTTTATGTTTCTGCAATATATTTTATGTGTTCCATTGCTCTGTAATATATAATTTTCTAACAATATCAAAGGTTTGTTGATATTTTCCATCATATATATCTCATTATTGTTGGAGTGTTCTCCATTAGTGGTATGTACCCATTTCAAGCTTAAAAATAATTACATATTGTTGGGTTGAAGTGATTTTGTTTATTTTATTTGAAATAAATCATAAAAAGTGCACCTACAACCGTGTACACATTAATTGTTTGGCGAAAGACCATAAAGTCTATCTCAAGTAAAACATAGAAATTTAGTGGGAAATTTGAGGTACTTCTATGGGGGTATCTTACAGTTGTATCAGAGCATGGCATCGGATAGTTGTGTGGTTTGAAAGGCACTTTAATAATGGTTTTATGAGTTCCCAAGACTACCACTTCAGTGGTGTGACCTATAAGAGAAGTTATCAAGACAAAGAACCCACTCCACTTTGGGAAGAAGAAGAAACTTCAGAAAAAAGGGAAAGAGGAAGAAGTTCCATCTGAAAAGGAAAAGACATTCATGGGGGATAAGGAGAATCAAGATTTTAACAACTTGCATAGCATCCTGAATGATTTGACTAAGGGTTGAAAGGTGATGGTGGATTTGATGGGGAAATTAGCTAACAATGGAGGTTCCATCGAGATTCCAATGGAGGAGAACCATAAAAAGGACCCCCTTAATGGTGAGGGATCTAATAGTGAAGAAAGCACCCATCAATGCACAACCATGAAAAGCCACCCATGCCTATATGGCAAGACACACCAACCCAGTATGCCGCAATTTTTAAATGAGGCAGTAGCATGCTAGGCAGAGCAAGTGGATTATGATATAATGTTTGGGGAATATTTGGAAGAGTACAAGAGGTTGGGATGAGATTTTCAAGCTGACATGAGTTTCACAAATTTTTGCAACCTCCCAGTGAAAAACAAGCCTAAAGGAGCTAAGTTATGAGGCAACACTATGAGCTTCAAAAGGCACTGGGGAAACTGTCCATCCCATGTTTTGATGGATCATCAAAATTTACAACTATATTATGGGTGCATAACTTGGACACATACTTCCAACTACATCAGATGACAGAGGAGGATGATAATTAAATTGGCTATGTTGCATTTGGAGGGTGAGGCCTTTGAGTGGTGGTACCATGGGTTAGTGACTTTGGGTCATGCTAGTATAACTTCACATTTTGAGTTTACTTGGAGACTCGTGGAGTTATTTGACATGAAGGACCTAGAGATTCATTTTAGAGAGTTGGCACAACTTAAGCAGACTGGAAACCTAGAAGCATATTGTTATGCAACCAGATCATAAAATAGAATAAAAGATAGATCATCGACTTCAAAATAAGCCTCTTCCAGGGGGAAACCTCCTTTACATTACACAAATGAATAATTCTTGGATCATACAAATGACAAAACCTCCTTTCTATATATAGGAGTCTAAGGGGTCACAATTTAATCAAAGCCGACATAACAATAATATTATAAGGGCACAAAAATAACAATAGTGGGCTTCTATGGGGCATAATACTAATAATGTGGGGACAACTGGGGCACAACAATAACAATAATGGGCTACAATGAAAATAGTAATGGGGGAATCACTAGTATTATAGGGACCTAACATGCCCCTCTCCTTCAAAAAAGTGTTTTCCTCAATGCTTAAGTAGTTCTAGATGCTTCTGTATAAAATTTTCATCCTCCCATGTGGAATCTTCAGCAGGTAAGTTCTTCCACTTGATGAGATGCTCTGAAATTGATCGATTTCGTAGTTGTCGAGTTCTTGTTTTTGTGACTTCTTCAGGTTGCAATATCATTTTTCCTTCGTCATCAAGTTCTGGCAATATTGTTTGAACTGGGGGCTTGTCACCTATAACCTTCTTTAAGCTTGAAACATGGAAAATTGGGTGCACTCGGGAAGATGCAGGAAGCTCCAATTTGTATGCTATACTACCAATCTTTTGCAAGACCTTGTATAGACCATAATACTTTGGTGATACTTTACTATCCTTCTTAGCTTGCTTGAGGGACATTTGTTCGTATGGTTTTAGTCATAGAAATAACCAATCACCTACATCAAAACTTCTTTCATTGTGATGTTGATCGACCTATTGTTTCACTCTATTTTGCGCCAAAGTGAGGTTATCCTTTAAGAGTTGGAGAACTTGTTGTTGATGCTCGATGTGATCTTCCACTACTTGAACCTTAGAATCTTCTCTTAAAGATGTTGTGATGGATGGTGGATGATATCCATAAAGTGCCATAAATGGGGTCATTTTTGCTGCAGTATGGAATGAAGTGTTATACCACCATTCAGCTAGAGGCAAGCACTTGACCATTGTGTTTGTTTATCAGATACAAAGCAACGAAGATATCCTTCCAAAAATTTGTTCACTATCTTAGTTTTCCCATCAGATTGAGGATGACAAGATGAACTATGAGCTAACTGAGTATCCATACAAGAAAATAATTCAGTCTACAAATTTCTAGTGAAAATGGGATCTTTGTCACTTACAATAATCTTTGGGTTTCCATGTAGGTTTTGAATTGTTTCCATAAATGCAGTAGCAACTGTACTAACTTTAAATGGATGAGATAATGCACAAAAGTGTGCATGTCTGGTAAGTCTATGAACTACCACCATGATGACACTCTTTCCTTCGTAGTTGGGTCAACCTATGATAAAATACATTCAAACCTCCTCCCAATGTTGACTTGGAATGGATAAAGGTTGTAACAGACCCGGGATCTTAATTGTCTCAACTTTATTTTGTTGGCAAACCAAACATTCTTCCTCAAACCTTTGAATATAAGATTTAAGGCCATCCCAAAAAACTTCCTTCTTAACCCTCTGGTAAGCTTTTTAAAATCCTGAGTGCCCTCCTAAGGGAGAGGTGTGCAATTCCAAAATAATCTTTTTATTGAGTTGGGAAATCTTATAGAGGTATAAGCGATATTTGTACCATAACGAATCATATTTCCAGTTAAATGTATCAGATGTACTGGGATCTTGCTGCAACTTTTGGATGAGTTCCCACACTTCTTCATCATTCTTCCATTCATCCCTTGCTTTGTTTATCTAATCTGGTTGGATGATAGAGATGGCACAAAGAAATGCTTTCACATCCTCATCCTTTCTTGAGAGTGCATCTGCAACAACATTTTGCTTCCCTTTTTTGTAGATGATTTCAAAGTCATAACCCAACATCTTTGTGACCCCTTTTTGTTGCTCTTCTGAATATAATCTTTGTTCTAAAAAGTATTTAAGACTATCATGATCCGTTTTACCTTGAAGTGTCTTCCCATTAGGCAAGGTCACCATTTCTTAAGTGCACGTATTGTTGCGAGCATTTCCTTCTCATAAATAGCTTTGTGTAAATACTTTCCTTTGATTGGATGGCTTTCAAAAGCAAAGGGTCTTCCTTCTTGCATTAAAACAACGCCAATTCCATTTCCTGAGGCATCACATTCCACAATAAAGGTTTTTGTGAAGTTTGGTGTAGCTAATACCGATGCTTGGCACATTTCCTCTTTAAGATATTCAAAGGCCTTCGTTGCTTCTGGAGTCCAAGAAAATGCATCTTTCTTCAGTAATGTTGTTAGAGGTGCTACTATTTTCCCATAATTCTTAACAAACTTGTGATAATACCCTGTCAACCTGAGAAATCCTCGCAGATGCTTTATGGATGTTGGGATTTTCCATTCTTTAATGGCTTTAATTTTTCTAGGGTCTACCTTAACACCTTCATGACATACAATATGACCAAGATATTCCACCTCATATACTCCAAATAAAAATTTGGAGGTTTTTCCATATAATTGTTTCTCCTCCAATAGTTTGAGCACCCTGTCAACATGTTGAATATGATCCTTCCCAAGCTTGTTAGATTATACATCATAAAAAAATACTAACACAAAATTCTAAGGAAGGGTCTTGAAAATGGAATTCATCAAAACTTGAAATTAGAAGGTGCATTGGTAAGGCCAAAAGGCATGACCAAAAATTCATAATGACCCTCATGAGTTCTAAATGTTGTTTTAGGAATGTCTTTAGTCCTCATTCTAATTTGATGATATCCTGAATGAAGATCCAACTTGGTGAAGTAAATTGCTCCATGTAATTCATCCAATAATTCATCAATAACAGGAATGGGAAATTTATCTTTAATAGTGAGCTTGTTGAGCTCCCTATAATCCGGACACATGTGCCATGATCCATCCTTATTGTGCACCAATACTATTGGAGCAGAGAAATAACTTTGACTAGGTTGAATTATACCAACCTCTAACATTTCTGCAACCATACGTTCAATTTCACTCTTTTGGGCTTAGGGATATCTACAAGGCCTGATGTTTGGAGGAATACTTCCTAGAATCAAATGAATAACATGATCTTGATCATGAATAGGTGGGAGGAATTTGGGATTCTCAAACACCTTGGAATGATCATCCAAGACTTTTTGGAGATCTCGAGAAATAGATGATTTCAATGTGGGAAGTTCTAGTGAACATAATTGTGCAATTACGCCCTATTTTTCTTTATTTAGAAGCTTTGTCATACCGTTAGAGCTAATTATTTTTCTTCGTTTCCTTGTGATACCCATTAATTCAACTTCCTCTCCTTCCCAACAAAATTTCATGAAAAGTTCTTAAAAATTAAAAGCTATTGTAACCAAAGATTGTAGCCATTGGACTCCTAGTACAAAATCAACACCACCCATTGGAATAGAAAGCATATGACTATTCAATACATATTCTCCCATGGATAGCTTGATATTATGACACTTTCCAAAGCAATTTACGGTTCCTCAATTTGCAACCATCACTCGACAATCTGGTGTTGGATATAGGAAGCAATTCAATTCCTTGGCTATCTTACAATGAATAAAATTATGGATACTACCCGAATCAATCAGCACTATTACCTTTTCCTTCTTGATATGTCCTTCTATCTTGAGAGTTTGAGGAGTAGTAATTCCTACCAATGCATTACAAGATATGGTTGGATTCATTTCTTCTTTATCTAGGGTTGATTCCTGATGTATATCCTCTTCTTTTGACGTTTCTTGTTCCTTTTCTTCATCCTCTTTACAATCTATGTAAAATAATTTCTTCTCGGCACACTTATGACCTTTAGTGTATTTGCTATCACAACTATAACAAAGCTCCTTTGCTCTTTTTTCTTCCAATTGTTGTGGGGTTGACCTTGTAGGTTGTGGAAGGCTAGGGGAAACAATGCCTCCATCTTTATAGTTGTGAGTGGTAGGCTTCCTTATTGCCATAATTTTGCTTTCAATTTTTCTTGCTAACATGAATGCCTTCCCCAATGAATCAGGTTCCCAAAGGCAAACCTCATGTTGGATGTTATCCTTTAAATTCCATATGAACACATCAATCCTATACTCCTCTCGAATATCATTTACCCTTATATTCAATTTTTGGAAGTCCTCAATGTGCTCCACCATTGAACCCTTTTGTTTGAAATTTATCAATTGGCTAAAGAAGGTGTTGCTTCTCATAATGTGCTATCATTTCATTCGTAAAAATTGACCAAGTGACAATTTATTTACAGGAGAAAAGCCATCGATACCATACAAACTGATTGGGTTCCAAATATAAAGTTACAATGCGTACCTTTTGTGTGTTTTGCACATTATGGAGATTGAAGTATTGTTCCATCTGTAGTATCCAAGTTACAGGATCCTTGCCATCAAACTTCCCCCTATCGATCTTTGGAATGTGGTGGGTCTTTATTCCAACGTTAGAGCCTATGAAATCATGATTAACATTTCTTTTGTTCTCATCATGAGTTTTCTCTACTACCTTTTCTCCATTAGGAATCCTTTCTTGTAGCAACTTTTTCAAACCTTCCTTCAAACCTTCCACGTATTTCTTCAAATTATCAATGTTGTCATTCTTCAAATCATGATTAACATTTCTTTTTTTCTCATTATGAGTTTTCTCTACTACCTTTTCACCATTAGGAAGCCTTTCTTGTAGCAACTTTGTCAAACCTTCCTTCCAACCTTCCATGTCTTTCTTCAAACCTTCCTTCCAACCTTCCATGTCTTTCTTCAAACCATCCATCTTAGCTTTTGTTACTTTTTGTGAGAGAAATTTGTTGTACTTGGTCTCGTAATTTTGATATATCATGTTGCATTTCTTCCTCTTCTTCATGTGTCATAGTAGAGATTTTGGGTTTCTTACTAGGTGTTGCCATTTTCTTTCTTCGAGGCATCAACTAATGATAATTTTCTCCACTATTCCCTTTTAATCACTTAAAACTAATTTTTCAAACAAAACTTATGCAAAATTTTAAAAGGATTATACACATTTTTTATTTATTTGTAGGAGCTTGATATTGAATCTGATGTATCTCTGAAATTTTGGATCTCCCAGGTTTGAAATTGCGAACTGCGGTAGCCCTCTGATTCCTCTTTCCAATGCCACCAATCTGATCGAAATTGGATTCTCCAAAAAATAGGTATGCCCAATCTCCCAAGATGACCTGATTATACACTTTTTCAGTAGAGAGAACTTGTACGAAGTTCCACATGTCACTATTTAAACCTCCAGACCTGAAAACAATGCACAGAAAACTGCAATTTGTCATCTTTCTGTAATTTCTTACGAAATTTCAATCTGATACTCAGAGAGAAAGTTATGACGATTTTTCTAAGATCACTTCTTTGGTATGTAATTCGGGATCCTACAAAAACCTTAACTTCCTTGGATCATAACTTTGAAAATATAGCGATACAAACTCTGAAATTCAGACTTGAGGGTCATCAAGATTTCAGATAAAATGGGTTTTTTTTAGCTTCTGAAACATCAAATAAAAAAAGTTATAGTGAAAATTTCGCGCTGACCTATTTGGAGTAGCGAAACCCTACAATCCAAAGCTCTGATACCAAATCTTACGTAACCAACTCACAAAATAGAAGAAAAGATAGATCAATGACTTCAAAATAAGCCTCTCTGAGGGGGAAACCTCCTTTACATTACACAAATAAATAATTCTTGGATCAAACAAATGGCAAAACCTCCTTTTTATATATAGGAGTTGTTTGGTCAATTCAATGTCCTTGAATTGGCAATCATAAATTGTCAACCAGGGTGCATAGACTGATGAAGTATAGGTGCACAATATGTGCTTATAAGTTGTTTTAGTAGGTTGTTATGTATTTGTCAAGGTCTAATCTTAAGATGGGGTGATGTTTGTCAATTGTATTAATGTTGTAATTATTAAGGATGTTGATTAAGTTTCCTAGGAATTAATATCTATTAAATTAGTTTGTGGATGATGTGAGGGAGATTTTACTTATGTTAAATTGTTGGGATTTGATTCTAAATATCTTTGTTGTAGCTCCTAATTCTCTAAGTGCAAAATGAAACCTTACTCTAGCAACTATGAAGGAATATTGTTGAACTTAATTGTTTTAGGAGAGGTCTTCTAACTTGTTCAATTTCTGCTCAAACAAAGTAATCCAAGCAACATCTATGAATTGAACACACTTCAATTATGTTGGATAATAAGCAAAGGAAATAATTGTGCAGTACCAGGTATAAAGCAAAGTAAACAACAATCTAATCTAGTTATAAAGAAAAGTAGAGTTCTTATGCAGATAACAATTCGAAATCATTATACAACATGATCACACAAAATAGAGCAATTGAATAATTGAAGGAAATCAGATTGTATTTTATTAAAATCTTCCACTGTTTGTAGGGGCCCTCCACATAGCAGTTCAAAGCTTCAAATCAGTACAATGCTTGCTTACAAAAATTAAATTCATTCACATGAGAGTCACAAATTGTTCAGAAAACATATCATTCGGCGCGCACCCAAATAACAGTGCGGCCATTAGCTTTATAGCATGTCTCTTGCATAATTGTATGAGGATCCTAAGCCTAATATCTCTTAAACCTATCTAAATTGATATCGTGAAACTGTCTTTTTGTTATTTCGAAAGCCAAACGATAAAGTTTCAGCTGATCTCGAACTTTGTTTTGCATTAATTCGGCGGTTGACTCGGAGTTTGACAGCGATCTCCTGTGCCTCTTTTAGAAAACACTTTCAAGTGGATAGGAAGGTATCCATGAGGGAGTCATCTTCTATCTATCTGCACCTTTCGTTGCTGAACTGGAACTCTAGAACCTCGCGAACAATGAAGGCAGCTGCAGAATCTTGGACTAGCTACAGAAACAGGCTGATTCGGTAGCTAATTACAACTTTAATTAAAACAATAGGGCATACAGCTGAATATGAACAAGAAAACATATTAATGCATACCTTCATCAAAACCATGTAGATATGGCTTTATTAAGTGGTAAATATATATGAAAAAGAGAGGATTATTGGGAAAAAGGATGTTATGGTAGGACAATCTTCAGACTCTACATTCCCCCAGACTGGAGATGTTGTATGTCCTCATACACTTCTTCCTTGTATTCTGCTTGTGTCTCTTGTTTGTTATCTCTCTATTTTACTGTTTTCTTCTTTTTGGCAGAGATTGGAATTCTAGGCTTCCTCATTAGGATTTTGTGCTTTAAACTGATTATTTCTCTCTGAATTGTTTTGTTCTCTTTCTTCAGCTTCTTGTTTTTCTTATACCACAAGCTTAGATGTAGAATTAAGTTGTTGCTCTTGGCAATCTGTATTTCACTCTATGTCTTCAAGGCTTGATTTTTATTTTTAAGATACTGATTCAGTGTTTCTAGTTCAAAGATATCTTGCTTCAAGATGTTTGAGGCCAATTGTTCATTCACATAGTTGCTTCCTTCTCTAGGGCTTTGTATTCTCTCCTTTGTTGTTGTCGTCTTCCTTTCCATTGATTCCATGTAGTCATATATTTCATGTTGTGAAGGGTCAATACCTGGACTATGTATCAGGCTTCCTAGAGGTGAGTTGTAAGGTTGTGGTGATGATCTTGGTGACCCTTTTGGAGAATTCCCAAGGCTTCCAATTGGCTCATCCTCTATTGGCTCAATCTCTATTGGAGTGTTTTCTATTGGCTCAATCTCTATTGAAGTGTTTTATGTTGGCTCTTCTTCAGTCGGCTCATTTTCCTCCAGTTAATGTATTCTATAGTTTTTGAGGTTGTTTGTTGAGTCGTGCTCAACCTTCTGCTCCTTTTCAACCCTAGGGTTTGTATTTTCTACACTTTCCTCCTCTTATTCTCTGATTTTTCTTTTAGAGGAGAGGTTTCAATTCGTGAGAGCTCTTTTTATCCTGGGCTAGCTTTCTTTCTTCGAGGGTTTTGCCTCTTCATTCTCTGCAAAATCTTTAATATAGGCAACTCTTCTTCTGTTACCTTTGTCTGAGTTTGAGGTGCTTATTCCTTTATCATTTCTATGGTTCTTTTTCTCCCCCTGAGGGCCCTGTTGCTACTTGGTTTTTCTGGGGATTTTTCCTCGAAATGGTTCCTTATTAAGAAACTTTCCTAGTCATCCCCTATACTTTGGAGGTGAAATTCGACCAATATTTTCACCAAACCCTGATGGTACATGGTGTTTTCTATGCATTGAACTTTATTATGAACATTTGTAGCCATTTTCTTAAGGCTATTCAAGAGAAAATATCGGAGGTTCATCTGATGATCTTCCAAATCTAGCCTCACAAGTGATAAACTTCTGAAGCACAAGCAATAAGTTTCTCCATTTATTTTTAAGAGCAGAGCTTAGAATGCCTTTTTGTAGACCGTTGTGTCCATGTTTGGATTCCTAAGGAAAACCCTCCAGTCCTCGCTATCAATCCCTTTGTTTTAAACCATTTTTCTCCATGCCTTGGCAACTCGGTGGCCTCAGCAATCATAGACTCTGTTACTATGAGCTTTATGTCTCCAATTTCGGCCTCCATTCCATTGAAGGAACATGCAAATGTCTTGGTTACCTCTTTGTGGAAACTGCTAAACTTCTCAATGAACTGTAGCCATTGTCTTCTTTGCAGTAGCTCCCTAGTTTGTGGTACACCTCTAGGAATTACTTCCCTACTAGCTCAGTTCGAACAATTACCCCCATGTTGAAGGATGCTTTGCCTCGAAGATTGGCTACCTTGACAAGAAAATGGGACTGGTCGGGTTTGCTGTCTGGCGGAAAGATTGTGTGATTCTGAAAGAATAGAGGAGTGTAGGAATAGGGAAGAATGGTTGGGTTATCAAGAGGATTATGGAAATGGATTCGACCATTAGGTGCATTCAAACTTATGATTTGGTAATTAATTTGGTAGATTTGGCACAAGTTCGTGACATGACCTTTAGAGTGGTGGCATATGATGTTTCGTTAGATGACCATTACCCTTAGGTTATAATGATTGCACTTTAGTACTGTATTTCCTTACTCATACATGCTATATATCTTTCCCTATTGTTAAATTAAAGCAACACGTACCTTTAATTTTTTGTTGCTAACCTTATTTGTTGTCCTTTGATCTTTTGCAGGTGCATCGTTTTCAACTGTCCTTTAATCAAGATCACCAAGCATTCTTGTAGACTTCCAAATTATTAGACTGTAAAAATTTGTTTGGCTGTGGAAACTTGTCCAAGCTACAGAAAGTTGGACGAGCTGCGGAAAGTTGTTGTTTCTGCAGCTTAAGAGAAAGAAAGCTTTAGTAGATGAGCTATATATATATATATATTGAAAAAAATTTGAAGTGCCAATAAATTGGTTTTCACTTTAAATTTTCTGTATAAACATGCCACAAACATGTTGGTTTTCATGTTTTTTATACAATTTATTATTTTTTATTTATTTATTTTATTTATATTATATATATATTATATATATATATATATATATATATATATATATATATATATAGATATAGGATATAGATATATATATATGCAGATACATACACACACACACACATATATATATATAAGAAAGAAACTGAATGAAAATTTCTAAGGTGGAAAAGAAGAAGAATTCTTCTTGACCATCTTCAATTCTGAATTATCCTCAAATATTTTGACAAATTCCTCTCTTGTTAATGGTTTCTGGTAAAGCTTGAGTTGATGTCCATTTAGTAATAAAGGAGTTCTTTCCTCATCAATAGTCCTGATTCTAACTGCACCATTATCAAATATATTCTCAACCTCATAAGGTCCAAGCCAATGGGTTTGGAATTTCCCTTGAAAATTTTTGAATTTTGAATCAAAGAGAAATGCCCATCTCCTGGATGAAACTTCCTTTCTTTAATATAATTATTATGCCATCTTGACCTTTGTTGTTGCATTAAGTTGGTCCTCTAAAAGGCTTCTTGCCTGATCTCATCGAGCTCATTTAATTGTGTCATCCTTTGCTTAAGGGCTTCTGACAATTCAAGATCTAACAAGACTGATGTCTTATAGGTCTGGATTTGGAACTCTATTGGAAGTAGGACTTGCTTCCCATAAACAATTTCAAAGGGGTATGTCCTATAGTATTCCTCCATGTAGTCCTATAGGCCCATAAGGCTTCTAGAAGTTTTTCCACCTAGTCTTTCCTATGTAGACGTACAGTCTTTGTAAGGATAGCTTCAATCACTTTATTTGTGGACTCAACTTGTCCATTGGCTTGTGGATGATATGGAGTTGACTTCCGATGTTTTATCTTGTATTGGTCCACAAGCTTCTGCACTATTCTGGATGTGAACTGTGTCCCTTGATCTGTTAGAATTTCTCTTGGCACACCAAAATGAGTAAAAATATCCTCAAAAATCAATGAAACTACAGTATTTTCAGTAGCAAAAGGAAGTTCTTTAGCTTCTACCCATTTAGTGACATAATCTGTACATACCAAAATATACTTCTTTTGCTTTGAAGGTGGGCTGATTGGTCTAACAAAATCCAATGCCCATTTTTCAAATGGTTCGATAACTACCTGTGGTTGAAATGGCATCTCATTTGAAGGAGTAGGTTTGCCCATTCTCTGACAACTGTCACATCTCTTAACATATTCCTTGGTGTCCTTAAAAATGGAAGGCCAATAATATCCTAAAAGCACGATTTTGTAAGCAGTTCTCTTGTCAGAAAAATGTCCTCTACATGGCTCATTGTGACAAGATTTTAGTATCTCCAGTATTTTGTCCTCCCGAACACATCTTTTGATAATGAGGTCTGGTCCTGTCTTATACAATTCTTCATTTATCTATGAGTAGGATGTACTATTGTGGATTATTCTTCTTTTTTCTCTAGGAATTAAATGAAATGGCATTTTTCCTGTGGCCAAATAGTTAGCAATATTTGCATACCAAGGTGATTTAGTAGATACTGCAAAAAGATATTCATCAAGAAATTTATCTTCTACAGGTCGATCATTATTTTCATTTTGTATTCTAGATAGAAAGTCGGCAATTGTGTTTTATTTGCCTGCCCTATCTAGAATGGTTATGTTGAATTCTTGTAAAATTAGGAGTCATCTGGTTATTCTTCCATTAGTGACTCATTTATTCATTAGGTATCTAATGGCATAATGGTCTGTGTGGACAAAAGTTTCGTAGCCAGTTATATAATGTCTGAATTTATTGATGGCATGAATCACAACTAAGAACTCCTTATCGGTTACAGTATAATTTAACTCTGCAAGGGTTAAATTTTTACTGGTATAATAAATGGCATAAGGAGTGAGGTCTTTTAGTCCTAAAACAACTCCTAAGGCTGAATCTGAAGCATTTGTTGAGATATGGAAAGGAAATTTCCAGTTAGGTCCTTTTAAGATGGGTGCTTCAGAAATTCTCTTTTTCAATGTTTTAAAGGCAACTTAACATTTGGAATCCCAACTGAATTCATAGTCTTTTAAAAGAAATTTAAAGAGTGGGGATGCAATTTTTGTGAAGTTTTCTATAAATCTTCTACAGTATCTGGTAAAACTAAGAAAAATTCTGACATCCTTTTGACAACTTGGCACTAATAACTTGGAAATGACTTCCACCTTAGATGAGTCTACCTTATTTCCATCTCTGGAAATATGGTGACCTAAAACAATTCCTTCGTTAAACATCATGAAACAGTTTTCATGGCTTAATGAGAGGTTTGTTTCTTGACATCTTATTAATACTTTCTCCAGGTACCCTGATTCTTCATTGAAAGAAACCCCATAGACTGTGAAATCATCCATGTATACCTCCACACAATCATGGATATGGTCAGAGAAAATGCCAAGGACTGCCCTTTGGAATGTTGCAGGAGCATTACATAACCCAAAGGGAAGTACTCGGTAAGCATAAGTTCCCCATGGACAAGTGAATGTGGTTTTATCCTGATCTCCAAGGGCCACCTGAATTTGGTTGTGTCCACTAAACCCATCCAAGAAAGAAAAATATTTTTTCCCTGCTAAAGTATCTAAAACCTGGTCTATGAAAGGTAGCGGAAAGTGGTCTTTTAATGTTGCTTTATTCAATTCCCTGTAATTGATGCATACTCTCCATTTTCCATTCTTTTTAGGGATGATTACTAGGGGTGAAACACATTGACTGTCAAATATTGGATAAATGAAAATTACATTTAATAATTTCTACAATTCTTCCTTAACAAACTCTTTTAGATTTGGGTTCATTCTTCGTTGAGGTTATCTAACTGGTCTTGTATTTTGTTCAATGTAGATATGAAGTATGCAAGTTTTAGGATCAATCCCTCTCATGTCAGTATATTCCCCATGCAAAAGTAGATGAATGTTTCTATAAAATTTCTATCAATTTTTTCTTTTGAATGTCTTCCATGTTTTCATTGATATTTAATGTTTTTCTTGGAAAGATTTCTATCGAGGAATTCCCAAATTTTTCCATGGACAACAATGATACTTGTTTAGAGGAGAGATATTCATTTCGACTACGCTCATAATGTGAGGAAGATTCATTATTTTCTAGCAGATTTAAAAGTTTGTCTTCCTTTTTCACGTTCAATGAAAAAAATAGGTTGTATCTTCTCCATCTTCTACCCATTCTTCAATTTATGTATCTATTGTTGTTCTTGTATGGGGGATATAATATAATTTTCTTTGTAGAATTTCCATCTGAGATAAACATATCACCTGACCTACAACCTATGAAAGCTTCTGTTGTAGCCAACCAAGGTCTTCCTAGAATTAAGGGATGTCCTCCTAGATTTTTCTTGGGTGTTAAGACCATGAAATCAACAGGATATTCCCAAGAATCTAAGGATACACAAACATCCTCTAACACACCATCTGGTTTAATAATAGATCTATCTGCTAATTGCAACGAAGTTGGTGTGTATTGAAGATTTGGAAACCTAAGTGTGTCCATAACTTGTTTGCTCATTATGTTTATGGTTGTCCCTAGGTTAATCAGTGTGTTTGTTATTTCAGTTCCATTGATGTGAATTTTTACAATGGGGCTTCTTGGGTCTAGATATTTTTGGATTGTCTTCTTCCCCATCATAATGTCAGCAATTTTTATAACTAACTGAATTCTTTTTATATATTTTCTTCTTCTTCTTGATCGTTGTGTACTTAATTCCTTAACTGTTTTTGCAAAAATTGGTATTCCTTTTATGGCTTGCAATAAAGGAATCTTAATACAAAGATTTCTCAATTCGTCCATCATATTATAATCAGGCAAGATAATTTGTTTCTCTACTCCTTCATCGATTGTCAACCTTTCTGGAAAAGGTGGTTTAACTGATATTGAAGTTTGTTCTATGATAGGAAGATTTATTGGAATTTATTTTGTTTGTCTAGTTTCTTTTTGAGGGAGAGAGGTCTCTTTTGATTGATTCTTATGTTTTTGAATATTTGATTTTGTTTTTTCGAATGACAACGGGAGGTTTTTTTTATAATACCCTTCCAGACCTTAATTGAACATTGTTTAGGTCTATTGGGGTTATTACATAAGTTTGAGGATTTTGACCCTCCATGTTGTACACTAGTTGTTGTGGTACTTTATGATTAGGATTTGGAAGTGGTTGAGCAGGTAGTTGATTTGATTTTTGTGGAAATGGTAGGGAAAGTTGCGAGTTTTGATTCTGTAGTGGGACTTGTGGCAATTGATTGGTTTGAGGAATTTGATTAGACGGGGTTAAGAATTGTGGTGGAATGTAGGATGACAAGTATTATTGATATTGAGCATAGGCTCCATAATGATTTTTCCATCCTTGATACCAAGGTTGTGATTGTGGCATAGCCCAAGGCTTCCAGGTTGAATTCCAATTACTTTGTGAAGATTGGGCAAATTATTGTGGTCTAAATCCTTGTGGTTGATCAGGTTGGGGGTTTTTCCATGGTCTTTTAGCTAAAAAGTAGAGAGGGTCTACCGGTTATGAGATCCCTTCGTCATTGAATACAGCCTTAAGACCTGGTAACGATGGACGTTCCTTTGTATCATGATTATCTGCACATATAACACAGGTTTCTATGATTTTTGAGTCTGAGGGACATTCTCTTAGAGCATGTTTGTTCTGACATTTGGGACAGAAGATAGATAATGCAGCATTTTCGGAATTTTTCTTGTTTTGTATTATAAAGGTGTCTATTTGTTCACTTAAGCTCCCTAAAATATCTATTTTAAAGGTGTCAAGCATATTTCCTGTTTCTACCCTAATAACTATCCCATATGCAGACTTGTTTATTCTTGATAAGAGAGGGTCTCTAGGACTCTTTCCAACTCTTGATTTTCCCCTTGAGATATGTACACATAAATCACAAATATCTACAAATGGGAGTTGGGAAATATCTCCTTTTCCTGTTAGGTTAAGTAGATCGATCCATTCATCTTTAACGGCTCTGAGTGATCCAAGTCCAGGTATGATGAAGGACCCTTCCAAGACCTTTTACTTTTGTGATGTGTTAAATTGCATTTTAAAAGAGCATTAATGGATACATATGTATGCAGAAAAGAAGAGGAACATAACAACCATCAGCACATGAAAACATAAGCGTTGATAACAGAGTTCGTCCAGGAGGGACTACATCTCCGGTCCTCGGTGTCAAGATGGTGTAGGCCGCTGCATTAAGTGTTGTTAATAAAGGTGATGTACATAAGAGATGACGTCGCAATCATAAAAGGAAAAATGTCCTCACGCAGGAGTGGCTCTAAGAGATGTTCCACAACTGGAACTCTCAATCAAAAGACTCCTATCAGTATGACACAACAACATGCATGATGAACATCCTGCCAACATGGCATAAAAGGGATTTCAAAACAAAATATGCATGACGACAACAAGAGTATCCCAACAACATACAACAAGGGATCTCAAAGCATAACCTAAAGAGTTATGATAGCAAATACATCATGTAGAAGATTCCGCATCAAATCAAGCAAGGAATCATGACAACATGTAATAAATAAGGTCCTGACTCAATGTCAATCAAGGATCTGTGCAACATAATGTATAAAGAATAAGTATATAAACAAATCATATACCTCACACCACAAAGGGCATATGAAGAAGCGGATGTTCGTATCCTTAACAAAACAATCCACAGTGAATACGTTGTTCACATTATCGATGCCGAGGTAGGGCCCATTACCGATCTGGACTTTGGATCCCTTTGCATTGATAGTTTTCTAGCTTTCACCATGAGGACATCTAAAACATAGCTGTCAATAAGCCGAAGCTTGTTGAACCATCGATATCACAACATCGATGGTTAGAAGAAGACAGCTCTAGATTCTCGGGCTCTGTATCTCTCGGGCTATCTGGCTCTGTAGCGCACTGGCTATTCACTACAGTTCTGCGACTCTGCCTGACCTTCTGGTTCTTTGGCTACCTTCTCGCGCTGCCTCTTTCACGCTCTACTACTTTGTGGCTCTACAACACTTTGGATTTCATGCGGGCATTTTCTAGCTATCTCTGTCTTAGTCTGGCCCTCTCATTCTGTGGCTCTCCGTCGGGCGCAACCTCCTCATTAGGAAGATTTTGGCATTCAGGCTCTTCGTCCTCTCGCACAAGCTCTCTGGCTCTCTCTTCCTCTGGCACGCAGGCTCCTGGGTGTTATAGCTCCAAATATCACTCTTGGTATTTGTGATGCTTGATTTATGGCCTAGGGCAACCCATCCTTCCAAACTTGGTCCAAATATTTAAAAAACAGTGTTTTACTCCCTGGCCCAACTGTTTCCCAAATATAAAACTACTTTGGGAGAATTATAAAAAGACTTCAATGGGAAGGCCTTAAGGAGGAGAGAAAATAGAGAATTACTCTGCTGAGATTATCCCCTAATCAAGTCTGAAGGTCCCTGTGCTTCAAGCACTTCCCCAGCAGCTTCACTAATTCTATAAAGGCGACCTTGTCTTGGTCTACGATCAAGATAAAGACGCCTTGGGGGCAGGCAAATTTAAGTCTATGTGGTACGATCTCTTTATAGTGAAACGATTTTTAGGAAAAGGGGCTTATGAATTAGTCGATTTTGAAGGGAACAAGTTGGCGGAGCCCTGAAACAGGATCTACCTCAAGAAGTACTTTGCTTAGGTTTCAGTCGAGCAATGGCTTCTTTGTATATTTTGTATTTTTGTACATATATTATCAAGAGGTTTTTGATATTGACACTTTTTGATCTACTTTGGCAGGCGTTGATGGATGAATTGGTCTATTTCGAATTCACTGATGGTGTTAGTCAGCACACTCGAAACCTCGTTTGGGTAATTTATTATTCAACTAGTCAGTTTATGGTATTAAGGGGAGTATGTATTGGTCTTGCATCAAATAATATGGCCGAGTATACTGTCGTCATTAATTTTCTATCCGAAGCTATTTCTTGTGGAATCAATTCATTGGTATGTATCTTGATTTACAACTGGTAGTGTCAGAATTGAATAACATCTATCGGGTTTGGGATCCTTATTTATATCGCCAATATTTGAGAATAAGGGTGTTGCAAAGATCATCTGTTTATATTACTTATATGCACATTCCACGATCAGGCAATTCATTAGCAGATTCTATCACTAATCAAGCTTTAGATTGGCACATCATTCATTCATCAAGATAAAAATAAACATCAAAAAGTCGAAACTATATATATATATATATATCATAAAATCGCCCGTGTGTACATAAATTCTATCAAAAATAATATACAAAATCGGGACTAAAATGCCCATAATCATGTCCAGTACATCTAATGACCCGGCTCAGGTTGAGTAGCTAAGTAGGTGACCACTGCTTTGGCCACACGCCGAAAAAAGCGAACCCAGTCGCATGGTACTCCTACCACGTGGTGCTACATATCCTCCAGTATATCTTTTATGGCCTCCATCAGTACCCAGTGAGTTAACCTCACCAAGTTTCGTTGGACTGCATATAAGACTCTCTCAGTCTCTGTAGCTGCCTCTTCGGCACCTCTTCCGCGACGCTTGTGCTGTGGAAATCCGTCTAGTCGTACCAGACCTACATCTGGAACATGATCATTATATTAGTCATTTAATCCCATTAAAAATATCTCTAAGTTCATTTTCATATTTGAAAAACATAAAAATCATAAAAATTGATAAAACTTTAAAAATGGTTACCTATCTCTCCGCATGCTCCGTTTGGTGGCAGCGCCAGATTTGGATCTCTCCTGAAATCCATGCCAGCATAGGGATAGTTGTCCATAGCAATGATTTGTTACTCCCACTAGGAGAAGAAATCATCATCAAAAGCAGTCCTGAGAACGTCTCCACCTCGAAGGCATTTCATTAGGTCAACCCACCTACCCATCTGAGGATCTCAGAGGCTATTGATAGGAACTGATACTCTGGGACATAACCCTGGAACCTTCTCGAAGAAGAAGGAGCACACAATTGTCCCATATCTAAAGTTTTTGGTCTGTCCTTTCTGAATGGAGGATAGTTGACTCTTCATATTGGTCAGGAGAGGTGTACACCAGTCAAACACAGTAGTGAGACAATCTACAACTAAGCTCATGGATAATCGTGACGTTTGGTGCAATGAGGCTGATATGTTTACCCTAGCTATGGTGAACAGTATGATCCTCAGGGACAAACTCTCTACATGTTTGATTGGAATTTGGCTTCAAATCTTCTTTGGATGCCCCGGACAGCATATGTGTACGTAGTCTTTCACTGAAAGACTACCTCATGACCTCCTGTCGAATGTAAAACTTCTCCTCCCAGAGAGAGACCAGTGATAAAGTAAATATCTTCTATCTCTATCCTTAAAGGCATTTGATCAATCATGAATGCATCATCTTCAATACACCAATAGTGGATTAACATTTCAAGCAAGCGGGTGTTTGCCTTCATATTTGGCATTTTGAAATTTTTTAATAAACTGCATCCCCTCAATGCATCTAAAGCATATTTATCATTCATAACCTCATCATCAACAGTAGCATGCTCCCTTTCCCTCCAGGTGATTGTCGTCCTAAAAGAAAATCAAGGTTCAACTGTTAGTTTTTTTGGTTTTAATTTCAAATCGCGTATACGCAGGTTCATTTCATACACAATCACGTGTAGGGACTGCGTATACACAGGTTTCTCATAACCAACCCGCGTATACACCGCGCTGAAATTTTTAACATAATTTCCAACAGTAAAACCTCAATTAAAATTTCTAAAAACAAACACAAATTGATGCAAGCTAGATTTGGGGGTTACCTGATGATTTTGAGCCAATTTGAACGGTCGAATTCTTTGGGGGGAAAGTTTGCTTCTTTTTCTCCACAAATTTTGCTCTGAACACAAATGGTAACAATGGTGAGTGAAAAAATCATTTTATAGGCTTTGAAAATGTCAATTTTTTTCAAAACTTGATTTTTTTCGTCTCATGAATCTTTTAACTTGTGAGCTTGGATTGTCGGGAATAGGTTATTTTTTCAGGACTTTTTGTACGCTTCTTCGAAGATTTCATGTCGGTTCCATGACTGCTGACCCGTCATGGTAGGTATCGTTTACTCACTGGCATATAGGTTAGGGAAGCCATTTTTTCCGTTGCATTTTGCATACTAGCCTCCATTTGTCGATACACTTGCCATAGGGTCAATCCCATTGTGTTATGGTTCGTACACCATTTTCACTTGCCGACTTTTAAATCATGATATGATGGTAGATCCATCCTTTTCATGGGCATCGTAGTTAGCACCTCAATAACATTGGTTGCCCATGCTACTGCATTGAGTAGGCTCGGGAGTCCTCTCTAGTCCCGCCATGACTTGTGCGTTGAAGACTCATTCCTTTTTGCTTCTTTGCTTCATTTTGGCCTTGTACCCTAGAGGCTCCTTTGTGTTTAGTTGTACTACTGCATTGCATTTTGACCATTTTCACCTTTTGGCCTTAAGCCAGCTTCACTTGGACTCGTGTTTAAGCCACTTTTTTACCATGACGTATGCAAAATCAAACTTGCAATCCCATAGCTTCTGCAACTTGACACACCCTGCGACCCGTGGAAAGAACATCCCTTTGAGTGTCCTTGACCATCTTTGCCTCCCTGCATTGAGCATAGGAATGTTCCCATCCCAGGAACTAGATCATTTGTTTCACTGACACTCGTTCTTTCCACTGTACTATAACATTATTTTATTCTTTTTCCAGCTTAAAAGAAAAAGACAAAAAAAATATATCTTCCAAAAAGAGTGGGAACAGGACAACATTTCCATTTATTGTTGGCAACTAGAGTCAATCGTGTCGCCCTTGAACAAAGCACTCGAACAAAGTATCTCCTCCATTTGGGTGGGATTTAGCTTGACTTAGGTACGCCTTAACCTTGTTATTGAGTCATTTCTCCTCCGATTGGTTATCTCTTCCAATCATATGGAGAGTTCGTTCTTGCCTCTTGTATGACTAGCTTATATAGAGTTATCATATGTTGCCACATAGTCATCATTTGAGTCGTGCTTTTGTTCAAGGGAAGTAAGCCTGAGTCGGCCTCTCTGCGGTGTCTCTTGACCTATTTTCAGTCGGCCATCCCTGGTTGTCAGTATCTTGTTTGGCATCACATCAGTTATATTGGTCCTTTACTCGTGCCGATTTGAGAAGGTCTCCATAGACTTCTTGTTGGTGGGTCTTGCCCTAATCGATGATGACATCTTGCTCTAAGGACAGGCCTAGAGCCACACCCTTGCCCTATTTTCATCATTGATAGGTCACCCTGTGCTCAGCATCAATCAGTATCATAGGTCTTTGACTGAGTGGTTTCCCTTGTGTTAGACATCAACTTTCATTATCACACATTGGGATTCATGCATCACCTTGGTTTCCATTTGACCCTATTGGTGGATACCTCGCCTCTGTGTTAGCTTTCATTATTGGTTGGTTTAGAGGGTTTCTATCGTGCGCTAGCTACATCTTGTGTATGTTAGAAACGTGCTTCGGTTGGGTTACTACATCTTTTTTCGTCTGATTCCTTCCACATTATTGGCCTACGGGTTACACTTGCACTAGATTGATGAAGGATGCCTTAATGCCTTCCTTCTAGCAGATCTTTCCATATCGACTACGACTCATTGCTCTGGGGCAAAGGTCTAGAGTCCATTTGGCAGTACCTTGGGGTTTACAGTCATCAGTGGTAGATCCTTTACTATCGACAATGGGAAACCATCATTGTCTCTTGATTGATAGATTCTTACAGGTGTTCGACTTTAGCTCATCTATTCGCACTTGTTAGATTGTACTGGGTACCTTGACTCTCGTTATCATTATCAGTGAGTAGTCTCACGTTTGTTAATGGTATACATCAATGACTGGTAATTAAACGATTTCTCACATGGTCGACTTCAGATCATTTATTCTCATTGTGTAGAAATGTACCACGACAGTCGGTAAGACCTCGGGTTGCATCAACATTTTTTGCTTCACTTGTCAGTTGCTCCTGTTGCTGCTAGTTGACACCATTCCACATTATATGTTGTAGTCCTTCACAACGACATCCTATATGCTGGCATCCGAGTTGCGATGTAGTACCATCTTATTCCATCATGTTCATTTGGTGCTATTGGGATCAGTTTTTGACATCAGTGATCAACTTCATCCTTCAACTTCATTGGTCATCTTCTTATATGTGATATTTAGACATCTACTTGTTTGATTGTGATCAAATGATCCATTATGTACTTCCAGTTCCTTATACTTGTATACAGAGTGGATCTGCTTGTACTTGATATGCGGACATGCTTTACTTTCTCTGAGCATGGGTATGCTCACCTCAAACAATTGTTTCTTTCTAATCTTCTTTTTTAGCTTAGCAAGCTAAAATCTGGTGAAGTCCTTCTCGATTTTTGACAGGTTTCCTTTCCATGTACTTAATACATTTTGGCCATCATGTACCCCTTCTAACCTCACATATTAGGGGGCATCTATTATAGCTCCAAATATCACTCTTGGTATTTGTGATGCTTGATTTATGGCCTAGGGCAACCCCTCCTTCCAGACTTGGTCCAAATATTTAAAAAACATTTTTTTACTCCCTTTACGCGACTTTGCCTCATATTAAACATGTGTACACGTGGGTCAGTATATACCCAACCCACGTATATGTCTTAAAACACTTAAAAAATTAAATTTCCTTAATTATGGGCAGAGATCACATGTTTTACCTATTGATTACCTATTAGTGGCCATGGCCCAACTGTTCCCAACTGTTTCCCAACTAAAAAACTACTTTGGGAGAAGTATAAAAAGACTTCAATGGGAAGGCCTTAGGGAGGAGAGAAAATAGAGAATTACTCTAATAAGATTATCTCCTGCTCAAGTTTGAATATCCCTATGCTTCAAGCACTTCCCTAAGTTCAAGAAACCCTTGTTTCCTTGAGAGTTGATATCCTTTCACTTGTTAGAGATATCCTTGTATTGGTTATGGAAGGAGCCTTTTGAAGATCGGGACTAGATGGACCTGGAGGACAGTTCCACTTAGAGCCGGAAGAGGAAGACTTAGGTGAACTCTTTCTATGTTTTATTATAGTTATCTGCAATAAAAAGAAACATTGCCTTGTTCTTGATATCAACTTTGTTCATGCATCTGATGTTATTGTTATGGTTTATATATGAATGACTATTTCAATGTATAACTAACCATCTACTTATATGTTATAAAGTTGATTTCATTATAGTTCTTTATCTATATGCTATTATGCATCTTTGAATTGGTTGTTTTGTAGGTTCAAAGATCGTGAGGAGTTGCAAAGGGTTTGAACCCTGGCTAGAACTACCTGAATGAAGGACCCCCGGGTATGTACATCCTCGCACAGTTTGTTCGTTTAAGTATTTTGCCTAAGTTATATGCTTGTTTCTTGTTGTAGATTACTCCTGCTCTGCTAGGGTTCTGACCCAAAGCCCTAGGGGACTTTATCCCTTAACACCGGGCACTTTGCCTCCATCATGTTTTATAACACGTTTTGGGACAAGGCCGCATAAAAATCGGGGTCTGTTTTCTTTAGGAATAAAAGTCGTTTGAACAGAAGGTTTAGCCAGTGCAACAAAACCACATAAATGCCTTTTTTCTATTAAAACAGACAAATACACGTGAAAACACAAAATACACAAAAAACATTGAAAAATTCGATAATCTGGACTTCAAGTTTCATCAATTCAGTCTTTATTTGCCTATCAGGTCTGCGTTGATCACAAATCGCATATCACGTTGTCAATGGCCCTGTATATCGGGGGATCGCCAATCGTCGATTGCTGATCCAACGATCCGTTGATCGCCAATAAGCTGATTAGATTTGGAGCGTTGATCTATTGCCTAATTGGATGGTCCAAATTGCATCGCATGTCGCTATCGCATCGCCCCTTGGTATCTGGGATCGCTGATCTCCCGACTGTTGATTTAATCCTGGCCATTGATCTGTTCTGATCCGAAGGTGGAGATCACACGAAACTTATCGTTATCACATATCACAATCGCTATGGCCTGGGGTCCTGCCTTTGGCATCCACCGACGACGATTGTTCTAATCACCGATATTGGCAATCGCAAATCTCATGTCATTGGTTCTAAAGTCCCAATATTGCCGATTGCCTACTCTCGACTCCGATTAATCAGAGATCACTGATTGGGGGTTTTAAAAGCCCAACCTTAAGTCTACCCTTTACACTTCTTTCGATGTGATTTTCCTTATAAGGATTTTAGAGCCATTTTTACGAGAAAAAGCCTCATTTTTCAAAGGAACCAAGGCAACTCTTTTCGTGATAACTTCATCATCCAGACTCGGATTGATGTGTTGTTCGCACCTACATAATCAGGACGATGAGATCTATGCTCTAGTCCTAGGCCGACATCACTCTGAACACTTTGATTTTTGAGTGTTCATAAACCCTTTGTCCTGTGTGTCTTTCTGGAGCCACTTGGATCAATCCTCCCCACTAAGGAGCTTTCGGTCCTCCAAAAGCATGAAAAATAATATGCACTCTCTCTATACCCTATTTGCATCACGACTATCCTGAAAAGGTATCGCTTCCATCTCCTTCACCTTTGTTCTTTGGAGCCTCAAGCGACAAACCAACACCTGCTACCTCTGCATCCTGTAGTTCATTGTTTTGCAAATTACATGCTTGAATGACATGACCAACTAATGACCCAAAATGTCCCATACTTGCCACGAGTTTATAACACATACTCGGTGGTCAAGTTTACAACAAGATGGACGTAATATCCCAGCTATGACAACAAGGCCAAGCTATCATGGTTGCTTCAAAAAGTGATGGAAAACATATCATCACTGCAACACATGACTTACATACATAAGGCCAAACACTATTGTTTCGACAAGTGATGGAAACATAACATCACTTTCAGAGTGCAAAAATACGACTCAAAACATGACCAGACATCCTTGTTGCTGACCAAGTGATGGAACCACATCATCACTTTTACATTTTAAAATGCAACAAATGATTTACAAAAGAATGACCATGAAATGACAACATGTCTAGAAACCATTTTTCACTTATCATGGTGAATGGGTCACCTCCTTGAGGTGGTCTTGCTTGTTGAACAACTTCTCTTCCTGGTTCACACACCGACGCTTTATCTTTAAGGCGCTGCTCTGGATGGAGCCTCCAACAAGTGGCTCTTTAATGGCCATTTTGGTTGCAATGACTGCAATAGGCTTTCTTCCTCCATATTTGCTTAACTTGTTTCCTTTCATGTTGTTGAGAAGGTCTTTCACGCCTCATGAGTGCTGCTATTCTCTTCCAACACTTAAAAAATGTATGGTTAGGTAAACCACAAAAGATACATGTTTTTCAATGCCTTGATCTTCCTTCATTATTAACAACATGACCATAATCAAAATGAACATTCGAAGATCAAAAATGGTTATACCTTCCCTTGTTGTCTTTGATGTCAGTATGGCGATGAGAGCTTGCCTCCGCTCTCTCCCTACAATGGAAACTACCATGGGATGATGGGGATGTGTTCCCATCATTCTCTTTCCTCGGTGATGTCTCAGACGAATCTAACACCTTTGAGCACTCTCCTTTAGTGTATCTCGAGCCTGCAAATCGATGTTCATGCACAAGCTCCAAAGGTTGGTTCATGCCTTGGTTATTAACACCAAGTTATTCTTTCTCCTCATGCCTCGTCCTTGTAAGGAGCCTCATGTTTGTCCCTATATTTGGGATCTCCAAATCTCCAACAGACATCATACTATGAGAAGATGAAATCAAAAGGAAATCAACATCTTTTACCTTCTCTTTCGATTTGGAAAGATCTGATGAGGGTTGCTCATCATCCATCGTTGGTGGTTCACTAACTATCTCAGCGCATTCCCCAACTTCTTTCCTGACATACCCAAGTCCTGCCTGACGGGGTAATTCCTCTACTTTGATGGAATTGACAATGCCTTGGCCATTAATGCCCAAGCCTTTTCTTTCATACCCCATTCTCTTCAACAGTTTGGAGCTAATTCCTGTGGTGTGATTTTCAAAAATAGCGAAATCATCATCAAGACACATACATAAAGATGGAGAACTACTTTTTACCTCACATGGGTCTCGTTGTAGCTTTTCCAAGGCCTCATCCTTTGCTTGCAACTATCATAGCAAACTTTGTTTTTCCTCTTTCTCTTCATGTAGACGCATCTTCAATTCATCATTCTCTGTTTGAAGATTATGCTTGTTTTGCTTCAGTTCCTCCATGGCCTCTTCATTGGCTTGCAACTGAATATAATCACACCTTTTCCTCTATCTCTTTTTGTAGAGATTTATAGATAATTTCCACTTTCTTGGAAATGTTGAGCATGGTCTCGTACATTGCTCTTTCATCCTCTGTCATTGTTCACACTGCAATTCACATCAATGCAAAGACCACTCTGATACCACTTGATCCAGGTCTAGGTGTGACGAAGGACCCTTCCAAGACCTTGTACTTTCGTGATGTGTTAAATTGCATTTTAAAATAACATTAATGAATACATCTGTATGCAGAAAAGAAGAGAAACATAACAATCATCAGCACATGAAAACATAAGCGTTGATAATGGAGTTCGTCTAGGAGGGACTACATCTTCAGGCCCTGGTGTCAAGATGGTGTAGGCTACTGCATTAAGTGTTGTCAACAAAGGTGATGTACACAAGAGATGATGTTGCGATCATACAAGGAAAAATTCCCTCACGCAAGAGTGGCTCTAAGAGATGTTCCACAACTGGAACTCTCAATCAAAAGACTCCTATCAGTATGACACAAAAACATGCATGATCAACATCCCGCCAACATGGCATAAAAAGGATTTCAAAACAAAACATGAATGACGACAACAAGAGTATCCCATCAACATACAACAAGGGATATCAAAGCATAACCTGAAGAGTTATGACAACAAATACATCATGTATAAGATTCTACATCAAATCAAGCAAGGAATCATGACAACATGTAATTAATAAGAGCATATCTCAATATCAATCAAGGATCCATGCAGCATAATGTATAAAGAAGAAGTATACAAACAAATCATACACCTCACACCACAAAGGGCATATGAAGAAGCGGATGTTCGTATCTTTAACAAACAATCCACCATGAATACGTTGTTCACATTGTTAATGCGCAGGCACGGCCCATTACCAATCTGTACTTTGGCTCCCCTTGCATCGATAGTTTTCTAGATTTCACCATCAGGACATCTGAAACATAGTTGTCAATAAGCTGAAGCTTGCTAAACCATCGATCTCACAACATCGACGGTTAGAAGAAGATTGCTATGGATTCTTGGGCTCTTTAGCTCTCGGGCTATCTGGCTCTGTAGTGCTCTGAATATTCGCTGCAGTTTTGTGGCTCTGCCTGACCTTCTGGTTCTTTGGCTACCTTCTTGCACTACATCGGTCATGCTCTGCTGCTCTGTCTTTCAAGCGCTCTGGCTTTTGCACGAGCATTGTCTAGCTATCTCTGTCTTAGTCTATCCCTCTTGTTCCACGGCTGTCCGTCGGGGGTAGCCTCCTCATTGGGATGATTTTGGCATTCAGGCTCTCTGTCCTCTCCCGTAGGCTCTCTAGCTCTCTCTCCCTCTGGCACGCAGGCTCCCAGGCACTCTACCTCCATTGTGTTTTATAACATGTTTTGCGACAAGGCCGCATAAAAATCGGGGTCTGTTTTGTTTAGGAATAGAAGCCGTTAGAACAAAAGGTTTAGTCAGCGCAGCAAAACCACATAAATGCCTTTTTTTATGTTAAAATATACAAATACATACAGAAACACAAAATACACAAAAAACATTGACAAATCTGATAATCCAGACTTCAAATTTCATCAAATCGGGCTTTATTTGCCTATCGGGTCCGCGCTAATAGCAAATCGCATATCGCTCTGTCAATGGCCCTATATATTGGGGGATCGCCGATTGCTAATAAGCCGATTAGATTTGGACCGTTGATTTGTTCCCTGATCGGACGGTCCAAATTGCATCGCATGTCGCTATCGCATCACCCCTTGGTATCTAGGATTGCCGATCTCCCGACCGCTGATTTAATCCTGGCCGTTGATCTATTCTGATCTGAGAGTGGAGATCGTGTGTCGCTGATCGCTATTGCAATCGCTACGGCCCAGGGTCTTGCCTTTGGCATCCACCGACGCCAACTGTTACGATCAACAATATCGGCAATCACAAATTGCATGTCGTTGGTTCTAAAGTCCTGATATCGCCGATTGCTTGCCCCCGACTTTGATTAATCGAAGATCGCTAATCGAGGGTTCTAAAAGCCCAGCCTTAAGTCCGCCCTTTGTACTTCTTCTGATGTGATTTGCCTTATAAGGCTTTTAGAGCCATTTTTATGAGAAAAAGCCTCCTTTTTTCAACGGAACCAAGGCAACTCTTTTTGCGATAACTTCATCATCTAGACTCAGATTGAAGTGTCGTTCTCACCTCCATGATCAAGACGACGAGATCTACGCTCTAGTCCTGGGCCAACATCATTCTAAACACTTTGATTTTCGAGCATTCATAAACCCTTTGTCCTGTGTGTCTTTTTGGAGCCACCTGGATCACTGAGTAAAAGAGCTTTTAAGGTTTCTTCATCCAAATTATCCATTTTTTCTCTTTTAACATTATAAACAAATCTTTCTACCAAGTCTTCAAGATTCTCATATTCTTTTTGTGTCATTTTAAAGACTTCATCTTTAAGGTTACTAGGCATACAATAGTCTCTATACTTGCCCAAGAAAGCCTCCTTCTGTGCCCATGTTGTTATGGAATGCACTCCTAAACTCATGAACCATTTTAATGTTGAATCTTTTAATGTGGCAGGGAATAATTTCAACTTTTGAGCATCATGCAGATAGTCATATAATCTGCATAATACTTCAAATTCGAAGAGAAATGTCTCTGGATCTTCATTTCTTTTCCCATGGAAATTAGGAAGAATCGAGGGTGATATATTTTTCATTGTGAGGATTGTATCTTCATCAAGAATAGGGAATCCCAAAGGATTTTGATTCCCTCTGCCTCTATCCCCTCCTCTACCTCTACCTCTTCCTCTTCCTCTGCCTCCAATCCTATCCTCTTCACCATGGACATTATGTACTTCTCCTTCTTCTTCAGCCATGATAGATTCTTCGAAGCTAAGATTGTATTCCTCTAATCTTTCTAGTTCCTCTATCAATGGTTATTCAGAATAAGTTTCCAATCCCTCCTCTTCACTAGGAATTTCTAATTCTTCTCCCACAATTTGTGCACCAATGGGGGACAAAAATATTACTCCTGTGGTTGGGGATGTAGGATTTTCTTCAATTACAACTTTAGTAGAGGAAGTAGGTGAAATTTTGGATTGAATTTCTGATCTTGAGACTTCAGGAAGTCTTTTTTGACCTCTAAATGGAATTTGGGTTTGAGTAGGTGGTCTTGAATCCCGAAATCGTGGTGGAGTGAGTGGATTTGTGGGAATTAAACTTCTTCCTCATCCTACAATTCTACCCCTAGAGTCTCTATCCCTACGCATGTCATGTTTTAAATTAATGATGGTTTTGTTTGTTGTTGTTGTTTTTACTTCTATTTATACTTCCCCGACAACAGTGTCAAAATGTTTGGTCAATTCAATGTCCTTGAATTGGCAATCATAAATTGTCAACCAGGGTGCGTAGACTGATGAAGTATAGGTGCACAATATGTGCTTAGAAGTTGTTCTAGTAGGTCATTATGTATTTGTCAAGGTCTAAGGTTAAGATGGGGTGATGTTTTTCAATTGTATTAATGTTGTAATTCTTAAGGATGTTGATTAAGTTTCCTAGGAATTAATCTCTATTCAATCAGTTTGTGGATGATGTGAGGGAGATTTTACTTATGTTAGATTGTTGGGATTTGATTCTAAATCTCTTTGCTACAGCTCCTAATTCTCTAAGTGAAAAATGAAACCTTACTCTAGCAGCTATGAAGGAATATTATTGAACTTAATTGATTTAGGAGAGGTCTTCTCACTTGTTCAATTTCTGCTCAAACAAAGTAATCCAAGAAACGTCTATGAATTGAACACACTTCAATTATACTGGATAATAAGAAAATGAAATAACGGTGCAGCACTAGGTATAAAGAAAGTAAACAACAACCTAATCTAGGTATAAAGCAAAGTAGAGTTCTTATGCAGATAACAACTCGAAATCGTTATACAGCATGATCACACAAAATAGAGCAATTGAATAATTGAAGGAAATCAAATTGTATTTGATTAAAACCTACCACTGTTTGTAGGGGCCCTCCACATAACAGTTCAGAGCTTCAAATCAATACAATGCTTGTACACAAAAACCAATTTCATTCACATGAAAGTCACAAATTGTTTAGAAAACATATCATTCGGCGCGCACCCAAATAATAGTGCGGCCATTAGCTTTATAGCATGTATCTTGCATAATTGTACGAGGATCCAAGCCTAATATCTATTAACCCTATCTAAACTTGTATCGTGAAACTGTCTTTTTGCTATTTTGAAAGCAAAACGATAAGGTTTTAGCTGATCTCGAACTCTGTTCTGCGTTAATCCAACGGTTGGTTCGGAGTTTGACTGTGATCTCATGTGCCTCTTTTAGAAAACAGTTTCGAGTGGATAGGAAGGTATCCATAAGGGAGTCATCTTCTATCCATCCACACCTTTTTCTGCTGAACTTGAACTCTGGAACCTCGCAAACAATGAAGGCAGCTACAGAATCTTGGACTAGCTATGGAAACAGGCTGATTCGGTAGCTAATTACAACTTTAGTTAAAACAAAAGGGTATACAACTGAATATGAACAAGAAAACATACTAATGCATACCTTCATCAAAACCCTATAGATATGCCTTTATTAAGTGGTAAATATATATGAAAAAGAGAGGATTATTGGGCAAAAGGATGTCATGGTAGGACAATCTTCAGATCCTACATGAGTCTAAGGGGTCACAATATAATCAAAGCTGACATAACAATAATAATATAAGGGCACAACAATAACAATATTCGGCTTCAATGGGGCATAATAATAACAATGTGGGTACAACTAGGGCACAACAATAACAATAACAGGCTACAATGACAATAGTAATGGGGGAATCACTAGTATTATAGGGACCTAACACATATATCTTAGAATTTCAAAGGCCGACAGTTATGGTCATCGATGTATTTGATGCTTAGATGGTGACGTTGTTTTCAAAGGGCTATCTAAGCCTCTATGTGGTTGGTTTAAGGGTTATAAGCCCACAACTTTGCAAGATGCAGTTAGTAGAGCCAAAGATATGCATGATGTTGGTCCTAAGAGTGGATTTCCTTACAAACTATCATTTTATCAAAATAATAAAGAAGCTAAACCCTTTCAAGGGGAGTACACATGGAAATCAAAGTTGGGCAAGAAGAACCAAAAGGAGTTGAGAAAGAGAAAGCTTTGTTTCATATGTCAGGAGCTTTGGGTGCCTAGACATAGATGTGTAGGGAAGGACAAACATGGCAAGGCACACTACATTAAGGTATACTCAAATAGTCACAATGATGAGGAGGATGAGGATTTGGGGCAAGGATAGGTACAGGAACAAGGACACTTGACAATAGGTGAGGAGTCATCACAGGATTGGGCTACAGGCCTTATTATTGCATCCATGTCAAGACTTCCTAGGTACCATGTATTCAGAGTTACGGGGGTCATGTTAGGATAGAAGGTTATAATGTTGATTGATGGTGGGGCATCCCAAAACTTTTTAGATGCATCGATGGTGGATCAGAGGGAGATTTTGATGGACGAGTTTGAAATATTTACAGTGTTCATCAAATGGAGTACACTAGATGGATCCCCAAACTAAAAATAACCATGGGGAACTACACATTGATGGATGACCTTTCTGTGGTGGATGTACGAGATACCAATGTGGTACTCAATGTTCAGTGGTTTTACTCCATTGGAAGATACATTATTGATTAGAGTAGGATGGAGTTTACAAACCATGACGACAAGAAGGTAGTTTTGCAGGCCATGCACCAATATCCACCCATAATAGTATCATATCAGAGTATGGAGGCAATGTAGCGACATGGAGGCATAAAATGGGTAGTAAAGCGCTAAATTTCTGACAAAAGGCATCTAGAGCAACCTCGACAGTATCAATATGACATTCGGGCATTATTGCGCAAAGCAAAAGAAAAAATTGTTGACATTCCTCCAAGTAAACATTCAAATAGAGGATTTGAGCATGTAATAGAGTTGGAAGAGGGGTTGCAGACTGTTATAACTAGCCCTTATTGTCATCCCAAGTTCTATAGGGATCAAATTGAAAATTTTATCAAGGAGTTACTAAGATTGGGCCACATTTTTCCTAGTTCTAGCCCCTTTGCTTCTTTGTTAGCAATGACTAAGAAGAAGCATGGCACCTTGAGGATGTGCATTGATTACCGAACATTAATAAAAGGAAAATCAAAAGTTGATACCCCATTCCAAGGATTGATGAGTTGATGGATAAACTAAGTGGTGAAGAGTATTTTTCAATAATAAATATTTTCTCTGGCTACCATCAGATCCAATTTTGGGAGCAGGATATCCTAAAAACTGCTTTTATGTGCCACTATGAGTTTCTGGTTATGCCATCTGGGCTAATAAATGACCCTACAACATTTTGGTCATGCATGAACATGTGTTCAACAAACAATTGTAGAAGTATTTGTTGGTTTTCTTTGACGACATTCTCTTCTACAATAAAAATTCGGAGGATCACCTCAAGTATTTAAACGAAGTGTTGGGAATTTTAGAAGAGCAGAAGTTCTATGCAAAAGTGTCCAAGTGTGAGCTTAGTATGACTGAGATGCTATATTTAGGGCATGCGATCAAGGAAAACATGGTTTAGGTGTACCACGAGAATTTCAATGCAATCATTGAGTGGTCTACTCCAAAGAATGTGACTGAATTGGAGATCTTCTTGGGCCTTTGCACATATTACAGGAAGCTTTTAAGGGTTCTCATAGCTGACAAACCTCTTAGAGACCTCACAAAGAAGGTAGCTTTCAATTGGTCTAATAAGGCATAGGAAACCTTTAAAAGAATGAAGTAGGTAATGAGTTCAAGCACTATGTTGGCACTACAAGACTTCACTCAGTCATTCGCGCTTGAGTGTGATGCTTCGAGGATAGGAATAGGAGTAGTGTTAATGAAAAATCACCACCCCATTGCCTTTGAGAGCCACAACCTTAAGGATTATGCGCAACATTAAACTTTATATGATAAAGAGATGTTGGCCATTATGCATGCACTAGCCAAGTTTAGAGACTACTTAATGGGGAACAATTTTAAAGTGAAGACTTATCATAATAGCTTGGAGTTCCTCATGGAGAAAAAAGAGTCGAGTGAGAGGCAACAGAAATGGATCAACAAAATTTAAGCATGTGATTTTGAGATTGAGTATGTGAAGGGAAAAACAAATGTAGTAGCAGATGCTCTTTCTAGAATTTCATCCATCCTCTCTCTCATGGAGATTACTAGTGACTAGAAATCTCTCCTGTTGGTGGAGTACTCCAAAAGCAATTTTTTTTTGTGAGATCCTTGATGGGATAATCTAGGATGACAAGTACCATATCATTGATGACAGTATGTATTACAAAGACTAGATTGACCTAGTACTAGAGTCCCAACTCAAGGAAAAGATCATGTAGACAACACACAACTCACCCCTAGAAGGGCACCCTAGGTACTTGAAGTTCTATAGGCAAATTAGGGAGAGGTTCACATGGAAGGGCCTTAAGACGAATGTGTTGAGGTTTGTGAAAGAATGCATTGTTTGTCAATAAAACAAAGCAAAGCATACTCATCTAGTAGGGTTGCTTCAATCAATTCCCATACCAGAGCAAAAATGTGAAAGCATGTCCATGCATTTCATCACAAGATTGCCCCAAGTGCAAGGGAATGATTATATTTATGTGGTGGTGGATATGCTCACAAAGTTTGTGTTGAGAAATCAATATGCTAGTAGATTAGGATTGATTCCTCTTTATTGATAATTACTTGTGAATATTTGTTGGCTTCTTATTAAAATTATGTTCTCTTCATCAAGCAATTACCGAAAATATAAAATACATGATCACAAAAGACAAAGAACATAAAGATATGGGCTCCAAGCCAGGGAAAAACCCAAACAAATCCTCTTCTTATGGAATCAGATCAAAGTGAGATATCCAAAACTACCAAGACTTCAACAAAGACCTAAGTCAACCCTCCTTAAAATATCCTCCAACAAAGTCAAAATCAACAAAATTCAATGTTGGTCAAACCTTGTCAAATATGGTCAAACATAAAAATTTAGACCTGCAATTTCGCAAAATTTCCCTAACACCTTCACACGTATGAACATAAATAAGCAAAAATTTGAGTTTTTCTCTCTCCTTTGTCTTCACTATCTTTCTTCTTCTATTTGGCATAGAAATCAATATATGTGATAAGTGATCAAATAAGGTCGAAGTGTCTTCTATTTATAGTTGTCCAGGAGGTTGAAGAAGTGCCTCTTCTAGGCTAACTTGTCCAGGCAGGCATGAGTTGGTCTTGTGGATGACAAATTGTCTCTTTTGACTCAAAATAAAATATTTTTTTCTTACAAGTAGTCTGTTGGCATTATGGCTAAAGTGTTGTCCTTGATGGCAACCCATTCAGGTGATAGATCACAGTACTTCAAGTCAGCAGCAAAGATTGATGATCAGCTATCAAATATTGAAGAAAATAAGGGGTACGCAGGTACACCTTACAGAAGGTGCGTACACGTAGGCCGGTGTTACATAAAGTGCGTACATACCCGCAGTTATCCCGTTCAGGAGGTGCGTACCCCCAGTTCACTTACTTCAAGGCAGAGAAAAGCACACGTGGGGTTTCTTATGTTTAACTCTTGGTATTTAGCCGACGGAATTGTGTTATTATGGTTTTGGCCCATGGTATTGTTTTATATTATTATTATTATTGAGCCCCATGATCCATGATTTGAGGAAGAGCTTGCCTATATAAAGCAAAGGAGATCATTTGGCTTGAGCATGTTTTGGGTTGAACATCTTATGAGAGCTAGATCTGAAATACTATGATCTCTTGGAGTAATGTCTAGATCTAAATAAGGCGTAGATGCGGAGGTGCGCGGCACCACAGAAGGTGCAGTGCAAAGGCACCACAGAAGGTGTAGTGTGGAGACACCACAGAGGCGCCACAGAAGGCGCAGTGCAGAGGTTCCACAGAAGGCGCAGTGCGAAGGCGCCACAAAAGGCGCAGTGTGGAGACGCCACAGAGGCACCACAGAAGGCGCAATGCGGAGACGCCACAGAAGGCGCAGTGCGAAGGTGCCACAGAAGGCGCAGTGCGGAGACGCCACAGAGGCGCCACAGAAGGCGCAGTGCGGAGGCACCATAGAAGGTGCCACAGAAGGTGTAGTGCGGAGACGCCACAGAGGCGCCACAGAAGGCGCAGTGCTGAGACGCCACAGAGGCGCCACAGAAGGCGCAGTGCGGAGACGCCACAGAGGCGCCACAGAAGGCGCAGTGCAGAGGCGCCACAGGAGACGCCACAGAGGCGCCACCGAAGGTGTAGTGCGGAGGCACCACAGAAGGCGCAGCTGCGAAGGTGCGCGGCACCACAGAAAGCGCAGCTGCGAAGGTGCACGGCACCACATAAGAACAATGCGTACTTGTACGTAGGCATTACATGGGTGAAGCTGCGTACTTCTCTTGAAATCAAATTAGCTATCTATGTTTATCCTTGCTGTGTTCTGGGTCTGGTTTCTGGTATTATGATCTGATAACAGCAGTCTGAGAAGTGATTGATTATGTCCTTAATGACGCATCTTCATGTGATCTGATGGACTAGATCTGATTGATGACTCTCATTGTATATGTATTGATCTAGTGATTGGGTGATTCAGAAGGTTGTTTGATTATGAGCTTCAATGTGGTTATTGGGTCTAGTATGAAAATTGGATGAAACATGGCCTTTCAGATTATGTGTTGTGCTTCAGTGTATCCAGTATGAAAATTGATGAAACGTTGTACCTGGAGGAGAGAAGATTGTAGGCTAGCGCCTACGTACTAGTACTTAAGCTAGTACAAAAGCAAAGGGGAATCTTTGGAGCATTGTAGCAGGTAGCAGCCTGCGTACTAGTAAATGGATCGGCTAGTACAAGACCAAAGGGGGTTGTAGCTCCCGTACTGGTATAAGACTGCACCAATACAAATATTGAAAAAGGATTTTCTTATTAAGAAGAAGATTGAGATGACTTGCAGCAGGTGGTTTTCTCCCACATTGGGTTTCCACCTTATATCATGGTGTTCATGTGTGTGCCTTATTTGTGATGATCTATTCTATGTTACTGCATCTGTTAACTGATAATATGGTTGATAATGTTCTAATGCACTCATTGAAGATCAATTAACTTAATCATAAGAATTTTTGGAAGTAGCATATATGAATCTGATTATGGAAATGGAAAAGTTTTATTAATGTGATAATACTGATTCACCCCCCCCTCAGTATTATTTCCAACAGGAGGACCATCCAGGAGCATCAAATAGAGATCCAAGCTTTGTCTCTCAATTTGGAGAGGGCTAAGTGGATTATCAGGTATTTGGAGTAGAGGAACAAATAGCTTGAAGACCAGCATGAGATCATGGAGCTACAAAACATCTGCGAGAATCGCCAAGCTGCCCAACATAGGAGGATTGAGCTCACTCCATTAGAGCAAGAGATTAACAATGACTGAGAGTCTTGGCTCGAGCGTATCAACATCCACCTTGAGAGATTGTTAGAGAAGGCCGACAAGGACAAAACCATATTGAGGCGGATGTTTTATCACTACAGGGCACGGAACATGAGTTCAAAGGCTCGGATAAGGAGTTTTAGGACGAAATTGAGCAAAGCGACAAAAAGGAAAAAGAGGAAAAAAGAGAAATATCGGCTTCGAATCTTGGCTGAAGCCTCTATGGCCCAGCATAGCACTTCATAGGGAACCTCCAGCCCAAATTTCAAAAAAATTGGGGCAATTTTGGTCACGTGACAAATTTGTGGGCACAAAATAGGGTTTTTCTCCCTTATTATTGGGAGCTACAAATCAAGAATGGTTTTCATTTTTTGATTCAACATGAAAACGCATGACTGCTGGTGCATGGCCAAGAATTTTGGTCAAGCTTTGAGTCCCCAGGAGGTCAAAAACACTTAAAAATGACCTCTCTGCCCCTATTTTGACACAAAGGAAGCAGTCTTGGGAGAATGAAGTTTTGGAGGGTCAAATGAGCACCAAATTTAGAAATTCCACTTGGGTTGGAAAGTAGACAGGCAGGGATTTCCAACAAGCACATTTATGCATAATTTGGACTTTAGCAGGTACTTCAAAATTACCTCCAAAGTGGCGTGACACATATAGTTTTTGGCGCGACGCATATAATTTTTATCGCGGTGCACAGGGACCCAAAGGCCAAAATCACTTCCGCTCCGCGACATTTCGATTCGCGAATTTCTCCAAGACGGCTCACTCATTTAAACTACATATTTTTCAGCACCTAAGGCAAAGTTTAAAGTATTTTCACTAAAGGTTGGCTCCTATCCAAGTGGAAAAGGAAGGCGAGCAGTCACCCAAGCAATTTTTCATTTTTGTAACGTTGCACCTGTCACTAATGGTTGGATTTCTATTTCCAGTTTGTACTGATTTGAAAAACTCCCCAAATATGGGTCGTTTCATTTCCCAATGGGAAAGTCTATTTATTGCATGTAAAACCATTTGCAAAGGGTTGGTTGTAATTTCTAGGAGACTGTGGGAGAGAAACTCAGTTCTTCATAGTATATTTTGACAGAGAATTAATGAAAGGCAGTGGCTCTGGTTCATGAGATTCATGTGGTGTGAGTGTAGCAAATGTGTTCTCTTTATGTTTCATATGTTTTTCGTTATGTTTCACAGTTCATTCATATTCATTTCCAGTGAAATTTTCTAAGTAGGATAAGGTAGAATTCATGTTTACTGCTCCGCCTGTGGGAAAGTTTAACGTTATGTGTTCTTCTTCTATTGAAAAGGATTCATGTGTTCATGCCCTTTTCACCCTCCTAAACAATCTTTCCATTTCGCATTATTTCAAATTTTAATTGCTAGACTTTTCGCTTGTCTTGCCTCACGAAATAATCTGTGCCTTTGTGTTAAATTCTCTGCTCATGCTGTTCGTTGGTCCCATACATCCTAGAAACTCATTCATTTATCAAAATTTGCCTCTTGTATCCATATTTATTTACTATCCTAAAATCAATATTCATTGAAAGTCATCTCAAACCATATTGTTTATCTATTCACTGAGTGTGACACGGAGAGAGCTCTCTCCTATTCTGGTAGGGCCAGCTACCAGACTGAGCGTGGTTTGTGGTTACCCTGAATTTTGCCTTCCTTCAGCCTAAGGCAGATTTAGGTGCTAAAATAATGGCGACTCCACTGGGGATTGAAATTACTCCCCTTACTTCTTGATAATTCCGAGCTTCCGGATGATAAGTTTAGGATTTGATAGGCTGAGTGAGTTGGTTGTGTCCTTTGATTTTTCTTAATAGCACGCTGGCTTCTAGAAGATATACCAGAGCTAATCTAGATCCAGATCCAATGTACATCTACGAAAATCCAAATTTGATTCCAAGAATTCATCGTCAAGAGAACTCTATATCTCCCGTGTTCAAATCCCATTCATCCCTTACATTTTTGAGTATCTTGAAGAGCTAGATTTTGATGAGCAGTTTGAAATATCATTATTCGTGATCAAATCCGAAAGGGCGGTTGACTCTACTGTCCCCAATCCAAAGTTTCTTGTAGACTTGGAAACTGAAAGGGCTAACCAGTCAATTGATAATTACATTGTGGTACAGCTTCAAACTCCAATTGTTAGCCCCCTACAAACTACGCGCACTCCTCCAACACCTCCAAGGCCAAACCCACTAAGAGTGATGGCTGCGTTTTTTGCACCTCTTGTCTTCCTGAATGTTTTAGATGATATGCCCACAGATTATCAAAGAAAAATCCCATTTTTTGATGGCACTCCTAACAGAATTACTGCTCAGCAACATGTGGACAGAATGTAAGATTTCTATGAACTTCACGATATTGATGCAGAGAATGTGGCAATGAGACTCTTTGTAAAGACGTTTGCAGGTGAAGTGAGGAAATGGTTCAAAGGTTTGCCGGCTGCATGTATCGCTACCTTGGCTGACCTACAAAGACAATTTTTAGGCTGCTGGGAAGTGAAAAAGAATCCTCTTCAAATTCTAGCTGAATATGAGCAAATCAAACGAAACGCTGGTGAGTCGGTCCAAGACTATTGCATTAGATTCAATTCTGTTTATAATGAAATTCCCAATCATCTAAGGCCACCTGTGGGGCTAGCCATGGTGAAGTTTCCAGATGGTTTTGATGCTGACATGGCTTATCAATTAAGAGAGGGAGAACCGGCCACAATGGAAGACATGCAGAAGATAGCGGTCAGCATTGAAGCAAATTTGCTGACCAAGAGGGCTAGAACAAAGGCAGAAAAGAAGGTCATCGTAAAAGAAGAATCTTCCTTGGTAGATCAATTACTCCAGAAGGTAGAGCAGATGCTTGAAAGGGTGAAACTTGACAAACCTAAGCCACAAGTTAGAAATCCTAACTTTCGTGGCCAACTACAGCCACAATATAGAATAAGGCAGAGAGATCAGCAAGCCCAAGACCAAACAACACAACATCCAGTACAACCACCTTTGCAGCAAAAATTTTGTGCATGGACCAGAGTCAGATGAGGATGGGAATATAATAGGTGAGGAAAACCACTTCTTTACTCTGGATGATTTGCCTATTTATATTACCGAGGATGAGGAGTATGCAGAAAGTTCGGCTGTATAGAAAGATGCAGATTTCATTCTAGCAAATGACATTGTTTTGGAGGAAGAATCAGATGAGTACCAAAGAGGCTATATGAATGCTCTGTCTGCCCAGCAGCAGCGATATTCACTTAGAAACACAGACGTTCCGGTTAAACCAAGTCTGAAGAGGAAGGACGGTGAGACATCGAAGAATGATTCATCAGTTGCACAAAGGAAAGGAAAGGAGGCAGTTGATCTAGATAGCAGCAAATCACCATCAGCAGAAAAATCAAATCAACCAATTGCATTGAAAGAAAAGGAAAGGAAAGGAATCCTAGTCAAAGAGGTAGAAAAAATTCCCGCTTTTAATTTAGAGAATGAAATTTCTAAATTGAAGGTATCTACTATCCATTCCCTTGACCGAAATAATGAGGAACAACAGTTATAGAGGGCAAGTATCTAAAATTTTAAATTTTGACCCAATGTCTGACATGGTGAATGTCGAAGATGATCAACCCGAAATGATTTTTGAGCCAGCATCGAATGGTGATTCTCCTGATAGTGATGTGCCACATTTTTATATCAGTTTAAGATTGCATGTTTTTGTGTTACATAATGCCATGTTCGATTCCGGAGCTTCTCACAATCTCATGCCCAAGGCTATCATGGATAAGCTGGGTCTGGAAATCACCCGGCAATACCATGATCTCTATTCATTTGATTCCAGCAGGGTAAGATGTATCGGGTTCATCAAAGACTTGGTTGTGAGTTTGGATCAAATCCCAATGAAGAATGTTTTGATGGATATTGTCGTAGCAGATATTCCTCCAAGGTTTGGCATGCTTCTTTCTAGGTCTTGGGTAGCGAAATTGAAAGGGACACTACAATTGGATTTCTCCTATGTAATGATTCCAGTGTTTGGCCAAATGAGGAAACTGTATCGGGAACAAAAGATGAAATACATGATTAGAAGCAAGGAGAAACCAATAAATCATCCGATTAATTATGTACGTAAAGATTTAGAGTCTTTTGTTTTGTATTCTAATAATTTCAATGATATCGATAGTCAGTTAGTAGAAGCATATGATATTCCAGAAATAACAGAAAATTTCAGAGGAGTTTTAAAGAAAGAAGGAAAAGAACAGCAAAACACCGTTGAGCGATCAGCTAAAAGTAATGGACAGCAAGCAGACAAAGCACATCAAACAGATTTTCAACACTTGCAAGAGGAGGAAGAAGGTTTTTGGACCATGGATTTCGATGGAGCAGTGGGAAATGATGGCGCTGGAATTGGGATTTGGGTACGCAGTCCTTTCTCCACCCCGAACAAAGTTCCTAGTAACGTGCGGGTATGATCTTACAAGTTAGCTTTTGATTGTTCAAATAATGAAGCTGAGTATGAAGCTCTGATTGCTGGCCTAAAAATTCTAAGAAAAATGGATGCTAGGAGGATTTCAATATATGGCGACTCCGAATTGGTGATTAAGCAGGTCAGAGGCGAATATCAAGCAAAGAATCCTCGGATGCGGGCTTATCGGAATGCAGTCCTAGACATCCTAAAATTATTTTCGGAATACACCTTGACATGTGTACCTCACATACAAAATAGCATTGTTGATGCTCTTGCTAAGGCAGCAAGTAGTTTGAAGATCCCAATGAACTCAAGTAATAAATTCGAAATCCATGTCAAGCATCGTCTGACCGTCTCGGACAATTAGAGATATTGGCAAGTTTTCCAAGATGATGAGGAGATTGATGATTTTATGCAAAACAAAGGTAAGTTCAACGAAACCTCAATTGATGTAGAAAATGACGATGGAAAAGATAATGGTAAAGATGATGTGCAGATCAACGAAATGGATGTGTTGCAGCTAAAGAATAATGTTATTCCTAAAGGCTTGATACCTTTAGAAGAACTCTTTGATCAAAATGATGTAGCCCGCAAACCAACATTGCAACCAACAAAGAACGGTGTGGAAGAGGTCAATGTTGGAACAACTGCTAATCCTAAATTGGTAAAACTGTTTAAAGCATTGCCACAAGAGATCAAAGACAAATATATCAGTTTGCTGTCTTCATTTGCAGATGTGTTTGCTTGGGACTATTCTGACTTAAAGACATATGATACCAATATAATTCAGCACACTATACCCATTAAGCCCAATCAGAAACCTTTCAGACAAAAGTTGAGAAGGCTAAATCCAAAGTTGTTGCCATCAATTGAAAAGGAGATAAACAGGTTGTACAAATCAGGGATCATCGTTCCCATCAGATTTTCGGATTGGATCTCTAATTTGGTGCCCATACGAAAGAATACAGGTGAGATTTGCTTATGTATTGATTTTAGAAATCTCAATAAAGTTTCGTTGAAAGACAACTATCCACTGCCCAAAATGGACCACATACTTCAGCAAGTAGTGGGAGCATCTCGTATGTCACTACTTGATGGTTATTCTAGATATAACCAAGTTTCTATCCATGAAGATGACCGAGACAAGACATCATTCACCACTCCTTGGGGAACTTTTCATTACGCTAAAATGCCTTTCGGTTTTAAGAATGCGAGTGACACATTTCAGCGTTCAATGGACTTGGCTTTCGCGAATGAGAAGGATATCGTTTTGGTTGTGTACCTTGATGATCTGATGGTGTTTTCCAAATCTGATGAAGAACACATGTACCATCTAAAACTGTCTTTCAAAAGTGCAGAAAGTATGGCCTGTCACTGAATCCAAAAAAGAGCTTGTTCGCCATGGAGGAAGGCAAACTACTCAGGCACATTATCTGAAAAGACGACATTCATATTGACCCAGCACGTGTACAAGCAATTCAGCAAATTGATCTGCCCCGGAATAAGAAAGAGATTCAATCTTTCAATGGTAAAATGAATTTTCTAGGCTGCTTTGTACCTAATCTTGCTGAACACCTAAAAGAGATTACAAACATGCTTAAGAAGGACAGCCAAGTGAAATGGATGGAGGAGGTTGTAAAATCTTTCAATTGAGTCAAATTGGCTCTTTCTTCAGCTCCAGTTCTAGTCATCCTAGATTACACTTAGGATTTTATATTGTTTTAATTCACTTCGGAGCATACTATGGCAACTGTGTTATTGCAGAAAAGAGATGATCACGAAAGACCCAATGCATTCTTTAGCAGAGCTATAAGAGATGTAGCCTTAAAATACAACATCATTTAGAAGCAAGCCCTTGCACTTGTGAAAGCATTGAAATATTTTCGGGTATATATTCTACATTCTCATATTTTGGCCTATGTTCCTAATGTTGTTGTCAAAGATGTTTTAGTGCAGACCGATCCAGAAGGAAGACGAGGCAAGTGGATTGCAGCTTTGTTGGAATATGATGTGAAAATAAAGCCCACAAAGCTTCTTAAAGAACAGGGATTGGCAAAGTTAATGGTCGAGTCAAACTTGCACACCTTAGACATAAATCTGATCACTGCTATGTCCAATGAGAATGAGTAAGGATCGTCAATTCAGGTATCTCAAATGTTTGCTCTTTCTCCGTGGTATTCAGATATCATATATGTGCTTCAAAATTTGTCACCACTGCCCAGCATGACAAGAAACAAAGCGAGAACACTCAAACTGAAGGCTGCCAAGTTTTGCATTCTAAATTCTGCACTTTATTGGAAAGACGTCGGTGGCATTCTGTTAAAATTGTTTGGTGAAAAGGGAAGCAAAGAAGGTCATGGAGGATTTCCACGAAGGAGACTGTGGTGGTCACATTTTTTTGAAATCAACAGCAAATAAAGTCCTGAGAGCAGGATACTATTGGCTGACATTGTTCGCTGATGTATATAAGATGGTCAAGAGCTGTCATAAGTGTTAGATTTTCAAAGGAAGGCAGAAGTTACAGCCTTTTCCACTTAAGCCCATTGAGGTGAGTGCCCCTTTTCACCAATGGGGGTTGGATTTCATTGGTTAAATTCATCCCGCTTCTTCCAGTCAGCATAGATGGATCCTCACAACAACATATTATTTCACGAAATGGATCAAAGAAATTCCCACCAGACAAGCTACAGATGCGGTAATTATTTCATTCATTGAAAATAACATCTTGTCTCACTTTGGTTGCCCGAATAAGTTAATCACTGATAACGCAATACATTTCAAATCAAAAAGGATGGTAGAGTTTTGTCATAAATAATCACATCATTTTGGGTCACTCAACTGCCTATCATCCGCAAGGCAATGGATTAGCGGAGTCTTCTGATAAATCATTGGTCAACATCATCAAGAAACTGCTGGAAATAAACAAGAAGAGTTGGCATAAGAGGTTGGTCAATGCACTTTGGGTAGATCGTGTCAGTCAGAAGAAATCCATTTGTACGTCCCCGTTTGAGCTTGTTTATGGAGTTGACACAGTGTTTCCTACCTCTCTTGTAGCCCCGGTAGTCAAACTTCTTCAGGAGGCCGACAGTGAAGATGATCCTATGCAGAGAAGGTTGAATCAAATGGTCCACTTGCAGTAGACCAGAGAAGAAGTTTTCAAGAACACATCTAAGTTGTAGGAGAAGATTAAGAAAATTTATGACAGAAAAGCAAAGGCAGACAAATTTCAGTTGGATGATGTGGTGCTGAAGTGGGATGCAAGGAATGAGGAAAAAGGTAAGCACGATAAGTTCGAAAATCTCTGAAAAGGTCCCTTCAAGGTTGCAGCATATCGGGGTTAGAATGCATTTCTTCTGAAGGAAATGAATGGGGAATATTTTCCAGGAGGGCCGATCAATGGTCGGCTGCTCAAGTGGTACCATTTTTGAGTTTTTGACACTGCTTCCACTATCACTGTAAATACCATTTTATTCCAGTTTGGTTAGAGTTTGTCAACTTAGTCTTCAAGTCATTTCAATATCAAATTTGATTAAGTTTGTTGGTCATTTTAGTTTCATAAATGAGTCAGAGTCTTGTGTTGTTTGTCGAAATAATGACTCCATAGCCCAATGGATGAAGGCACTGTCTATATCTTCCAGAGATTTGTTGTTCTTGGCACCTCCAAGGAGCTACCATCCCCCATTGGAGCCAATGTTAGAGTCAGTCTTGTCAGTCCTCCGCCAGAGATCAAAACTCTTTCTGCATTTCATTTTTAGGAGTCTCGCTCCATTCACTCAGCTACATTCCGCTAGGGGCATGCCATAATCTGACAGAAAAGGTCTTGTTAGTCATTTCCCCTCATGTCTAACACCTGATGGCTTAGGTCTTTTCATCAATGTTCACTAAAGTCCATGACAATCAATGTTTGATCCTTTAATGGACAAGAGTCATTTTCAGTCATTAGGTCTAGGGATTAGTCAATTTGGTCTTCAACCATGTCCAATAAAGCCATGTAGACTAGAGGGAGGCCCTTACAAAGTTGTGATTCAAATATTTTCATCGTGATGTTGACAGATTACGACTGTTCTTCAAAAATCTGTTTTGAAGAAAAGTCAAACAGTGTGTCATTTGTGATAATTTTCAAAAAATTTTCTAGTTGATCTCTTCAAGTGCAGTCATGGTTTCCTTGGCCAAATTCCATGTCAACAACCCATGCAAAAAGTGCCAAAAAAATTTCATCATTTTAGCTAAAAAATCAAAGGGAAAAGTGAAATACAGATTTGCATTAAATCAGGGAAAGTGTCAAAACAAAACATTAGCAAAGTGGGTTTTGAAGAAACAAAAATCAAACCCATGACTCCAAATGTCTTTATAAAGAATTTCCACAAGGAACATAGTCATTTTGCATACCAAGGATAGAGAGAAACATTGCAAAGTGAGTGTGAGAAGCGAGCACACATTTTAGGTGAGTTTGGAGGAGTTTTCAAGGGCGCGGCGCACAGAAAGAGGAGCATGGCACACACAAAAAGCACAGTGCACAGGGTTTGTTGCATGGCGCACACCCACAAAGGCCCGAATTTGTTCGAAATTTGCAACAAATCGCATTGAATCCCTTCCAATTGCCAGGTAGGGTCTAAATCTTGGTTTCTAATCAAATTTTTGTGAACATGATGGTGGTTTATGGTCGTGTATAGTCGCAATAAAAACGCCTAAACCCTACCACTTGAAATCATCAAAGCCATTGTTGTTAGGGTTGCAAATTTGTTGTGTTGATGCCAAGGTTCCTCGTCCCTTTCATTTTTCCCCTTCCTTCCATTGTTCCCTTCCCCCCTATCCCAATTTTCCCTATTTTTACCTTACCCTAAAACATTACTAAACCCCTATTCCCTATCCCCTCCACTCATTTGTCAATGTAAACCCCAAAAACCTACCTTATAAAATCCCCAAACCCTCCTACATGTCCCTAAACAAAATTTCCCCCCATAACCCCTAATCCCATCATATTATTTCCCTTCCTAACACTTCATTTTTGCATTATTCCCCTTGGTGGCAGAGATCACAACAACACATACTTTCACTACCATGATTAAATGGCAGTCCAAGCACAGTCCGCATATAGCAATCATGGCATATGAGCATTCATCAAAGTATGATATGGAAACCCAAAGTGATTCATCCTTGAAAGAACAGGCTCCCCAGAGACATCAAAAAAGTGGAAAACATGTTAGGGATGAGCCAACCACCCTCACAGAATTGGAGGCCTGCCCTCTTGCTATGGCATGTTTCCAGAATTTGTCATGTTTGGAGTTTTGTCAAAAGGTAGCTAGTGTTCGAGTTCATAGTGAGTTGGCCCGTATTTGTGTGCTTCACTTACATGGAGATCACTCTATCTTGGATGGTGTCACCTTCACACTTACACCTGAAACTGTCTCATTAGCAACCGACATATCGAATGTTGGAGAACCATGGCACAAGAAACAGAAGGTGGATCGGCAACATTATGAACCTTACATTAAGGCCAGTTTCTTGAGGTAGCTCCAAAGAGTCTTTCCATTGCGATATTTGAAAGATGAATATGCTCCACTCATGAAATGGATCATGAAATATTTCAGCTGTGAGGGGAGGTTCTCTCGTTTATATGCCTATCACATCAGGTTTCTTATGCACTTTACCAGGGTATAGATGATGAAAATCCCATATTTCATTTGCAGGAACATAGAGAAGATGAACACCTTCATGCAACACAATACCCCTCAGCAACAACTTAACAGTGTTTATCACTTTGCTCTTATTAAGATTTTGGTGGTTCATCAGGTGGGATTGCAAGGCATTACTTGGGATGATTTCATCTCCTGGGACCTCTTCAGCACTTCACAGGTATTATCAGAGGTTGAACATGAGATAGTTGGTCCTTGTCATCAGTATGAGCGGCATGAGACCACTACTATGTCAGTATTCATCACCTATCAGAGAGGTAGTAGACATTTGTTTGTGGCAGCAAAGCGAGTGTTATCTCCACTCGGGGTGGAAGGGGCCTTGCTTCCAACATCAGCAACATAGGTATAGGACAAGGGCAAGAGGTCCATGCATGACGAGGGGCCATCAGGTGAAAAAGAGGCCAACTTCATCGTCATTCATGACGATGATACAGATGTGGAGAGTGCCAAACTTAGGAGGACCATCCAGGAGTAGCAAACGAAGATCCAAGCTTTGTCTCTAAATTTGGAGAGTGCTAATTGGATTATCAGGTATTTGGAGCAGAGGAACAAATAGCTTGAAGACCAGCATGAGATCATGGAGCTGCAAAACATCTGCGAGAATTGCCAAGTTGCCCAACATAGGAGGATTGAGCTCACTCCATTAGAGCAAGAGATTAACAATGACCGAGAGTCTTGGCCCCAGCATATCAACATCCACCTTGAGAGACTGTTAGAGAAGGCCGAAAAGGACAAAACCATATTGAGGCAGATGGTTTATCACTACAGGGCACAGAACATGAGTTCAAAGGCTCGGATAAGGAGTTTGAAGACGAAATTGAGCAAACGGACAAAAAGGAAAAAGAGGCAAAAAGAGAAAGATCGGCTCCGAGTCTTGACTGAAGCCTTGGTGGCCTAGCATAGAACTTCATAGGGAACCTCCAGCCCAAATTTCAAAAAATTTGGGGCAATTTTGGTCACGTGACAAATTTTTGGGCACAAAACAGTGTTTTCTTATGATTGGGAGCTCCAAATCAAGAATGGTTTGCATTTTTGGATTCATCATGAAAACGCATGACTGCTTGTGCATGGCCAAGAAGTTTGGGCAAGTTTTGAGTTCCCAGGAGGTCAAAAACACTCAAAAAATGACCTCTCTGCCCCTATTTTGACACACAAGAAGCAGTCTTGGGAGAATGAAGTTTTGGAGGAGAAAATAAGCACCAAATTCATAAATTCCACTTGGGTTGGAAAGTAGACAGGTAGGGCTTTCCAACAAGCACACTTGAGCACAATTTGGACTTCAGAAGGTACCTCAAAATCACCTCCAAAGTGGCGCAGCGCATATAGTTTTTGGCACGACGCACAGGGACCCAAAGGCCAAAATCACTTCCGCTCCGCGACATTTTGATTCGTGACTTTCACCAAGTGGGCCTGCTCATTTACACTACATATGTTTTGGCACCTAAAGCAAATTTTAAAGTATTTTCACTAAAGGTTGGCTCCTATCCAAGTGGTAAAGGAAGGCGAGCAGTCACCCAAGCAATTTGTTATTTTTGTAACGTTGCATCTGTCACTAATGGTTGGCTTTCCATTTCCAATTTGTAATGATTTGAAAAACTCCCCAACTGTGGGTCGTTCCATTTCCCAATGGGAAAGTTTATTTATTGCATGTAAAACCATTTTCAAAGGGTTGGTTGTAATTTCTGGGAGACTGTGGGAGAGAAACTCAGTTCTTCATTGTATATTTTGACAGAGAATTAATGAAAGGCAGCGGCTCTGGTTCATGAGATTCATGTGGTATGGGTGTAGCAAATGTGTTCTCTTTATGTTTCATATGTATTTCGTTATGTTTCACAGTTCATTCATATTCATTTCCAGTGAAATTTTCTCAGTAGGATAAGGTAGAATTCATGTTTATTGCTCTGCTTGTGGGAAAGTTTCACGTTATGTGTTCTTCTTCTGTTGAAAAGGATTCATGTGTTCATGCCCTTTTCACCCTCCTAAACAATATTTCCATTTCTCATTATTTCAAATTTTAATTTCTAGACTTTCTGCATGTCTTGCCTCACGAAATAATCTGTGCTTTTGTGTTAAATTCTCTACTCATGTTGTTTGTTGGTCCCATACATCCCAGAAACTTAGTCATTTATCAAAATTTTCCTCTTGTATCCATATTTATTTACTAGCCTAAAATCAATATTCATTTCAAGTCATCTCAAACCATATTGTTTATCTATTCCGTGAGCTTGATACGGAGAGAGCCCTCTCCTGTTCTGGTAGGGTTAGCTACCAGACTGAGCGTGGTTTGTGGTTACCCTGAATTTTGCCTTCCTTTAGCCTAAGACAGATTTAGGTGCTAACAGCAGCTTTGCAATTACATTGGCTGAAGTAATCTGCTTCTTATTCTCTTCAACCAGCTCTACATCATCATGTAGTGTGAAACAAGCAAAGTCATCCTTGTCCTGGCTATATACAAGTGAATTACTTGCTCCATTTTTTGTAATTGTTTTTACAAATGTACTTTCTCTCTACAATCTCCTCCTTTCCCCACCAAAATCAATATAACTGCATATGTAAAATATAGTTTTAAAACACCACCCAATTTAGCCCCCCAAGACCTAGATAGAAGCATTCCAAATCTAGTAGGGATATCTGCTACTACTACATCCATGACCAAGTTTCTAGCTAGAATTTGGGCTAGTGACACTGCCAAATCCTTAATAACGCCGAGACACTTGACTTTATTCGAATCAAAATAATACAAGTCCTTATAGGGTGTGGTAACTTGTAGATTTAGTTGCTTCATCACTAACAATGGCATAATATTATGTGAAGATCTTAAATCAAACATACAATTATGTAGGAGGAAATGATGAACCAATAAGGAAATATAAAAAAGAGGTATTGAAGAATCTACTTCCTCTACATGTGGACCAAAAACCACTACTGGTTTATCTTCTTGCAGATTTACAGTGTCATTTATACTCTCATTTTCTTTTAAATTAATAAACTCAACAATCTCCTTTTGATAAATAGGAATTTTTGTCAATTCTGTAAGAGGAACCTAAATTCTTACCTTTTCCAACTCCTTAGTAAGACTAAGTGACCTTCTTTAGAAGTCCTTTCGTTCTCCTCTTCACCTTTTTTCATGACTGGGATTAATTGAGGAATTGAAACAAGTCTCTCCAAAGGAAATTTTCCAGTTTGATCTCGAGAAGACTCACCTTGAAGTATCTATGTCTTGCCATTTTCATTCTATTGTTGCTTTCCTTTATTCACTTGTTTTGTAGACTAAGATTCTTGTGGAGTCACCTTTAGTGAGGAAGTTGAAACTCATTTCTCACTTTCATTTTCTTGATTTCTTGACCTCTTCCTCGATCTCAAGTCATATTTCTCATGTAGTTGAGCCTGCATAAAATCAGAGAATTGCTTCCAATATTCATCAATTTTATCATGAATGGCATATGTTTCATCATATTCACAATCTTCCTTTTCGATACCAAGTTCATCTTCATCCACTGCATATAATGTAAAAAGTTTATCTTCAGGATGCTCTTGCTTTTCAACAAGATCTGCCTCTATATATAATGGTGCTTGAATTTGATCTTGATCTTCTCTTTCCCTTTGCAAGATTTGCAAAGGTTGTCTTCTGTATTGGGGATTAAAGCTCTTATTATATTGTGTTTGCTTCTGAAAATTCTTATTTTCTAACTCTAATTTATCTACCTTATCTGACAAAGTTTTAATTACATTACACATATCCTCCAATGCTTGACTTTGAGAGGATTCTATCCTTTCCTTTCCCATGTCTTAGATAGGCTGTGTCTTTGGTGCTTTTCTTGAATCCACCAGATTTGCTTCTATCTCTAATGCATCTGTTTGGATTTGATCAAGGGTTGGAGCTCTTCTTTCCCTTAATGTGAATCCAAAATTTGATTCAAAAGCCCCTACAAAAGTTACTTTTGCACCAGCAACAGGAGGCTTAATCTCTGTTGGTAGACTATTGTACAATTTATTAAATATTCTAACAAATTCAGCCATAGTTTCATCAGACTTCTTATTTTGGCATTAAAATATGTTAATGAATACCCATGGTCTCCTTTTTCTCCCCATCTTTGAATAGATAAAATTTCCATCTCTTCCCAAGAAGGAATAGAATTATTGGGAAGCCCTTTAAACCATTTCCTTGATTCTCCATCCAAGGGCTAAACAACAAGTACTAGAACAACATCTACATGTTCAACATTTTTGTTTTCTGCAAAATTGCAAAATATTGACACATGATTCTCTGCAGTTTTTTCATCTTCCCCTATAAAACGAGGAATAATTTTGACATAATCTTGTGGCATTTGATTTAACGGTTGTGGCAGTTAAAGAGGTCCATACCTATTCATCAAGAATGCAGGTTCTTCCATGTTTATTGAACTTTGATTACCCATAGATGTGGAACCTGACTGAGAGGCAGATGGAATGTATAGAGGTGGTAATGTGGCTATTGGTTGAGGTTGAATGATTATAGCAGATAAATGAAAAGTAACAGATTCTAAAGATTTCTCTTGACGGTTAGGTTCCTGCAATAAATATGATGAAAAAGATGACTTTTTATCATATGAATGTTCAGGTGAATTGCTGCCTGATACAGACAATGTAGGAGTTGGTGTAATTGGAATCTTAGACCTTCCAATCCTCTTAGAAACTAGCCTTTCAGGATCTGAAAGAGCTTGAACCTTCTGTTGTGAAGTGTATAATCTTGTATGGGGCCTTCTTGAAGCCAAAGTTACTACTTTGATTCAAAACAACCAAATATTTCCTCTTCACTAAACAACTAGAGGAAAATATTGAAAAACCTAGGGAAAAGTGTTCGTCTTCTCTCCTCGACAATGGCACCAATTAATGTTGTTCCTTAAGAAACCAATTTCTTGGCTGTGGAGAATTTGTGCTTAAGACTTTAATCATTATTGTTTTTTGTCACTTATTTGTCACTTTATTATTTGTTGTATTCTCAAATGAAGGACATGGAAAACTTGGTCTTTAGCCCTTAATATATGTATGACCAGAACATATCAAAATTCCATTTGTTGCTAGATATAAATGATGAATGAAGAAAGCTTGAAAGGATAATATGTTGCTTAACACAGAACCTACTATCCGTCACTTAGAAGAATTATGAAAATGGGAGCTAAATCATAGACAATATGCTGCTTGACACAGAAAATATTATCTGTGACCCTTGGAGAAGTTAAAGATAATATGCTACCTTACATAGAAACTATTATCTATAACTTAGAAATGAAGATGAAAACTTCAAGTATAGGGGTGCTCTTTTAAGGGATTTTAACTTTATCTACATAAGCAAATAAAGACCTGCAACTTCATTACTATACTTGAAAGAAGAAAACATAAGATGACACATGACAGAGAAGGTTACAAAATTATACCCAAAAATTCATGGAAACTTATGATTCTTTCATTAATCAACAGTTATATCAGGAATACAGTGGCTTACTACGGAACTCAAAAATAATTAAATTTGTTGCATAAATCCATCGGTTCTGCCTTTTCAATGCTTCGTTGACTTCCCATTGCAAGTCACAATTGGCCCCTTCCAATGGTGTATTAACTCAATCCTTTACAAACTACATGACTGCAGACTCGTCGGAGTTATAAAACATGATATATAACAATATTGGGTCTGAAATCCCATCACATATCACAATTGGTGAATGAACTAATCACATATGCATTCGGCGCTTTATGGACCCACCAAAATTATAAAGCACAATATATATGCTTTTGGATCCAGCCATTGAAATTGCTATCGACGGAACCAACATCTATAGCCATGCAGTGTGGTAGACCTGTCGGGACTTTAAAACATAATATATATGTGTTTTAGGTCTGACCTGTCGCAAATCACGATCGACATACCACATACATATATATAAAGCATTATGCGATGATCGCGGACCTACCAAGGCTTATAAAACATAATATATATATGATTCGAGTCCAGCCTATTCGACGCTTATTTCTATTATAATCCTTTATAATAGAAATACATATAAAAATGCATAACTATACCTCTTTTCGACTTTTCCAAAGCCTTTGCACAGTTTTCAAGATACCTTTATCGCAATCGGCGATCTATGATTCCTGTGGTAATAATATAACTGCCTACTACATCTTTGCGATTGTGATTAACTACATCGCTTAGCGCACACACACACACACACATATATATTTTGGTTATGGCTCCATAAATCATTTATAATATGATTTAACTTGATCACATGGGCCAATTATTTTACACTTGTTTCTTTTGTGTTTTGATTCAAATATGCAATTTATTACATCTCCCTCTTTCCTTATCATTCTAAAGACATTTCAAGTGATTTTTGAAAGAAACATGAATGTTAAAGGCAACAAAAAATACATGTTACAATAGATATGAAAGGAAAAGAATCCATTTCTATCACTAGTTCTTCAAATTAATAAAATGAAACTACAAATGAAAAGAGAAGGATATAGCTTTTTAACATAAGTATCTTGAAACATAACAATATTGATACACTTTTCGACAGTGGCTCTCAAGCTAATCTTATCTCTGAAAACATTGCCAAAAATTTAAACTTAGAAACCATTCCACGTCAGAAACCATATCCACTTGAATGGGTGTGTGACAATGCACAATTGCAAGTTACTAGGAAATTGTAAAATTAAATTCATCATTACTACAAATTTCATAGATGAAGTGGAGCTTAATATTGTACCATTAGATATATGTGGCATAGTTTTGGGTAGCCCGTACCTTTATGACAAATAATCTATCTTCCATAGACATGAAAACAAATATCATTTGTTCAAATATGGAGTAGAATATATTGTGAGATATCATAGCAAGAAACTAAATATTTCACTTGTTAATTTGGGCAGATGAAAAGATTAGTGAATTCAAGCAATAATTTTGTGCTTCTAATGATCAAACCCAAGAATGATGCTGATAATGAAGCTTTTAAAGGTTGTGATTCAAAATTGAAATCTGAATTAGTTGATGTAGTTAACCAATATGATGAGATGTTTGAGGAACCAAAGGGATTACCTCCCAAGAGATGAATCCAACATGATATATAGTTGTAGCAAGATTGTCCTCTTCCTAACATTGGCATGTACACGATGTCAGTGATGGAAAGTACAGAAATTAAGAAGCAAATTCAAGAGTTGATGGATAAAGGGATCATCAGGCCATCTTCCTCACCATGTGGTTCACCTATTGTCTTGGTGCCAAAGAAGGATAGAACATGGTGCATGTGTGTGGAATTTCGTGCATTCAAAAAAATTATGGTAACGAACCATTACCCACTGCCTAGAATACATGATTTACTTGATCAATTAAAAGATGCAAAGTATTTTACTAAGTTGGACTTAAGTAGTGGCTACCATCAAATTATAATAGCTGAAGGAGACATTTGGAAGATAATATTCAAAACAAAACAAGGTTTGTTTGAATGGCTAGTTATGCCTTTTGGTTTATGTAATGCTCCTGCTACATTCATGTGTGTGATGGAATGATGTGTTGAGGCCATTTCTTGATGATTTTTTTATAGACTACTTAGATGACATCTTAATTTTCAATAAAGCTCGTGATTAACATGTCATGCATGTAAGAAAAGTACTTGATGTCTTGAAAAAATAACAGTTGTATCTTAAGATGTCAAAGTGTGAATTTGGAGGAGGTGAGTTGAAAATAGATCCCTCCAAGGTTGATGTCATTTTGAATTTGCCAAGGCCCAAGACAGTTACTGAGGTAAGGATTTTTCTGGGAGAAACCCAATATTGGAGGAAATTCATTGCTAATTTTTCTTCTATAGCATCTCCTTTTCATTCATTGACAAGTGTGAAAAAGGTTTTTCAGTGGGGAGGAAAACAACAAAATGCCTTTGATATATTCAAGGAAAAGAGTAGTCCAACTGTAGTACTTTCACTTCTAGACTTGAGACAGTCATTTGAGATTTAGGTAGATGCTAGTGACTGCACCATGAGTGCAGTCCTCATGCAACATGGTAAGCCTATTTGTTTTCATTTAGAAACTTTTAATGGTGCAGTGATTAACTATCCTACATATGACAAGGAATTGTATGCATTGGTGAAAAATGTGAAAAAGTGGAAACACTAATTGATGGCTAAGGAAACAATCAATCACACTAATCATCAACCATTGCAATACTTACAATCATAATCAAAGTTGCAGAAATCAAGGCACTTTCGATGGATGGGTTTTCTTCAACAATTCCACTTGGTAATGAAGTATAAGAAAGGTATCAACAATAAAGTTGTTTATATGCTTTCTAGGCCTATTGTTAGTGCGGCTACATTACTCAAGAATAATTTTGTTTTGCATTAATGTTACATTGAGCAATATGCATTAGAAAATGACTTTCCGGATGTTTATGCAAGCTTGAGTCAAGGGAACAAAGTAGAGGAATTGGATTATCATTTTCATGAGAACTTGTTGTACCATCTTGGCAAGATTTGTATTCCACAAGGAGAAAGAGTTAACATCATAAGAGAGGCATGTACTTCTCTTATTTCTAGTCATTACGGTGTAAGTAAGATAGTGGCATATCTACAGAGGTATTTTTATTGGCCTTGTATGCTTGAAAGTGTGTCTCATTTTATTGTGTCTCGTTTTATTAAAGGATGTTCATTATGTGCTATCAGTAAGCATAGTAATAGGAAGTTAGGATTGTACACACCACTCCTGGTTCCTTTTAACCATGGGAGAGTGTTTATATGCATTTTGTAAGAGGTTTTCCATTGTCAAAAATGATTATTTGTATGAAGTTGTGGATAGGTCCAACAAAATGTGTATTTTGATGCCTAGAAAAAGAAAGTTACAACTGAACAGATTGCTCAGTTATTCTTTCAAAATGTATGGGTGCATTTTGGATTGCCCACATCCATTGTTAGTGATTGATATTATCTCTTTGTTGGGAATTTTTGGTCAAGCTTGTGGGGATTCATAGACACCAAACTGAAATAGAGTACAACCTTTCATCCACAAATAAATGGTCAAAAAGAAGTGGTGAAAAGAACAATTATACATCTTCTTTGTGGGTATTGCAGAAAGCATCCTAAGTTGTGGGATGACCATTTTCACTATATTCATCACACTTACAACCAGGCCAAGCATTCTTCAACTCAAACATTTCCATTTGATGGATGCTTGGGATACTTGAATAAATATCCTTTGGATTTCATTTTCGGCAAAGATGTTGCTATTGATGGTCATAGTGACATAGAAAAACAAAGAAAGTTCATTGAACAAATCCAATTGGTACACCAAAAAGTTCAAGAATGGCTTGAAAAGAGACAAGGAAAGTATAAAACAAGGCACAAAAAGCATCGTGTAGATCACAAGTTCAAAGTCATTGATGAATTTTGGCTTCACAATAGCAAAGAGAACCTCTAAGGAGAAGGTAAAAAGCTAAAACCAATAAGATATTTTCCATTCCAAATTTTGGAAAATATTAGTAACAAATGGCTTCAATTTGGATTTGCCTTCATATATGAAAATTTTAGTTGTTAATGTTGAGAATTTAAGGTTGTATGAGCCTCCTTCGATTGAAGAACAAGGAGAGAATGTTCAAATTCCATCTGTTGAATACTTTTCTCCTGGATTTCTTAATGAGCTTCAACAAGACACTATACTTGACAGAAGAACAAGGACATTGAAAAGGGGAAGTGTCGATTATCTTCGAGTGGGGCTCAAGGGAAAAAATCCTTCAAAATCCAAATGGATAGAAATTGGAAAGGGGAGGGAACTGTACCCTCACCTGTTAGACAACTAAAAGTGATATTTTGGTGTCAAAGAGGCTTCTAGTGGGGAGGATTGATCAGGTGCTCAAAATTATGCTCAAAAATTAAATTCGTCAGAATGGTGTAGAACCTAACGACCACGTAGTGATGGTCATGCTAAATTTGGCACAACTTGTTTCTCGTGAAACAGACACTATATGCTCCTAGAAACACGATCTGTTCACTTTGTCAAATAAGTAAATTTTTTTCAAATACTGATAGGGATGCTAACTGGGCATCCATATAGCCCAGTCAAAAAAAGGAATATTCTTGGTATATTCATTCAACATATTCTTTGGAATATTCACAGGCTTGGTGGCATCATTCTATTACTCATGAGTTTTTGTTTCTAGTCAATGAGGAGGTGACACGTGGCTAAGCTTGAGATCACCACATGTCCTCCTAATGGATTTTTTTTTTTTTTGGCAAACAGGGAAAAGGCTGACCTTGACCTCGTGACCTCCCATAGCACAGGCCAAGCACTAACCACTGCACCCGCATGGTGTTTCTTAACTATATGGGGAATGTCGTTTAATTTAAAGTGATATGGTTTACGAGTTGGGGGGATGAGACCATGGTTAATGCCCAACCCCGGTCCATGGACCATGGTTAGGGGCTAACCATGGCCCCAACACCATAACTGTGCCAATAACCATAACCAATAAACCATCTATATGAATAGAATGCGGGTGGTGGAGTGGGGGACCTAGCCAGCGGGGGTGGGTCATTCCCCTTAGGCCCCGAGCATGTGGCCACCCCACGTGGCCAGAGTTTTTGAAATTTAAGTGTTTGAGGATGTTTTAAAGTTTCGACAAATTCACCTGATTTCCAGCAAAAATGTCGCTTAGTTAGAGTGCCTGACCGGAAAATTTTTATGATGATGCCAAAATTTGGGGAAAATATAGAGTGAATAGTGGGAAAATTAGGAGATGCCATAATGTCTCTAGGTTTCGACCAAATTGGAAGAAGAAAGAGGCTATGTAGCCATTTTTGGACATTCTCGACTCTTTGGAGCAGGTTTCAGAAGCATTTGAGTATTGTAAACACATCTATTTACATTTTTGAGCATAATAGATAGACGCAAGCCATTGGAAGTTGGACCAAGGAGACATAGCCCAGGAGGGGTGAATTCCTTCATCATGTTCTTGTTGTTATGTGTTTTTGGTGATGTTCTATACAATTTTACGTTGTTGTTCAGTCTCTTATTTATGTTAAAATTTCTCATAAAATTAACATAAAATCTTATTTTACACTTGCAAAACTCATGAATCCTTAAGCACAATCAAATCATTTTGTTTCTAATCTGAGGAAGATCTTAGCACATCAATCAATATTCTTAATCAGATCACTCACTCATGATTTTTTATGGGACATGACTATAGACTCACTTAACTCAACCTTTAGGAAATCATAAACTATCTTTACATCATCTTTCATACACACTAACATAATTATATCAAAAATGAAATATTTCATTCTTTACTAAGACCAATAACTTGATCTCTAAGAAATCATAGCAAGAACTTCAAACAGTTTCCAAAATAAATTTGAAAGGATAACTTGTTTTTTACTACTATAATATAGGACTGTAACAACCTCCAAGATAAATGTGCATATAAACACCAGAATAGGAACAAAAATACAATCAACATATCAGCCATCAAAATCCATATATATATATAAATTATATATATATTATATATATATATTATATATATATATATAAAAAATATATATAGATATAGATATAGATATATATCAATCAGTACATTTGCACATGAAAATCAAGGGAATGGATTTTTCATTAATAAATGCAATGAACCAACCGATGATGGGACTACCATGTTCCACCTCACCATAGATTGGCTGAGCCAAGTCTCTCTTCATCCAATCACCCCCATGCCATATTCCAAGCATGATTGTGGGATCTCAGAGAACACATCAATCAAAACTCATCCAGGGCTTCTAGAGGCCACCCACCTCAACCCATCAAACAATGATTCCACCTCACGGTTAGACATCACCAAATACCATCATCAGATCGGTCTCCATCCAAGCCTTCTCGAGCTACTAGAGCATTTTTCCAACCAAGGCTTCCAGAACTAGTAACTCAACCCACAACTTATACAGGACTTCTAGAGCATTTATCCAACCAAGGCTTCTAGGACTAGTAACTCAACCCACCAAGGGCTTCTAGAGCATTTGTCCAACCAAGGCTTCCAATACTAGTAACTCAACCCAAACTTTTATGAGGCTTCCAGAGTGTTTGTTCAACCAGTGCTTCTAGGACTAGTAACTCAACCCAAGCTATGGAGAAATGAGAACTAACCAAAACAAAGCAATCAAAGTAAACCCATAATCACCATGGCTATCCAGGAAATGAAAAGGTTAGGTAATCCACTTTTGATCGACGCAATCCTCCATGCTAGTGATAGATCATAACCAAGCAACCACATGCATGTGCCATGCATGCTAAAACTAGTGAATAAATCGTACATGCAACTTGATACCTGCAAGCAAATCTGATGTAGTTGTTGATGCCAATGCCTTCTTGCGCTTTCCTATTCTTCCTTTGCCTTCTTGTTCCAAGAATCCAAGTATGACACACCCTCCAAGAGTATTCCAAGCAAACTCTAATTCTCCAAGAGTATGAGAGAGAGAGAGAATAATGAGAGAGCTCCAAAGCTAAACTAACCAAGTCTTCCCCACTAATCATCATAAGCCTTTTTATTAATGAGGCCTCTATTTTCTTCATTTTCCATTATTTTCCTTCAATTTCCTCCTCACATGCAAAATGTTCCCTTTCACCTTCCTTTTCTCCTAATTTCCATTATTTTCATAAATAAGTGTGCCAAAATACACGTTTTCCTCTTTAATGCCTTATCCATTACCTTTTCCAATTTACTTAACCATATACAACCAAATGAACACCCACTAGGATGTTGTACCCACCATTCAACTTGGAATACGTGTCCCATCATTTATGGTATTTATATATTTTTACATGGAATTTTCTCAAGGGTTGTTACAGAACCCTACCCCTTGGGGGAACACTGTCCTCAGTGTTCAATCACACATATACCTCAATAGCCTGCTAAAAGAAGACATACTACTCATGGAGATTTATAACCCAACTCGATGCAATATTTAAAATGAAAGATTTGCTCAAGACATAACATCATAACGACATGACAACATATCGCATGGTGGAGATTTATAACACAACTCATTGCGATATTTACAATGATAATCTTGCTTAAGGAAACTCATATGACATCATAACATCATGATAACATAACCACATGATAGCATAATAGCATAACACCCATACCACATAGTGGAGCTTTATAAAACAACTCGTTATGCTATTTACATCCATACACGGATGTACATATAACAACATCATCAAATTATATATACTAAAACATATGCCAAATCATACACCAAACATATATCAAACATATACTAACATCATATAGCGTATATTAAAACATCACAAGGCATATATCAAAACATCATATAACATGTACCAACCAACATAAAGCATATATCAAATCATCATAAACCATATATCAACCATCATAAAGCATTTATCAATCACCATAAAGCATATATTGAACCAACATAAATCAAATACTAAACCATCATAAAGAAACTACCAAACCACCATAAGAAACTACCAAACCACCATATCAAGTTGCTAATTCTTGTAGTTTATTTCAAATACCCAACCGAGCATGTTCATGATTCTTGTACCACGCACATAGCTTCCATCAATTTTAAAATAAATTCACATCATACCTCATTGGTAGCTCATCAATAAGGTACATCTGTAATCATGTTCACTTCCTATCACAACAAGTAAAACTAGCATATTTGACCAAATCAGCATATATAAAAATATCACATTAGGTTAGCTCAAACTCAACCATCATAGATAAAAGTCATAAATCACATGTAACCATCATAAACCAAAATCATAGATCAGCTATAATCATCATATACCATACTCATAAATCACCTGCATAATAAAAATGAAATAAAACACTGATACTTATCTGTTGAGCCTCAAAATTACTCTTTCCCTAGCAACTGTTCTCATTCATTTTCTTTATTTATCCATAAGAAAAATGCATTCTCATCACTAATAACTGGCATATATTTTCTTGAGGAGGACATTTAGTGATTTACACGTTATGCTTTTATGTTTTTTTGTTGGAATAAATTTTTGTATATTAGCTACGGAACGCAACCTATTCTATAGCTAATTGGTTGTTCTGTAGCTATGTTCATCCTCTAACAGGTTCTAGGTGTCAGAAGGAGAAACTAGCCACATGGGCAGCTTGGAAATCATCATGACATGGACCCTGTCCTATTCATTCAGCCCAAGTCGACAAAGAAGATGACATAAGACTACGATCAATGGATAAGTAAAACACAAAGAGACCGAAGGTAACAGGACTCCGTTTTGTGGTTAATTAATGTGTTTCACAGTGATGGGAAGCATTATCTAGAGCAACTACCTGTACCTATGGGCTACAATAAAGTGAGCATATTTGGTGAGTTTGTCGACTACTACAAAAATATTATCCTTGCCTTTAGATATAGGTATTCCCTCAATAAAGTCCATTAATATTTCTTCCCATTTGTGATTCAGAATATTTAAGGGGTGAAGTAACCTAGTTGTCATAATATTTTCACTTTTATTTCTTTGACACGTGTCACATTTGGCTACATATTTCTGGATATCATGACTCATCCCTTTCCAAAAGAATGATTGACATGAATTGTAGTAAGTTTTAAAGAATCATGTTCGATTGATAATGAATCGTGTGACTCCTTGAGTATCTTGGATTTAAAGTTGGAGTTTGAATTTAGATAGATTCTTCCTTTGTACCATAGAATGTCATTCTTCCATTCAAATTTGAGTTGTCTAAAAGGTTATTGATTATCACAATTATTTATGGATCCTTAGCAAACTCACTTCGAATCTAATTAAGCCATTTAGGAACAACAACTGAGACTGCAAGTAGTTCTGGTTCTTCTTCCTTCTTAGACGGGGAATCTGCCACTATATTATCCTTTCCCCTTTTATGTAGTATCTCCATGTCAAAGACGACAATTTTTTCAATCCATTTTTGTTGTTCTTTGGAAAGTGTTTTTTGTTGAAGGAGGTGCTAGAGCCCGTTATGGTCTGTTCAAATGGAGAAATTACTTCACAAAAGATATTGTCTCCACTTATCTAGTGTGTGCATAATAGCGAGCATTTCGTTGTTGTATGTGGACTTAAGACGGTCTCTTTTATTGGGCTTCCTTCTTTCAAAATCTATTGGATTCCCTTCTTGCATTAACATTGCACCTATACTGAATCCAAAAGAATCACACTCGATGATAAATGGTTTAGAGAAATCTGGAGTTGCCAATATCAGGGCATTAGACATAAATTCCTTCAGTTCTTAAAAACACCTTCCTACTTCCTCATTCCATTGAAATTAATTCTTATTTAAAAGGTTTGTTAAAGGTGTAGTTATATGTGCATAGTTTTTAATAAATCTTCAGTAATATCCAGTCAATCCTAAGAACCCTTTTAGCTTGGATTCACTGGTTTGGTCCATTCTTTTATAGCTTTGATTTTATTAGGGTCGAATTTTACTCCTTCATGGGATATTATGTGTCTGAGATATTCTACTTCTTCCTTCCCAAAGGTGCATTTGGATTTCTTGGCGTAGAACTGATGCTATTTTATTAAAGTAATAACTTTATCCAGATGTTGTAGGTTCTCCTTCCAAGTTTTATTGTAAATTAAAATATCATCAAAGAATACTAACAAAAACTTCCTAATATATTGATGGAATAAATATTTCATAGTGGCTTGGAATGTTGCTGGTGTGGCTTTACTTTAAATTCACAGTGACCTTCATGTGTTTGGAATGTCGGTTTTCGTATGTCTTCCAACTTGATTTTGATTTGGTAGTAGCCTAACCTTAAGTCCAATTTTGAGAATTATTTTGTGCCATGTAGTTCATCCAACATTTCATCGATAAAGGGAATTAGGAATTTGTTTTTAGTCATTATTTTGTTTAATCCTCTATACTCAATGCATATCCTGAATGATCCATCCTTATTCCTTACCAATACCACAGGAGTAGCATAAAGACTCTTACTCTTCGTGATGATCCTGCATCTTAAATTGTTTTGGATTAATCTCTCAATTTCAGTCTTCTGGTGATGTGGACATCGATATGGCTTGATGTTGATGGGGTCTGATCCCGCTTTGACTTCTATTGTATGATCGATTTCCATGGGAAGGTCTTAGAATACCTTTTCATGCTTTTGAATTAGCTCTTGTACTTCTAGTGACTCTTCGCTAATCATAATTGTAGATAAAATTTGTAACTGGTGACATTGTACTATATAAGTTGGCGCTCCTTTCTGAATCATCTTCATCATATGGGATGATGACATGATTTAATTATCTAGTTATTGGAGTCCGTATAACTTGTACCTCTGCCCTTCCCAGTTAAATATTATGAACTTCTCTTGATGGTTGGTAGAGTAAGTGCCTAGGGTTTGTAACCACTAGATACCTAAGACCACATCTACCCCTCCTAATGTTACAGTGAACAATGGGGATTCTAAATTAAAGTCTTGAACATGAAATTTGACCTTATGGAATTTCCCTACCTTTTCAATCTTCTTACCGTCGGCTACCATAACCTTCATGTTAGGTAAGGGAAATGAGAAAATGTTGAGCCTCTTTTCCACTGTTGCATCTAAAAAACTGTGTGTCATGCCAGATTCAATGAGAACCACTACGTTGTTCTTCTTTATATGTCCTTTTAATTTTAGATTCTGGGGCTGTGATATACCTACCATAGCTGATAGTGACACTTGCAGAATACTTCTGTCATCTAATTCTGGAGCAAATTCTGGGCCATTTTATACTCCTTTTATGTTAAATTCATCACTGTTTGAATCATTAGTTGCTTCACAGTTATATAAGTTCTTCGATTCTTTTCCTTTATCATACCTATGTTTAGGGTCCTACTTCTCACCACAACCTTTTCATTTTCCTTATTTTATCCTTTACATTTCCACTTTAGATTTTTTTCCTTCACGAAGATGTGGTGGTACATATCTTGCATTATCTATGTTCACAAACTAGGGCATTCTTCATCTCAAATATACTTTTTTTCAGTTTTGACCAGAGTATCTGTTCAAATTTATTTTCAGTAGCTTTTTCTTTTTTGTCTTGCTAATTCTATTGATGTAATGTCATGAAGCTCAAGTTATACTCGTAGATGAGTTTTAAGTCCACAGATGTATAATTGAATTAGACAAGATTCGGATAAACCAGGTACTCGTGTTGCTAAGGTCTCCCATTCTCGGGTGTACTCAACCACATTTCCTTTTTGTTGAAATCTGATCAGTGTTGAAAAGAACTCTTCTTCCTTTACACCTTGGAATCTTTTAAACAATGCATCCTTAAATTTTCTCCAACTGATGGAGATTGTTGTCTTCTTCCACCACATATAACAATTATATGCTTTTCCTTCCATTTTCATGGAAGTGTGTCTAATATTTTTGTCATCATTGCCAATATCGTAAATCTTGAAATATTCTTCTGCTTTATTTAGCTATGCAATGCTGCGTTTTTCGTTACCATCGAATTTGGGACGCTCGATTTTTTCTCTTCATTGATACATCACTTATGGTGGAGTGAAAAGAGGGTATTGATTGGTGAATGTATTCCAGAGCTTCTTATTTGAAAAATTCATGTTACTATTTCCTTTATGCTATGTGGATGATGTTTTTTGGAGACACCTCTTTTTCATGAGAATTTACTGAATTTGTTGAATATGATGAATTGTGTTGTTTATTACCTCCATCATATTGGAGTATTTGTTTGAGTGTAACCTTCATCCTTTCACAAAAAGTGTTCAGAAACAACATTGTTTGATTATGATTTATTTTGGATTTGATATAGTTCTGCCTGAGTTGTTGTTCTATTAGATTTGTTGTATCCTATAGTTTCTTGATATCGTCAAAATGTATGATAACCTTACTCTCGAGATCGACTAATTTTCGGTTGAAATCATCAGAGTGACTAGTAATCCTATTTTCTAGATCAATCAATTTTTTGTTGAAATCAGTCATTGTCATCGACGACATTAAATGGGTTTGTAGGGGTGTATATTTGTCCACCAGCTTTTAGTTCAAACATATTTTTTTTAAATAATTAAATTAATTTAGTTATATATATCATTAATAATAATAATATAAAATAATAATAATAATAATAAGGATATAGTATTTGTTTATAACTATATCGATTAATCTGCCTTAATCTGCCATGGAAAAAGATGGGTCAGCCATCGGAACAAAGATTGATGGTTGGGGGTGGTGTGAAAGAAGACGATGGACAGTGGCAGACTTAATGGACATGGGAGACAGTGAGATGGATGGTGATGCTAAGAATGATGGATTATGGATGCGAGGATAGGGGTCGATGCTAGTGATCGAGGATGCAACGTGCGGAAGGAACCGATGGCTATTGGATGAGATGAGGAGGAGCGATGGGGATGTGGTAGACAACAAGATGTTGGGCAGTGTGTCTTAGATGCTGGAGAGTGGATTGTGTGGGATGAAGCAAGCAGGAAATATAGGGCAGTGGAAGCTGAAGATAATTGTGGAAACGGTCCACAACAACAGTTCGAGGATTGATGCCTATGATACCAAATGGAATAAACACACTCAAGTACTTAGAAAAATCATATTTATTATTATTAAAAGATAGAAGATGATTACACATTGAGGGAGGCCATTGGCTTTATACTAGCCTGGGTGCCTCTTGGTCATTGGGCATGATCTTTGATCATGCCCTTTGCCTAATAACTACTTAACTAACAAATTTTTATATAACAAATATAGTGTCTTATTCTTGACCAAAATAATGAATCTAATATTGAATTTTTGTTGTCTCTTCATCCTCTACAAAATTCTCTTGGAAAGGAGGTATGATCTCTTGTTGATCTCCTTGATTTCTCTATTCTCTTTGCTTTATTTGAACTTGAGGCCTCTGAAAATTTGGATTTATTACTTGAGGAGGGGCTTGTTGTTCTCTACCAACAACTTTGTTCTCTAAAGTCAATCTTTCCACCAACTTGCTATCTGATGAAGATGAAGCCTCCTCTTTAAATCCTCTTTTTTCATCTTTCATTTTGGTCTTTTTGTTCAAAATATTCGCTTCCACTGTAACAACATTTTTCTGCATATCCTCCAAAGTGGTTGGGTTCCTTTCTCTAAGCTAATAGGAAAGCTTGGCATCAAAACCATCTGGATAATGAAGCAAATCCAATCCTGGAGGGATTTCAGTCAGTATTGAGCTCTTCAAGTTTTCATACTCATCCAATACCTGCAGAGGGTTTTTCTTGACTTCCCATCTGGCAAGGAAACTTGTTCAAACTATTGTAAATTGGCAATACTTGCATGTAGAATAATTCTAAACCATTTTTTGACATTTCCTAAAAGACTCTGAGCAAAAAGAATTAATTTAGCATCGTCATGGTCTACCTCTTCTAGGTCTATGAAATCATTCAAATTGTCAAGGTGTTTTGTGTTGTAATAAATCCTGTGCCATAGAACTAAGGAAATCTTTGACCATAATTGTGTGGAAAATCTTGTATTGGACCATGTAGGTTCAATGGAGCATAATGGGCAGCCATGATAGTATGAGATGGACTTGTACTGACTTTTGGGGTTTGAAATGAGGATGAGGAAGGTAAGGATACTGTTGTTTGAACAATTGATGAAGGAGGATGGGTAAGAACAATGGAAACTGTAGGAGCATAACTCAATGGAATATTTAATGGAGCATAAAATGTCGGGGTAGAAACAATTGGAACAGAATACTGAAATTTGGAGAATTTAGAAGCAACTTCCTATAGCTAATACACAAGATGTTCTAACTTATGAAACTGTGTACAAATATCCTTGTATGGTTCTACTGCTCTTTCTTTCTGAAAAGTAATAGAGGATTGCAAGTTTTCTTGATCAAAAATAGTTTTTGTCAGATTGTTCTTTGATTTAGATCTATATAAGCTTTGTTCAAACTTCAAATCAAATTGACTGTGGTCCACTGGTTTGGCTCTTTCAGGTAGGGACAATGATCTTTCTATGACATTGATGTCTATTTCTTTTGCAGGATTCTTATTTCTAAAAAAATTCTTTGGACTAGTTAGGATCTCAGATAGATTAGGATCTGGATGATGCATAGTGTGTACTCTTCTTGAGCCTAGATTTTCCTATAGGAATTGATTGTAATTGGTTCTAGAATCACCAACAGTTGGGTAAAGATTCAACCTATCAATTTCTAGTTCATTTTCACCCTCAAGAACCAAATTTGTCTCTAAGAGAAGATTTTTCTAGGGAAGTTTTCAAACTTCGTGGTCCCTCGCAACCATGCCACTATGTTAGCACTTCATAATCCTTCCAGGTTGAGGAGAGGAACCCAATGGTAACCATAAACCACTTTGAAACTAGAATCTAGCCCTTCCATTTTCAAAGAGGGCTCTCTCTGTCCAAATGTTCAGTCACTTAGGTTTTACGCTAAGTATTAAAATCATAGGTATAGATTTAACAACTTGCTGGTATGGAAGAAGGAAAATCCATTGTGCATACAGTCATATAAAGTTGATTGTTTTTCCAGTGAGAGGATGAAGGCATGAGGGACCTTTTGACAGGGGAAATATAGGCAGTCTTACTTGTGTTTTCAATTTAATTCATTATATAAGGGTCAGAAGAGGAATGTTGGAATTGGCATATATAACATCTAACTAAAGGATGCATTCTAAATTTCATTTAAGAAGAAAACATTAATTGTTTAGTAATCTATAGCATAGAAATTTTGACAATGATTTCTAACATAAAAAATTTCTTAACCAAACATGAATACATACATTCAAGCATGTAAGTGACAAGAGATAAAAATTTCAACATAATAAATCCCATCACCATTAGGAACTGACACAAAAATCCATGTAAATTCACACCTCAATCTTTTTCATTCACTGGGAAAATATCAAAAAAATACAATGCACATTATTTCTTCTCCTAACCCTAAACAACCCTTTATCAACATTACATCATAAATAAATCAAAAATATTTTTTTCCCACCTCTAGCAACCAAATTCCCTAAAAGGATTTTTGTTTCTACCTTCTGCAGCGAATATAGAATTTCTTCTCTAAAAATTGAGAATTGTTTTGAATATGGTTTTCTCAAACAAATTACATTAAATATAATTCCTAAATTGAGTTTAAAAGTTCTTAGATGCTTTATGAAATTAACCATGACCATAAAAATCAATTAGGTAATATTATACATGAATTCCACGGTCAAAGGGCTGACTATGTGGAAGCGCAGCACTGGTGCTGCAGTACTTCCTACTCCAGCAGACATGCAACACAAAAGCGTAACAAGTTGATGGTTTATATAGCTCCGATAAATTTCTAAAATTATCAATGACTTATGTACATGGAAAATAACTTTCACACCATCAAATTCCCCTTGAGAAACTTGCTTTCATTTTGCAAAGCCTCCATCTCTAAAAACCCCACCTACAGTAAAAGCACAACTCTTGTATGAAAGTGCAGTGAAACCTATACCTCATGATTCTGACTAATGTTGAGGTGTATGAACAAGATAAACAACCTTATGATGATGATGAAAATACTTAAAGCCATTTTCAAGTACACACTCACCAAAAAGATGCCAAAGTTTCACATTTGCATCAAACCTTAATGCCTTGTAAAAAAATGCAGTATTGTTGTGTGAATTTCTTCCTTGGAAAAAATTCATAAGCTTCAAAAGTCTAACTGATTATGATTGTAGAAGGATTTCATGCAAAATATAACCTGTTAGCCTCCTTATTCTAACATTATTCAATTAGTATACTTGGGAAAGCGGTAAAAAACAATTTTTTTTTTTTATTTCCTACTTCAAGGCTCAGACTTTGGTTGCCTCAGACAACAAATACAACTTTCCCCAACCCTTCTCTTGTGTCTCCTACAACCTTTGTTTAGAATCCCTTAGCTCCTTCCTCAAGATGGGGTTCTACCTTAAAATATTCTTGATCTTCCTATGCAAAGATAGAGTCATTTTCGGCATATACTTAGCATTTGACAATGTTGGCTTGCACTTGTTAAAATGGTCATATATCTTTTGCTTGGAACTTTCATCCTGATTCTTAAGTCTAGCAATTTAACTTTGGGATTTTTTCATTTTCATCCTCATTATATGAAATCATTCTTCCCTTCATATACCTCAACCTTCTTCTCTTTCTACATTGGCACTTCCTTTTGTAACTGCAATTGTCTTGCTAAAGACCTAGTCACAAGAACTCTTGCTGATGGAGCCTCTAACTCTTGAATTTCCTTTGTCACAATATTCTCTTTACCTTTGTACTTGGTGATAGATTTATATGCCTTTATCACTGGTTTTGTTTTACCAATCTTAGGTGTCCTTTCTAAAGCAATATTTTTCAATTCCCTATTGTCATGTTGTAGTTGGGAAATGACCAAGTGTGCCTTATTCAGTTGTTCTTGAAGTACTAATATTTCCTTGTGTTTATCATCTGGAACAATATGCTCTGGTATTGTGTCTAAAACCTCTATTGGTTTCCCAAGTGTGTGTTCCAAAGGAAGTTTATTTGTAGTAGATCTAGTGAGTGGCTTCTTAAGAACCTCCACTAACTCAAGATAAAAGTGCAGAGTTTTACCCTTTTTCTTTTCTGACAGATCAGTGGAAGCTAATGGTATTTTTACTAAAATTTCAACTGGTGATTACACCTATATTTTCATAGATGATGGTGTGTCCTTTTTACCCCAAGAGATAGTTTCTAACTCTGCTTCAAACATTGATGTATCTATGAATGTTTGCCATGTCTGATTTTTCTTGTTCAATTCTTCTATAACCAATAACTTAGTCAAAGAGAAATGGAAAATATTGGGCTCCACTTGGCTTTTCTTACCTTCAACATTATATTCCATCTTACTAAGGATTCTAAAAAAATAGAAAGGAACATTCAAAGGTCTTTTTCCTGTGAAGTGCATCAATATCCTAAAATGATATCGATAGATAATCCAAAACATACATTCACAAGTGAAATATCTAAGGATGACCTTCAGAAGCTTGTTGTAGGGTTCAAGCAGGTATTCACTAGGTACAATAGATCCATATCCCTTGTTTCTATACTTTGGTTTTAAGAAATCTTTGTAATTGATTATGTCAAGAGGCATGCCCCTTAACCACTACTCTCCTTGAAGAGGAATTTATGTAGAAGCTGAAATAGTGACATTTGACACTGGAAAACACAGTGCTCGAATTTTAACATCCACACCAGTGAAATTCAAATCAAATTCTTTGGTGAGCTACACACTATAACCTTAGATATTCACAAAAAATGTGATGCAATAATCATGTTCAAATGCAACTCTAATTGTTGGTTCTAAGTTTATTAGAGTGAGTTCTTGGGGATTGAACCTGACTATGCCTCCTCCCTTGTGTTTATTTCTATCTAGATTTTTCGTGACTTCACAACATAGATGCATCTTGGGGTTTTTTGTTGCAATTTCAATATTTTCCAATGGAGCGCAACAATAGGATAAAATTTATGACAATATCACTTTAGATGAGGGATTTATGGAAATTTTAGAATGAAAAACCCTATATAGAAATCTCATACAACAAAAATATTTTTTCAGACCCAATGTAGCAGCTTTTTATTTTTTTCGTATAGTGGAAACTTAAAAACATAGGCACAACGAGAAAGAAAAACGCATGAAGGGAAAAACATTTCTTGATATTTGAGGGAACATCAACAAGATATGAGGCTCCAAAATTCTTAAATGGAATTTCAGGCTTTCATAATATGGTGGAAAATTATGTTTAATGTTTGACAAAGGTGACAACCTAAAACACAACAATTGAGGTAAAGCGTAGCGTATTCTTCAGGTACAGAAAATAAATGAAATGAGCTTATGAATTTGGGGTTTGCATGGTCATCAATTAATTTTCCTCAACACATAAGAGTGTAGTTGAAAACATGCAAGAAAAAGGATACAAGGAAATGAAGAATCGACACCTGGAAATAGCGATAACCACTTAACTTGAAAAACGTAGGAATTGTCTCTTAGCGCAATGCCACCCCTGCAAACATTGCACAGTGAATTTCAAGATATGTCTAGCAATATTTTTATTGAACAAAAAATGTTTCTCTGGTATTTTCTATGTTAAATCAAACCTTTGAACTCCCAAGGTGACTAAATCCACCTTTCAAGGGCAATGATTGCAATTTTGAACTTTAATCATGAAAGTGCGTCAACTGTCAGAAGTGCAGTGAATGTCTCATCACTGTTATACTGGTGATGTTGTCATGGAATTATGTGGTTATACACCTTCACTGACTATCCTGACCCCACTAATTTGTGCCAATGAAGAGAAGAAAAGACACGTTATGACCTCACTTAAGATTTTTTATGAGACATGACACTAAACTCACTTAACTCGGCCTTTAGGAAATCATAAACTATATTTACATCATCTTTCACACACTCTGACATAATTACATAAACAATGAAATATTGCATTCTTTAATAGACCAATAAGTTGATCTGTAAGATATCATAGAAAAACCTTCACACATCTGCCAAAATGAATTTGAAAGACTAAACTTGCTTTTTACTACTATGGTATAGGACACTAACAAGTATTATATATCATCATTTAAAATTTATTGGTGAGATTTATTAGGTACTAAATATATTCTAATATTATATTTTGTGAGAACAACAACTAATTGCCTTTGATAAATGTGTTTGACAACATATCATGACACTGGAAATTAGGGGGGATTCATGTCTTACCATTAACTTGAGGAATGCCATAAGCCAATTGTCAGCATTTGTAAGGTATGTGGTATGGAATTTTCATGTGTGAGAGACATAGATATATTGTATTGCATTTTAATTTTTGGCTAAGGGTTCATACCAATTTAATATTCTTATATTAGGCGGGTGACATCCAAGGAGATCCACAAATGTGAAGTCCCAAAATGGAAGAAGGAAATTGCATAAATTGTATGTGTATTTGAGAAGGATCTCCCTACAAGTTTCATGAACCTACATGTCCATTTACTAATACACCTAGTCATTGACATTAAATTAGTGGGTGCCATATCAACAAGGTCGATGTTTTTCTTTGAGAGCTATATGAAAACTCTAAAAATATATGTCCGACAAAAGGCACATCTAGAGGGTTGCATGGATGAAGGGTATGTATTGAATGAAACATTTTTCTTCCTATGTGAATTCATTGGTAAGGATTTTGAAGATGATCTACACATCCAGGATGAAGAATAGATATTATTGATTCAAAAGAACCACAAAATAAAGGTGTTGAAGTAGAAATTAGTGAGAAAATTCTTAATCAGTGTGGTAATTGGTTTCCTTGCAAACATTAATTTTATTTGTAATTTATTTGTCAAATTAACAACATGGCCTTTGGAGTTTGAAATAAATGTGTTGACATGTAATAAGTGTAGAAGAAAGTTCTATGCTCGAAATGTTCGTTCTATACCACATGGAATTTATGAACAAATGGATTGATTTGTATTACAAAAAGAGGGAAGAAGTGTTATAAGCAAGGAGACATTTTAAGAGATTGAACCCAAGGAATAACCCATTTGCTATTGATCTACAAGGGGAATGGGCTAAAGATTTCACACTATAATGGGTTACTAAACAAATTCAAAATCAAATAGAATATGCATGTATTGATTCAATCATAACAAAAGATGAAATCAAAATGTCTAGAGGATGTGAAAGAAAGGTACAGTTGAAATTTCACAAATGTTGTTTCCTTACAATTTTTACACTATTAACTATTTTAATATTCATCTTTATATTTCTTTTAACCAAAATAAATGGTCATTGGCAAGTAAGGAAATATCCAACAATGTGGGCATATGGTCGGCAATATTGTGTAGAACATGTAGATGTAAAGAGATGATCCTTTGATTGTGGCATCATGGTTGACTTCAAGCAATATAGTCGATCAAGCTCAAAAGATAAGAATATTATTGAAGGTAATCGACAATATGTTGGGAAAATACAAGAAATTATTGAGTTGGATTACCACTATTTAAATGTTGTATTTTTAAGTGTAGATGGTAGGAAGCATTTGAGAGGACAAAAAGATATGATACCCATAGTGAATTATTTTCTATAGATTCCTCAAAGTTCATACCAAAGGATAAGGAGCCTTATGTTCTACCAATTCATTGTGAGCAAGTATTTCTTTAACTCAAAGAAGAAGTGGTAGTGATAAATAATCAATATACAAATTGTTTATTGTGAATATATACATGTTTTTATTAATCAATAAAATTGTTATAACATACATCAATATATATATATATTATATATATAATATATATATTATATAATATATATATATATATATTATATATTATATTATATAATATATAGATATATATATATGTACTTGTACATGTGCAGGTATTTTTCTATGAATATATTTAGACCTGAAATGGATACTTTTCATACATTATCATCCTATATTAAGGCATGTATTTGATGATGCATTAGTGGATTCTGAGAAAAACAATGATGTCCAACAAAATGAGATGGATTGAAGAACATCAAAGTAATTGACATCCATGATGATGTTGAAGATGGTTATCTCCAAGCATAAGAAGAGAACAACACATAGTTAGATGATGTTACGGAAGACAAAAATATGGATGGTTGATCCATATTTATCTAGGAACAAAATGAAATACAAATTTAAACATAAACAGAGAGATTAGAACAAAAACTGAACTTCAATTCATCGATAACAAAAATAGTGAAATTGTTTACATGCAGAATGAAAATAAACTAGCTTAAGTGATGGTAGATTACCTCTTAGAAGATATGTGGTAGCTACATGCCTTTTAACTGTGTTACAATGAGGCTCGTGGGCATTTTTATTATTAAGAAACAATGGGAAACCCCAAACATCCAAAATTTTAACCCTTGGAGATGAAGCACCAAACATTTGTAGGCCCCGTTGGGGTTAATTGGTACACTAAATTCTTGAGGTCGTAACTTTGGCATATGATATATGTTTGACATGTATGATACCTACTTAGAAATATTTATCTGACGATTAAAAATTTCGACTACAAAACCTTATTGTTAGTAATGGGTTTGTGTTGTTTAAAAAAAAGCATCATTTAATGCCTCAAAACAACTTTAGAAGTTCAGGATTCGAAAAACTGCCAAAAATAATAAATTGTGTTACAATTAAGGAAAATGAAAGAAACACTGATGGGGGTCCAAGTGGAATATGTGAGTGGCCACCAATATCCACCTAGATCAGTCCTCCCTCCTTAGGAAGCAATGGTTCCCATTATGTTGACTGCCTCCAAGAGATTTGGAAATTTCTGGTGAACTTGGTCTCTAGTGAGCCACTTTCCCTAGTGCAAGAGTTGGTCAACTTTGACAACACGATACATATGGATCCTCTAATTTTGAGTTTTCTTGATCTATGTGTCCATCATGTGACTAGTAGTGGGTTGTTCAATGTAGTTTGGGTTGAGATCTGTTGGTGTCAACTTCTTAACAATGTTTGATGTCTCCAACAATGGTAGAAAGTATGGCAGAAGGTGGTCCACATTGAATACGAGGTGGAATCCAAGGAATGGGGGGATACTAAGCTCGAAATAGTTGTCTCCGATAGCCTTGGTATGGATTAAGGCCTGTATCAGAGTGGTTGAACATTACAATGGGCTCTGACGAGGCACTGTTTCTGCAAATGTAACCAAACTTTATCACCCACTTGAAAATTATGGGGCACCCAATGCTGGTCATATAATTGTTTGTATTTTGAATTGGCTTTATCTAAGATGTCATGAACCTTCTAGGGAAGTGTTGAGTGCGCTCAATAAACCTGGTGGCTTTATCATCTTTAGACTAAACATGGGTAAATTCTTCCTGTGCAATTGCAAAAGGAAGTGCAACATCAAGGGGAAATAATGGTTGAAATCCCAAACCCACTTCAAAGAGGTTGTGGAAAATAAAGCTATGGAAAGCTCTGTTATAGCTATGCTTCACATAGGGAAGACTCTCATCCCATGTCCATGGATGATTATAGTTGTATATGTGTAGTATGTGCACAATCATCCTAGTGACGACCTTTTCCTAGCCATCAATATCAAGGTGAAATGCAATTGACTTGGTGAGCTTGATGGCCAAAAATGACCAAAGGCTTAACCAAAATGTGCTTAGAAACCTGTTATCCCGATTCTATATAATGGTTTGAAGGATACCAAAATGTACCCACACTCTTTCAAAGAAGATTTTGGTAGTGGCCTCTATTGTGATACTCTTCTTATAGGCAACCAATATGGCCATCTTAGAAAAACTTACGCTGACCACAAATACACAATTGTTGCCATGCTTGGTAGAAGCAAGGACAAATATAGTCCATGGATATGGATTACCAGGGTCAGCTAGGAGTAGGAAAAGGAGTATAAAAGTATTTCTTATTAATAGTTGGCTTAGTGATGGAACATGCAATGCAGGATCTAATGTATTTTCCAACATCTTATCGATATTTGGCCAATAAAAAAACTTTTCTAGTACAACCAAAATTTTCTCCACACCAAAGTGTCTTGTGACTCGACTGTAGTGCACCTCCCAAATCGGCTTGGCATGCTCGCTGGAGGTGGAGGTTTGGAAATTTCCTAACATCCACTAGCATCTGGTATGTGTTGGAGAAATCTGGATCATTTTTATATAGTTGTGGTCATCCAAAAGTCTCATGGCCATAAGAATTGAGAAGAGTGGTTAGTGTTGCAGCTGGTGGTCGACTGAGGCAATTTGCATCATGATTGGTGTTTCCCTTCTAGTATTTGATATTTAAATGGATTTTTTTGCAGAAATATGGACCACTTATAATGGTGATCATATTTTCAACTCCCCTTGGGTCTGTATAAACTACAAGGATCGGTTATCTATATGGATGATCATCTCCTTTCCTAGAATGTAATGTTTCCATTGCTGGAAATCCTGCATTATGAAAAATATATCCTTATCATAGGTGGGATATTTTTGAATTGTGTTGGAAATTGTCTCAGTGTGATAGGTCATCGGATTCCCTTAATGGATGATAATTGCACCAATATCATAGTGAGAGGTTCCTGTCTCAATTTCAAATGGTTGTTACAGGTTTGTAAATGTGAGTACTCTTCTAGAATGGCTTGAAAGGAGACAAGGAAAGTACAAAACAAGGCACGAAAAGCATCGTGTAGATCACAAGTTCAAAGTCACTGATGAATTTTGGCTTCACATTAGCAAAGAGAGCCTCCAAGGAGAAGGTAAAAAGCTAAAACCAATAAGATATTTTACATTCAAAATTTTGGAAAAGATTAGTAACAAATGCCTTCAATTTCGATTTTCCTTCATATATGAAAATTCATGTAGTTGTTAATGTTGAGAATTTAAGGTTTTATGAGCCTCCTTTGATTGAATATCAAGGAGAGAATGTTCAAATTTCATCTGATGAATAATTTTCTCCATAATTTCTTAATGAGCTTCAACAAGACACTATACTTGACAGAAGAACAAGGACATTGGAAAGGGGAAGTGTCGATTATATTCGAGTGGGGCTCAAGGGAAAAAATCCTTCAAAAGCCAAAAGGAAAGAAATTGGAAAGGTCAGGAAATTGTACCCTCACCTGTTGGACAACTGAAAGTGATATTTTGGGGTCCAAAAGGCTTCTAGTGGGGAGGAATGATCAAGTGCTCAAAATTATGCTCAAAAATCAAAGTCGTCAAAATGGTGTGGAACCTAAATGACCATGTAGTGATGGTCATCTTGAATTTAGCACAGCTCGTTTCACATGAAACAGACACTATATGCTCCCAGAAACACGGTCTGTTCACTTTGTCAAATAGGTAAAAATTTTGCAAATACTGATAGGGATGCTAACTGCGCATCCGTATAGCCCAGTCAAAAAAAAGAATATTCTTGGTATATTCCTTCGACATATTCTTTGGAATATTCATAGGCTTGGTGGCATCTTTCTATTGGTCACGAGTTTTTGTTTCTGGTCAATGAGGAGGTGACACGTGGCTAAGCCTGAGGTCACCACATGTCCTCCTAATGGAATAATTTTTTTTTTTGGTAGACAGGGAAAAGGCTAACCTCGACCTTGTGACCTCCCATAGTATAGACCAAGCACTAACCACTGTGCCTGCATGGTGTTTCTTAACTATATGGGGAATGCAGTTTAATTTAAAGTGATATGGTTTACGAGTTGGGGGTATGGGATGATAGTTAACGCCCAAACCCGGTCCATGGACCATGATTAGGGGCTAACCATGGCCCCAAAACTATAACCATGCTAATAACCATAACCAAAAAATAATCCATGTGAATAGAATGTGGGTGTTGGAGTGGGGGGCCCGGCCGGCAAGGGTAGGTCATTCCCCTTAGCCCCTGAGCACGTGGCCCCCCCATGTGGCCAGAGTTTTCGAGACTTAAGTGTTCAAGGATGTTTCAAAGTTTCAACAATTTCGTGTGATTTTCAGCGAAAATGTCGCTCAGTTAGAGTGCTTGGCGGGTAAAATTTTAGGATGATTCCAAAATTTGGGGAAAATATAGAGCGATAGTGGGAAAACTAGGAGAGGTCATAACATCTCCAAGTTTCGACCATATTGGAAAAAGAAAGAGGCTATGTAGCCATTTTTGGACATTCTCGACTCTTTGGAGTAGGTTTCAGAAGCACTTGAGTATTGTAAACACATCTATTTACATTTTTGAGCATAATATATAGGCGCAAGCCATTGGAAGCTGGACCAAGGAGACGTAGCCCAAGAGTGGTGAACTCCTTCATCATGTTCTTATTGTTATGTGTTTTTGGTGATGTTCTATACATTTTTATGTTGTTGTTCAGTCTCTTATTTATGTTAAAATTGCTCATAAAATTAATGTAAAAACTCATTTTACACTTGCAAAACTCATGAATCCTTAAGCACAATGAAATTTTTTTGTTTCTAATTTGAGGAGGATCTTAGCACATCAATCTAATATTCTTAATCAGATCACTCACTCATGATTTTTTATGGGACATGACTCTAGACTCACTAACTCAACCTTTAGGAAATCATAAACTATCTTTACATCATATTTCACACACTCTGACATAATTACATCAAAAATGAAATACTTCATTCTTTACTAAGACCAATAACTTGATCTCTAAGAGATCATAGCAAGACCTTCAAACATTTGCCAAAATAATTTTGGAAGACTAAACCTATTTTTGACTACTATAATATAGGACACTTTAACAACCTCCAGGATAAACGTGCATATAAACACCGTAATAGGAACAAAAATACAATCAACATATCAACCTAAAAATCCATATATATATATATATATATATATATATATTATATATATATATATATAATAGATTATATACTATGGTATTATATATATATATATGTTATATATATATGTATATATATAATAATATATATAATATATATATATATATATTAAATATTATATAACTATATATATTATATATTATAAATATATATATAATATATATCAGTACATTTGCACATGAAAATCAAGGGAATGAATTTTTCATTAATAAATGCAATGAACCAACCGATGATGGGACTACCACATTCCACCCAACCATAGATTGGCTGAGCGAAGTCTCTCTTCATCCAATCACCCTCGTGCCATATTCCAAGAAAGAATGTGGGATCTTAGAGAACACATCAAGCAAAAATCATCCAGGGATTCTAGAGGCCACCCACCTCAATCCATCAAACAATGATTCCACCTCATGGTTGGACATCACCAAAGACCATCATTAGATTGGTCTCCATCCAAGCCTTCTAGGGCTTCTATAACATTTTTCCAACCAAGGCCTTTAGAACTAGTGACTCAACCCACAGCTTATACAGGGCTTCCAGAGCATTTGTCCAACCAAGGCTTCCAGGACTAGTAACTCAACCCATCAAAGGCTTCTAGAGCGTTTGTCCAACCAGGGCTTCCAAGACTAGTAAATCAACCCAAAATTTTACAGGGCTTCCAGAGCGTTTGTTCAACCAGTGCTTCCAGGACTAGTAACTCAACACAATCTATGGAGAAATGAGAACCAACCAAAACAAAGTAATGAAAATAAAACCACAATCACCATGGCTATCCAGGAAATGGAAAGGCTAGGTAATCCACTATTGATCCAGGCAATCCTCCATGCCAACAACAGATCATAACCAAGCAACCACATGCATGTGCCATGCATGCCAAAACTAGTGAATAAATCGTACATGCAACTCGATACCTGCAAGAAAATCTGATGTAGTTATTGATGTCGATGCCTTCTTGTGTTTTCCTATTCTTCCTTTCCCTTCTTGCTCCAAGAATCCAAGTATGCCACACCCTCCAAGAGTGTTCCAAGAAAACTCTAATTCTCCAAGATTATGAGAGAGAGAGAGAGAGAATAATGAGAGAGCTCCAAATCTAAACTAACCAAGTCTTGCTTATTGATCCTCATAAGCCTTTTTATTAATGAGGCCTCTATTTTCTTCATTTTCCATTATTTGCCTTCAATTTCCTCCTCACTTGCAAAATGTGACCTTTCACCTTATTTTTCTCCTAATTTCCATTATTTTCATAAATAAATGTGTCAAAATACCTGTTTTCCTCTTTAATTCCTTAGCTATTACCTTTGCCAATTTGCTTAACCATAAGCAACCAAATGAACACCCACTAGGATGTCCTACCCACCATTCAACTTGTAATACATGTTCCATCATCTGTGGTATTTATATATTTTTACATGGAATTTTCACAAGGGTTGTTACAGAACCCTACCCCTTGGGGGAACACTGTCCTCAGTGTTCAATCACACATATACCTCAGCAGCCTGCTCAAAGAAGACATACTACTCATGGGGCTTTATAACCCAACTCGATGCAGTATTTACAATGAAAGATCTGCTCAAGACATAACATCATAACAACATGACAACATACCGCATGATGGCGATTTATAACACAACTCATTACGATATTTACAATGATAATTCTTCTTAAGAAAACCCATATGACATCATAACATCATGATAACATAACCACATGATAGCATAATAACATAACACCCATACCGCATAGTGGAGCTTTATAACACAGCTCGTTACGGTATTTACATACATACATGGATGTACATATAAAAACATCATCAAATTATATATTCCAAAATATATGCCAAATCATATACCAAGAATATATCAAACATATACTAACATCATATTGCGTATATCAAAACATCATAAGGAATATATCAAAACATCATATAACAGGTATTAATCAACATAAAGCATATATCAAATCATCATAAAACATATATCAACGATCATAAATCATTTATCAATCACCATAAAGCATATACTAAACCAACATAAATCAAATACTAAACCATCATAAAGAAACTACGAAACCACCATAAGAAACCACCAAACCACCATATCAAGCTGCTAATTCTTGTAGTTGATTTCAACTACCCAACCGAGCATGTTCATGATTCTTGTACCACACACATAGCTTCCATCAGTTTTAGAATAAATTAAAATAAATTCACATCATACCTCATTGATAGCTCGTCAATAAGATACATTTGCAATCATTTTCACTTCCTATCACAACAAGTCAAACTAGAATATTTGACCAAATCAACATCTATAAAAATATCACATTAGGTTAGCTCAAACACAACCATCATAGATAAAAATCATAAATCACATGTAACCTTCATAAACCAAAATCATAGATCACATATAATTATCATATACCATAGTCATAAATAACATGCATAATAAAACTGAAATAAAATACTAATACTTATTTGTTGAGCTTCAAAATTACTCTTTCCCCAGCAACTCTTCTTATTCCTTTTCTTTGTTTTTCCATAATAAAGATGCATTCTCATCACCAATAACTAGTATATACAGTCTTGAGGAGGACATTTAGTGATTTACATGTTATGCTTTTATATTTTGCCGTTTGAATACATTTTTGTATATTAGCTATGGAACACAACCTATTCTGCAGCTAATTGGTTGTTCTGCAACTACCTTCATGCTCTGACAAGTTCAAGGTGTCAGAAGGAGAAACTAGCCACATGGACAGCTTGGAAATCATCATGACATGGACCCTGTCCTATTCATTCAGCCCAGGTTGACAAAGAAGATGGCATAAGACTGCATTCAATGGATAAGTAAAACACAAAGAGACCGAAGGTAACAAGACTCTGTTTCGTGGTTAATTAATGCGTTTCACAGTGATGGGAAGCATTATCTAGAGCAACTACCTGTACCTACGGACTCCAACAGCTACCTGTACAAACAAATCCAATAGCCACTATGTCTTGGATTTATGTCTCCAACAGTCGAGGAAGAAATTCCACATATCTATCTTCTACGTGTTTGGTTGTAGCATGCTTCTCTCCACAAACAGTTATATGGTTTTTCTTATAAATACCTGTGTAAATGATAGAGGAAGTGAGTAGTAATAGTAATAGTTTTATTGTGAAATCGAAGTTCTAGACTCTGTAATTTCTGGGCGTTTTGTGTCCTTGTTTTAATATGAGAATACCGCATGTTTTTATGAACATCTGAAGGAGTTTTCTTGGAGTTGATTGAGCAAGTGTATCCTAATCAGTTGTAGAGGACCCCTACAATGAAGAAGGTTTCATTTCATTTTCTTTTTCTTCCTCTTGTTAACTGTAAATTCGTCATTTTCTTTCTACAACAGTGTTTATAATCATTTTCTTACTAACAATGTTTATAATGCAATTTCCATCATTTTCTTATTAACAATGTTTATAATTTAGAAGCAGTTTCCATTAGCTTGATCTCTTTTTAGTTTTTATCAGTAGTTTAGAAGATAGAAATCAATGGTTTAATCTTGTTTCTTCAATTAAAAACTAACATTGTTTCAGGATGAGAGTAGGATTGAAGAATGATAACGATACATTCTTGGATAGTTTACTTCATTCATTTTTTTGCTAGTTTAAATTCTCAATTAAACTGATCAGTATCATTTACTGTCTTTTCCATTTCATTTTTATTTGAATGACTCATGGCGTTAATTAATGTTTATGGAAAACCCTTCAAGTTGATAATTCATCCTTAACTAAGTGGTTGAACATTCCATCTATGCAATGATTTATTTCTATATCTTTGTATTTGCTTTCTCTTAGATTAATGAAGTACAAAATTACTCAAATGTCATCCCAAGGAGACTTACTCCCAAATTGAGAGGGAGAGCAACGAAGTATTTCATTTAGTTTTATTTCTGTAATTAGTTAGACATCAATTGCAAATTTCACTTTCAGTTTTTGATTTGGAAATAATGGTAAAATAGGAATAGAAACTTTGTTTTCATTTCTTTCTTAACTCTGTTTTCATTTTTAGATTTTGAGCAATATTTACGAAAGTTAGATTTAGTTCTGATAATTTACATTGTAAATCGTTAGGAATTAAAAGACCAAAAACACCCCAAAACAACATAAAACATAAAAACAATGAAGTAAGAAGGGTTAGCTAGAACAAACAGTGCACTACACTTCATCAGTTTACGATACCTGAATTGATAATTTATGTAGAGATATTTAGGACACTAAATTGATCAAACATTTTGGTGCCATTTCCAGGGAAGTGTAGCTAGGTAGCCCTATCTCTTACATTAAAAAAAAATGATATGCATAGAGAAAGAGACTCTAGGGGTAGATTTATATCTAGGGGTAGTAGTTCAGTTCCTACAACACCACCTACTCCACCAAGAACAAGGAAAGATACACCTCCATCCCAAACTCATACTCCTAGGCATAGAACACTTGAAATTCCAATGGAAAAAATTCAATCAAAAGAATATCCTACTTCATCTACCAAGTCAATCCTAGACAAGAAAAATCTTGAATCTCCAACAAAAGGAATATCCTTTTTCACCTCCACAAGAGAGCACATTTTAGTTGAAGAATTAGGAATACCTGGTGAGGAAGAAGAAGTAGAACCTCTCTCCCATATCCCATTAATAGAAGAACTAGAGGAGGAGAAAGTAACCTTGCAGGTTGAACCTTATACTGTCTCTAAAGAAATTATAATGGCAGAAGAAGGAGAAGATGGGTAATTTAGTTTATTTGGAGGGGGTAGAGGAAAAGGTAGAGGAAACAATGGAGGAGGTAGAGAAAATAATGAAGGAGGCAGAGGAAATAGGGAAATATATAATTCTTTTGGATTCCATATAGTGGATGAGGAAACAAATGCCACAATGAAAAATATATCACCCTCTATCCTCCCAAACTTCCATGGGTTAAAAAGTGAGGATCCTAAAACATTCTTGTTTGAGTTTGAAGTATTGTGCAGAACATATGACTATCTAGAAGACTCTCAAAAAATCAAATTGTTTCCTTCAACACTAAAAGGAGTTGCTTTGAAGTGGTTCATGGGGTTAGTCACTCAGTCCATTAGAACATGGAATGACATGAAAAAAAACGTTTTTGGATAGGTACTTGGATTATTGCATAACTACCAATCACAAAGATGAAGTGTTCAAAATGATGCAAAGAGAGGATGAAAACTTGCAGGATTTAATTGAGAGATTCAACTATATTTTGAAAAGAGCAAAAATGGACAATTTAGATGAAGATACCTTGAAAGCTATTTTATTAAAAGCCATTAGAGATGAGTGAATAGATATCCTTAATGTGATGGGGAAGGGATATATCTCTCAACTTCCATTAAATGATATAGGAGAATTATGTGTTCATCTCTCAAGAGGAAAATCTAAAACTGGGAAAGGCCCAAGAGATCCTTCTCTTGTTAGAGTAAACAAATCTGCAACTGGATATGTAAGTAGGGCAGAAATTGGTAATATGTTTGATGAATTTAAAATTGACATTCTAGGGAGTCTTAGTGAGCAAATAGACACCCTTAAATTACAAAACAAGCAAAAAACCGAGGCTGATGCTTTAGCCATTTTTTGTCCAAAATGCAGAGAAAAAAAAAAAAAAAACGCTCTAAGAGAATGCCCTTTAGATGAAAAAGTTGTAGAAACTTGTATGATTTGCTCAGAAATCCATACGACCAAGGGTTTTCCTTCAATTCTGGGTGTTAAGGTTGTCTTTGAAGAGGAAACAATCCCAAATTCTGCAGAACCTCCTTGTTTTGTTGCTAGAAGACCTTGGCAAGGGCCACAAAATTAGGGATTTAACAATCAAATATTTCTTCAACCCCCACCAAATTGGAATTCTTGGCAACAACCTTGGCCTCAACCTCAATCTCAATCTCAGTTTCAACCTTGGCCTCAACCTCAATCTCAGTCTCAACTGTGGGCACAAGGAGTACAAAATCCTTAGGGGATATTTTCTCAATATTATGAATATCCTCCATGATATCCAAATTATCCTCCCCCACACATTAAATAACAAAATCAGCAACCACAACTTCAAAATCAGAACCCTCAACTTTCATTACCATTTCCACAACAATCTCCACAACAAAAACAAAATCCTCAACTCTTACTACCATTTCAGCAGAAACCAAATCAGCTACCTGCCCAACCATTACCAAACCCCAAATATAAAAACCCTCAAAATGTTTACATGGTATAAGGACAACAATTTCCAACTTATATGATTACTCCTCTAGATATTAATGATGTTCAACTGAGATCTAGTAGGATATTAGAAAACGAAAGACCTCCTGTAGTTATTTAGGAACACGACAGTTCTTAGGAAGATTCTATAAAGGTCAATAAAAGTTTTGAGGGAACATCTCTCCAAAACCAAATCATTGAAAAACAAAAACAAAAAGAATCAGTGAACAAGGCTCCTATCATTGAGCAACCAACATGTACTTCTACACCTCCTTTTCCTAAAAGATTAGAAATTGATAGTGGAGTAGAAAAGCAGATTATGTTGCCCAATTATGATTTTCTAGATGAATTGAAGAATGTTTGTATGAAAATCCCTTTGCTACAAGCCATTAAAGAAATTCCAATTCTAGCCAAAACAATAAAGGAGTTGAGCATAAAGAAACCAGGAAGAAAAACAAAGGAAACAAAAAAAATTCACCTGGTAGGAAAAATAACAGACACAATGATGGGAAAAAATTTCGTACAAAAATATGTGGATCCAGGAAGTCCAATTGTGAAAACACATATCACTAGAGTTGAAATTCCAAATACATTGATTGACTTATGGGTAGAAATAAACATCATGAGCAAACAAACTATGGAGGAGCTTAAGATTCCTAATCTCTCTACACACCTACCTTACTGTAACTAGCAGATAGATCAGTAATCAAACCAGATGGAGTGTTAGAATAAATTTCAGTATCTTTAGATTCTTGGGAATACCCTGTTGATTTCATGATCTTAACCCCCAAGAACAATCTTGGAGGACATCCACTCATATTAGGAAGACCTTGGCTGGCCACACCTGATGCTTTTATTAGCTGTAGATCTGGTGACATGTATATTTCTGATGGTAATTAAACAAAAAAATTTACTCTATATCCTCCAGCAAAAGCAATCATAGAAATAGATGACAAAGAATGGATTGATGATGAAGATGATATTCAGACTCTCTTTACTATTTCAGATATTAGTGACAATAGTCAAATTTCAAATACATAAGAAAATTTTGAATCATCTTCAAAATATGATCATGAGCAATCTCAAGGAAAATATAATGTTGAATATTTGTCATCTAGGCAGATGTCTCTCTATTCTATGGAAGATTTTGGGAGCTCTACAGTTGAAATTTTTCTAGGTACGACATTGAACATAAACAATAACTTGGAGAAACTACAACAAAAAGAGCTAATCAAAACATTACAAAAACATATTGCTGCATTTGCATGGGAATACACCAACATGAAAGGCCTTAATCCTAAGACTTGTATCCATCACATCTACATTGAGAAAAATTATAGACCTACTAGACAACCTCAGAGAAGGATGAATCCAAATCTTAGGGATATTGTGAAAGAAGAGCTCTAGAAATGATTGAATGTAAACTTCATTTACCCAATTTCAGATAGCCAATGGGTTTCTCCTTTGGTAATTGTGCCTAAAAAGAATGGTAAATGGAGGCTGTGCATTGATTATCGAGAATTGAATAAAGAAACCTTTAAAGATCATTTCCCTTTGCCTTTTATAGATCAAGTGTTAGATACATTAGCAGGTAAGAAGTATTTCTCATTCTTGGATGGTTTTAGTGGTTATAATCAAATTTAGGTAACACCTAAAGATCAGGATAAAACCACATTTACTTGTTCATGGGTAACTTATGCCTACCAAGTACTTCCTTTTGGGTTATGTAATGCACTTGCAACATTCCAAAGAGAAGTACTAGGGATTTTTTCTAATCTAATACATGATTGTATAGAGGTATATATGGATGATTTTACAGTCTATGGGAATATATTTGAAGAAGCATTGGAAAATTTGGAAAAAGTTCTTAAAAGATGTAAAGAAACAAACCTTTCACTAATCCATGAAAAATGTTTTATGATGTTTACAGAAGGTATTATTTTAGGACATCACATTTCAAGAAATGGGATTAAAGTTGACAAATCTAAAATTGAAGTCATCTCTAAATTATCAATTCCAAATTTCCAAAAGTATGTTAGAAGTTTTCTAGTATTTACAGGATACTATAGAAGGTTTATAGAAACTTTCACTAAAATAGCATCCCCACTCTTCACATTTCTTACCAAAAATTGTGATTTCAATTGGAATTATGATTGCCAATTGGCATTTGAAACCTTAAAAACAAAAATTTCTTAAGCACCCATTTTAAGAGGTCCAGATTGGAAACTCTTTCTCCATATTTCAACAGATGTGATGCAGGAGCATCGGACCTGGCCAGCAATGTGGGAAATTGCCCACATGTTGTGGCTTGAAAACAAAATCGTATTTTATTTGTTGTTGATGGTAGAGTCGAGTTCCGTTAATTTATTGTTGTAATAGATTTAATCTCTGTATTTAGTATTGATTTGTTAGGCGTATCTTGATATCTCTTGTTAGAATAATTATTGTTATAACAGCAGCTAAAGAAGGGCGATTCTGGTGGAGATAAAAGTCAAACTGAAGATCGCTTGGAGCGGATCAGCGCCGATTTCCCAAGAGCGCCTGAAATCTGGCAAATTGTTATAAACATGTGATATACCTGTTCTGACCGCTGATTGTGGCTCATTCAGCTGCGTTGGACCGGAATATCGGTCAATCACCGAACTTGCATTAAAAAATATCTAACTGAAATGTGGTGGAGCGCTGATTCAGGAAAATAAATTGGCGGACGAAAAAGAGGGACCAGTAATCCATGATCGGATTCGGTGATGAAACAGAGGAAGATTCGATAGAGTGAGGGAAGTTTAACTCCAATCCGGGTTCGATGGTGCGATGTTTGTTTGTTATGATGACATACAGAAAGGCTAGAGGCTGGAGGCGATATAAAAAAGAAACCAACGTTTTGTTTTGGAGTTAGTTTTAGATATGGAGACAGTTGTGTAAAATTTAGGACCTTCATTGTTAATTAATCAATCAACAGATGTGTCGCTATTTCTTTTTCTGTTTTGTTTAGTTGTGACCTCTGATGCGAGAGGCGGGGTTTGGACCAGCGTATTTCTGTGTTTTGTTTTACTGTGGTTTATTTCAGATAGCATGTAATTTAGTTTGAAACCCTTGTGTGGTCACACAATATATAACCAGATGTGTTGTGATTGTTTTCCGCTGTTTTTTGTAACTTGGATGCGTGGGTTAACGCTGTGGTGTATTGTGTAATGTAATGCATTGTATCAGTGGATACAATGGAGACACGCGCTGTATTTATTTGGTAATAATAATACCATTCACACAGTGGGAACCACAATGATTTCTGTTCTTCTGTTCGAATGCATGGGTATTCCTTTGCTGGTTTATGCGTTGAGGAAGATTGTAATGACTGCGCCCACATGGTATTTATAAAAATCCAGTTTGATGTGAAACAGAAACAGAGTTTCCTAGGTTGGTAAATCGACCTTTTAACCTGAAGCGGATAGACGTGTATGTTGCTGAGTCCTGTATTGCTTGTAGTTTGAACTTAACATCTTTGAGGTACATTATTTTTGGTATCAGAGCCAAAAGATCCAGGTGGTTGCAGCTAAGATGCCACCAAGGCGAGGAATTGGTCGAGGAAGACCAGAACCAAATGCAGTCCTGATAGACGAAGTGCGAAGACTGCGTGAACGAATGGAGGCAATGGAAACAGCCCAGAGAAGAGCACCAGATGTGAAAACTGAGAGTTCTTCAGAAGATTCTGATGAAGAGGACCAAGCAGGAGAAGAAAATGAAACTGCCAAAGCCTTAAGATGCTGGAAAAGGTTGGAAGCAAGCCCAAGATGGAAATTCCTATGTATGATGGGAGTTTAAATGCCGAGGAGCTCATGGATTGGATCAGATCCATAGATCAGTATTTCGATTATGAAGAGGTTGAGGAGAATAAGAAGGTGAAGTTTTCAGTCACTAGATTGAAGGGCCATGCAACCATCTGGTGGGACAAGTTACAGACATCAAGAACGCGAAAGGGGAAATCTAAGATCAAGCAGTGGGATAAAATGGTAAGCAACCTCAAAGCCAAGTTTTTGCCTAAAGACTATCATTTGAATCTTTCTAAGCAGATGCAAAATTTGAAGCAGAAGGGAATGTTTGTTAAAGAATATACGGAAGAATTTTACAGGTTAAATATCGGAACAGGGCATGTAGAAGATGATTTGGAGAAAGTAGCCAGGTATATTAATGGGCTAAGGTATGAGATCCAAGATGAGATTAGCCTTTTAAGTTTGAAAACTGTTGAGGATGCCTATCAAGCAGCCTTGAAGGCAGAGGAAAAACTGTTGCGCAAACAAAACCATAGAAACAGAGGTAAGAATCCAGCAACAAAAGGAAGGATACTTGAATCCAAAGTTCAACACTCTCATAATGAGGCAGGGAGTGCGAGTAATAGAGCACCACAAAGAGGAGATTTTGGCCGTGGAAGGTTTGTGCCCAGAGGCAGAGGCCGAGGAAGAGATGTCCGGTGCTTTGCATGTGGTGAATGGGGACATGTACAATGGGATTGTCCTCATCAAAGATCATCAAACCAGCGCAACGTGAATGTTGCAGAAGCTAAGGAGGAGATTCCTCAACCTGAAGCTAAAGAGGAACCACCAGAAGATGGAGAGTCCCTATTACTGAGGAGGGTATTACTGGAAGGAGCTAAGGAAGCCAAAGAACGAGTTCAAAGAAGGACTTTATTCAAAACAGTATGCAAGTCCAAGGGTAAGTGTTGCAAATTGGTAATTGATAGCGGTAGTACTGACAATATTGTTTCTACAGAGATGGTGGATAAGCTGAAGTTGGAAAGGGCAGTACACCCCACTCCTTATAAAGTATCGTGGCTCCAGAAAGGCCATCAAATGTTTGTGACTGAACAATGTAAAGTTGACTTTCATATTGGCACTTATCAGGATGTTATTTTATGTGATATAATGCCAATGGATGTCTGCCACATATTGCTAGGGAGGCCCTAGCAGTTTGACTGAAATGCCATACATGATGGCAGAAGAAATATTTATACTTTGGAGAAAGATGGGAACAAGCATACACTACTACCATTGAAAGCTAAAGCTGATAAAGAAGCACCTGGAAACAGTGTTACATTGATGAATGAGAAGATCTTGTTACAGGAAGATGAGAAGGGTAAGGAGATGCATTTTGCTAGTGTTGGGAAACCCAAGGTAATTTTAACTTCTACAAATATAGAAGATTTACCTGAAGAAATTCAGAATTTCTTGAATGATTGTGTTGATATTGTTGTGGATGAGTTGTTACCCAGGAGTATTAGCCACCATAATGATCTAATACCTGAATTCAGTTTTCCGAATAAAGTAGCCTACAGGGTAATGCAGGAAAATGCCGAAACTGGAACAAAAAGGGAAGAGTTGATGGATAAAGGGAAAATAAATGGAAGTCTTAATCCATGTGTTGTGCAAACAATACTCAATCCGAAGAAAATCCAAGTAGATGTGAATTGGCTAACTCCTAGAAGCATATTTGAGGGAGATGTCAAAAGCAGATGGCGGGAATGCAGTAGCAAAGACAAGTAGCGAGCAGATATGAGGAGGCGGAGAAAGAAATTCCAAACAGGTGATTTAGTTATGTATTGCCGAAAGGTACCTATACTAAAAACCAGAAGAAGAACCACAAAGAGATGCCATAACAGACGAAAGCCCAAAGCAGGAAAAAGGAAAAAGAAAGCGCTAAAGCAAACCAGGAGTCAGGCTCATTATCAGTATTTGACCAAGCGGAAAGGGGAACTAGTAGAGGACGTCAGTGGATCTACAGAGAATGGGGATCAACTCCAAACAACTACGAGATCAATTTTCTTCCCCGGGAGTCTGATGCAGGAGCATCGGACCTGGCCAGCAATGTGGGAAATTGCCCACATGTTGTGGCTTGAAAACAAAATCGTATTTTATTTGTTGTTGATGGTAGAGTCGAGTTCAGTTAATTTATTGTTGTAATAGATTTAATCTCTATATTTAGTATTTATTTGTTAGGTGTATCTTGATATCTCTTGTTAGAATAATTATCGTTATAACAGCAGCTAAAGAAGGGCGATTCTGGTGGAGATAAAAGTCAAACTGAAGATCGCTTGGAGCGGATCAGCGCCGATTTCCCAAGAGCGCCTGAAATCTGGCAAATTGTTATAAACATGTGATATACCTGTTCTGACCGCCGATTGTGGCTCATTCAGCTGCGTTGGACCGGAATATCGGTCAATCACCGAACTTGCATTAAAAAATATCTAACTGAAATGTGGCGGAGCGCTGATTCAGGAAAAGAAATTGGCGGACGAAAAAGAGGGACCAGTAATCCATGATTGGATTCAATGATGAAACAGAGGAAGATTCGACAGAGTGACGGCAGTTTGACTCCAATCCAGGTTCGATGGTGCGATTTTTGTTTGTTATGATGACATACCGAAAGGCTAGAGGCCGGAGGTGATATAAAAAAGAAACCAATGTTTTGTTTTGTAGTTAGTTTTAGATATGGAGACAGCTGTGTAAAATTTAGGACCTTCATTGTTAATTAATCAATCAACAGATGTGTTGCTATTTCTTTTTCTGTTTTGTTTAGTTGTGACCTTTGATGCGAGAGGCGGGGTTTGGACCAGCGTATTTCTGTGTTTTGTTTTACTGTGGTTTATTTCAGATAGCATGTAATTTAGTTTGAAACCCTTGCGTGGTCACACAATATATAACCAGATGTGTTGTGATTGTTTTCCGTTGTTTTGTGTAACTTGGATGCGTGGGTTAACGTTGTGGTGGATTGTGTAATGTAACGCATTGTATCGGTGGATACAATGGAGACGCGCGTTGTATTTATTTGGTAATAATAATACCATTCACACAGTGGGAACCACAATGATTTCTGTTCTTCTGTTCAAATGCATGGGTATTCCTTTGCTGGTTTATGCATTGAGGAAGATTGTAATGACTGCACCCACATGGTATTTATAAAAATCCAGTTTGATGTGAAAGAGAAACAGAGTTTCCTAGGTTGGTAAATCGGCCTTTTAACCTGAAGCGGATAGACGTGTATGTTGCTGAGTCCTGTATTGCTTGTAGTTTGAACTTAACATCTTTGAGGTACATTAAGATGCTTCAAATACAACTCTGGGAGCTATATTGGGACAAAACGATTTGATTCCTTATACTATTTATTATACAAGTAAGAATTTGACTCCTACTGAGTTAAATTATAGTATGACTGAAAAGGAATTTTTAGTTGTTGTTCATGCAATTAACAAGTTCAAACACTATATAATAGGCTATGAGACCTTTTTCATATAGATCACTCCGCAATTAGATATTTAATGAATAAACCTATTACTAATGGAAAAGTTACAAGATGGCTTTTACTTTTTCAAGAATTCAACATTACATTGCTAGATAGACCTGGAAAACAAAACACAGTTGCTGATTTCTTGTCCAGGATTCAGAATATCAAAGAAGATTCTCCTATTGAAGATAAGTTTCCTAATGAATATATTTTTGTAGTAGCTACTCAAACTCCTTGGTTTGTAGATATTGCTAACTATTTGGTCACAAGAAAGTTACCTTCACATTTGTTTCCTAGAGAGAAAAGAAAAATTATTAAGGAAAGTGCAAGATATTCATGGATCACTAACTAATTGTATAAAACAGGCCTATATCTTATGATCAGAAGGTGTGTCAGGGAAGATGAAATGCCCGAGATTCTTAAGGGATGTCATGATGGGCTGTGTGGTGGACACTTTGCTGACAGGATGACGGACTATAAAATCCATTCTTTAGGATATTATTGGCCATCCATCTTCAAAGATGCTAAAGAATATGTCAGGAGATGTGATAGCTACCAAAGGGCAGGGAAACCTGCTCCCTCAAATGAAATGCCATTACAAATTCAGGTACTCATCTAACCTTTTGAAAAGTGGGCCTTAGATTTTATTGGGCCAATTAATCCTCCATCTAAGTAGAAGAATATATATTAGTATGCACTGATTATGTCACTAAATGGGTAGAAGCCAAAGTGTTACCTTTTTCTAATGAAAAATTTGTACTTAATTTTGTTTTTTAGAACATATTCACTTGTTTTGGCGTTCTAAGAGAAATTGTGACAAATCAGGGATATAAATTTACATCTAACTTGGTGGAAGGGCTTGTGGAAGAATACAAGGTCAAACATAGGAAATCTACTCCCTATCATCCACAAGCAAATGGTCAAGTGGAATCTACAAATAAAGTGATTGAAATAATTCTCACCAAGACTGTGCATCTACATAGAAGAGATTGGGCAGAAAATCTTCTTGAAGCCTTATGGGCCTACAAAACTACATGGAGGAACACAACTAGACATACACCCTATGAACTTGTTTATGGGAAACAAGTCCTGTTCCCTATAGAGTTCCAAATCATAACTTTCAAGATGGCAGTCCAGCTGGGACTAGATTTATCAGAGGCACAAAAAGGCTGGAGCAATTAAATGAACTTGATGAAATCAGGCAAGAGGTAGTTCAAAGGACTAGTATAGTCCAACAATAGAGAGCTAAATGGCATGACAAATATATCAAGGATAAGAGGTTTCAAGTGGTAGATTGGGCGTTATTGTTTGATTCAAAGTTTAAAGATTTTCGAGAGAAGTTTCAAACTCATTGGCTTAGGTCATATGAGACTGAAAAAGTATTTAGTAATGGAGTAGTGAGGATAAGAACAATAGATGAAAGTAAAGCTCCTCTTCTTATGAATGGTCATACTTAAAGTTATATCAGAAACCAATTTCAAAACAGGAGTTCATTAAGATTTTCCAAGACAATTATGAAATGAAGATAGTGAAGAAGAATTCTTCTTCTCCACTAACTTAGTCTTTATTTTTCCTTAAAAAAAAACAAATAAATTTTTGTTTTATAAGGTTGAAAATTAATCATTGATTGGCATACTTATATAGAAAATACAGGGTGAAAATCAGATATTTCTGACACCCTATATTTTCCATTTTCTTTTTGTAATAAGTAGTGACAAAAATCTACAACCACTATGCAGTTTAGATTCTACAAATTCATCATCTCATCTCACCTCACTCTGTTTTATTTATGCATTTTCACTTCATCCCATTGTCATATTTCATTAATAAATTTTTCAATTTTTCCTCTTACAGTTTTCATTCCATCTTCATTTAATTTATCATCTTGTCTTACATCTCATTTCATTTCACTTACATAGCCACTTCCATTTCATTCGTGATCCATAAGCCATATTCCACTTTCTGTTTCACGTTCTGTAGCTGATTGTGTTCTGCAGCAAATCTGATTCTATAGCTACAATTTGTTTATCAGTTTAGGCACAAGTGTACAACTCATAATAAAATATTGTATGCAGGGAATTGAAGAAAATCAATTTTTGAAGACCAACCATGCTCAAGGTACTTGTGGATCAACATCAAAAAAAAAATAGCAAGAAAAAGGTAAAGGTTCCAAAGGTAAATGCAAAAATTTATTTCAAAAAGCAATTTCAAAACATAAGTTTGTATAATATGTATAATCACATGTCTCCTTAATCAACCATCATTTGATTTGACCGCCACTATGTCTCTGCCATATCTTCCATCTTTAATGACAAACAGTCTCAATGATTCTTTCATAAAAAATCTTCGCTTCAAACTCCATAACCTGTACTCAAACGGTCCTCCAAAACTCCACCTGTTAATGGTCAAGATGACGATGTGACCTACCTATCTACGACTCTCTAAACCCTTAATGTCTATTTATTACATGCAAACTCTTAATTTTATCACTCATATTCATGTAGTCTTTTCATATACACTTCCATTTTTATATACACAGTCATTCCATTTTTCAAATACACACAGTATTTCCATTTTCATATATACACAGTGATTCCATTTCCATACACACTGTCATTCCATTTCTTAAGTAGCACCCTTTTTATAGACATTGTGAGTAATTTTGAAGGTTAACCAAAAATAGGGGATATGGGGCTTATTGTCATGACAGAGCCCATAGGGGTAAAGTATATGGAGGGTTATCCACAGCTTAAAGGGATGCTACAGAAAGCCAGATGGTTAAATTTTATTGAGAAATTTGACAACTACCACAAGGAAATTACCAAGTCTTTTGCAAGGTCATTTGATGGCACAAAAGTGGAGATAGGAGATATAAAATTGCAGTCATAGAATCCTTCACAATAGAAGCAACAGAGCTGCCGAGGCAAAGAGAAAGATGGTTTAAAAACAAGGAATTTCATGGTGAATCTTGGAAAGTGATCCTTAGAAACCCAGGTATGGATATACAGTATTTAAGAAGGGAATTCCTATTTCAGCACTCAAAAACAAATGGGGTAATATGTTGTTAATATTGCAAAAATTCATTACATGTGAAGGAAGATTTGGGTTTATGTATGTTTACCATATACGCTTATTAATGAATTTTTTAGAAAATGGAACCATCGACCTTCCCTTCTTCCTTTGAAACAATCTAAGAAGGATGGCTACCAATGTCCAAAAGAAAATTGAATCCATAGAAACAACTATGTATCATCATGAATTAGTGAAAATACTAGTCGAATTCCATTTGAAAGGTGTAGGGGATACATGGGAAGATTTCTTGGTAAGATTTTTTTTCCAGGATGCTCCAGAGTCACCTGAGTAGAGTCATGTTAAGAAAAGTAGGACGAGAAAGATCAACATTAACATTCAAACCTCCTCACAAAATAATGATGTAGAGACAACTGCTAAACCAGAGGTTAGAAATCAGAATAAACAGAAAGGAAAAATGAAAGAGAGAGCTGAAGAAATCAATGAAGAAAGTATTGAACCTTCATCACCATAAGAATATGAATGGTTACTCTCCAAAATACTGACCAAGATTAAGGAGAAAATCAAGAAAAAGGAGGAGATAGGGAAGAGGAAGAAGGACATAAGAGAAGAAACCATAAGCTTCCAAAACATGAGAAGCAGCTCTAGACTCCGAGGTAAGGTGAGGAAGGTAACATCAGAAGAAGTCCAATTCATAAACTTAGAGGAAGAAACCCCAGTTCAATCTCCTGACAATATTCCACCTGAACATAGTCCACAAAACTCTCCTCCACGGAATTTTGAAGGCAGCCCAAGCAAAGCTTCTCCTGGCATAGATCCAGTGCAGCAGCAAATCTATGACTACATAGTCATTAGAGAGAAATGATACCTCAATGGATCCAGGATACTCAACCAATCTAGAGCAGCCTGTCAATCCACAAGAACCTCTAACTAGCACTCTCAAACAAGAAATCTTTGAGTTAGAGATTTTTAACAAGCACATTCAAAAAGAAAATGAAACCTTGAGGGAATAGAACAAGCTGGTTATAGCCATTCATGACAACAAAATGCCGCACCTAGGATTATAGTACAAGAAAAATAGGAAGTTGAAGAGGAAAAATAGGAAGTTGAGTAGAACACTTATCAACCTCAAATACAAACTTCTTACGAAGAAGCCCAGGATGGTAGTCAGTGCAAGGAGAAGTAAGAAAAGAAAGTTGGATGTGCTAGTGGAAGTGTTAGAACAAATGCAATAGGAGAAAGAAGATCACATTTTTTTAAATTTCATGGGGACATGCAATGATTTTGTAGTGGGGGTATGTTGAGCCTCAAAATTACTCTTTCCCTAGCAACTCTTCTCATTCCTTTTCTTTGTTTTTCCATAAGAAAGATGCATTCTCATCACCAATAATAGATATATATTGTCTTGAGGAGGACATTTAGTGATTTACATGTTATACTTTTATGTTTTGTTTTTTGAATAAATTTTTGTATATTAGCTACGAAACACAGCCTATGCTGCAGCTAATTGGCTATTCCACAACCACCTTCATGCTCTAACAGGTTACAGGTGTCAGAAGGAGAAACTAGCCACATAGGCAGCTTGGAAATCATCATGACATGGACCCTGTCCTATTCATTTAGCCCAGGTCGAGAAGGAAGATGGCATAAGACTACAGTCAATGAATAAGTCAAACAAAAAGAGACAGAAGGTAACATGACTCTGTTTTGTGGTTAATGTGTTTCATAGTTATGGGAAGCATTATCCGGAGCAACTACCTACGGACTCCAACAGCATGGTTGTACAAACAAATCCAATAGCCACCATTTTTTAGATTTATGTCTCCAGCAGCCGAGGAAGAAATTCCGCATATCTGTCTTCTACGTGTTTGGTTGTCACATGCTTTTATCCACAAATAGTTATATGATTTTTCTTATAAATACCTATGTAAAGGACCAAAGAAGTGAGTAGTAAAAGTAATAGTTCTATTATCAAATAAATGTTCTAAACTCTGTAATATATGGGCATTTTGTGTCCCTGTTTTAATATTAGAAGACCACATGTTTGTATGAACATCTGAAGGAGTTTTCTTGGAGTTGATTGAGCAAGAGTAGCCTAATCAGTTGCCGAGGGCCCATGCAATGAAGAAGTTTTCACTTCATTTTATTTTTCTTCTTCTTGTTAATTGTAAATTCATTATTTTCTTTCTAAAAATGTGATTATAATCATTTTCTTGCTAACAATGTTTATAATGCAATTTCCATAATTTTCTTATTAATAGTGTTTATAATTTAGAAGTAGTTTCCATTAGCTTGATCTCTTTTTAGTTTTTACGAGTTGTTTAGAAGATAGAACTCAATGGTGTAATCTTGTTTCTTCAATTAAAAACTAACATTGTTTCAGGATGAGAGTAGGATTGAAGAATGATAAGGATACACTATTAGATAGTTTACTTCATTCACTGTTTTTCTAGTTTAAATTCTCAACTAAACTGATCAGTTTCATTTACTGTCTTTTCCATTTCATTTTTATTTTACTGACTCATGGTGTTAATCAATGTTTATGGAAAACCCTTCATGTTGATAATTCATCCTTAACTAAGTGGTTGAACATTTCATCTATGCAATGAGTTATTCTGTATCGTTGTATTTGCTTTCTCTTAGATTAATGAAGTACATAATTACTCAAATGTCATCCCAAGGAGACTTACTCCCGAATTGAGAGGCAGAGTAACCAACTATTTCATTTAGTTTTATTTATGTAATTAGTTAGACATCAATTGCCAATTTCTCTTTCAGTTTTTGATTTGGAAATAATGGTAAAATAGGAATAGAAATTCTGTTTTCATTTCTTGCTTAGCTTTGTTTCCATATATTTCTTAGCTTCGTTTTCATTTCTTTCTTAGTTTTATTTTCATTTTTAGATTTTTAGCACTCTTTACAAAATTTAGATTTAATGATAATTTACATTGTAAATAATTACGAATTAAAAGGCCAAAAACCCCCCAAAATAACATAAAACATAAACACAACTATGTAAGAAGGGTTAGCTAGCACAAATAGTGCACTACACTTCATCAGTTTATGATACCCGGATTGATAATTTATGTAGAGCAATTTAGAACACCAAATTGACCAAACATTGTCATTTCATCAATCCTTAGCTTCTACCTTCACCTTGATTCTATATGCACCCCGGCTCAGTTTATCCACCTGACAAACACCCAGTGCCTTCTCCTCAACCGTGTGGATAGACACATAGAGTGCATCACACACATACAACCACATGGCATACCACACCATGCAATATATGCATCTACACTTGACATACAACAAATACACCTACACCCAGTGTATACAATCCAATGCATCCATCTACACCCGATGTGAAATACCACCCAATACATGTACCTACACAGAGTACTACACAATAAATACACATGCTGCAATACCATGACTACATGATGCATATACATAATATCACATGCCCATAGCACAACATCGATGACATGCACACACTACCACACGTACACCAATACCATATGTACAACATGTACACAGTACCACCTATACACTGCACCACCTACACAATATGTTCACAACATCACACGTACATGGTGCCACCTACACAATGTGTACACAAAGCCACATGTACACTACACCACTGTACAACCTGTACACAATACCACATGTACATAGTACCACATGCACGATGTGTACGTGACACCATATGTACATAGCATAACATGAACGACATGTACACAACACTGCATGCTCATAGAACGCTATGTACAACATGTACACGACACCACATGCTCACAACAACACTTTTACAATCATGCACACAACACCATATGTACATGGCACCATACGTACAACATGCACGCAAAACCACTTGTACATAGCATTGCATTCCCAACATGTACGTAGCATCATCTATACACATAATAGCATATCCAACATACACAGAGCACCATATGCACACGCATCACATATACATCATGAAGACATTACAATATGTATACAACACCCCATATGCAATATTCTCACAACCCTATTTGTACCATCCTGTACATAACATTGCTTAAATAACATGTACACATGTTATGTATACATTGTTACATAGTAATTTCACTGTCCTCATCTCAGTCCCTCTGCTGTGTCATGTGTCAAATAAACATGCTCATATCTTCCCACTGATGTAAGAAGATTAAGAAAATGCTCTCTAATGCTGAAGATTGACCCTTTTTGACTACGTTTCTGCATTTTCGTTACTAAACCCTTAAAATCCGCGACGATTCTCTGTCATGCACTGTATCGTTGTGATGTCGTCTCTAGTCCCTAGTTCATGACTCGCGATGATCCAGATTTGGCTAATTAGTCCAAACATCTAGCCTTCTGGATGTTTCTAGAGTTGGTTGTTGGGTCAGTTTGGGTCGCCTTTCCTCCTCTAGGATGGCGGTTCAACCTCTTGTGTAACCTCCCTTGAGGATAAGCTCCCTCTCCCTCATTTCATGCAGAGTCCTTCTCCTATAAAATCACTCACCATTGCTATGATCTGTTAGTTCCTTAGTTTTTTTTTTAACTAGTTTTTTAGTTTTTTTGGTTGGGCAGTGTTGCTAGTGCTTTTGAGTTTGATAGATAGCTGGTGTGAGTGTGAAAAGTGTGTGATTGTTAATATCTTGTGAGAGGTTGTGGAGTGCCCTTAACTTTGTATTAAAGCATATGAGTGAGAGAGAGATATTGTATGTTGGGAGACCCATTTTAGAAGAGTTAATGCTTGGAGAAACATACTGGCTGGACCCTTCGAGAAGGCTTGTGATGTCAAGACTTGGTTATAGGCTTTACTCTTGATTCAGTATTAATACAATCAATGATGATTTCCTATGTCTTGTATGTAATTTACTTGATAGCTCATGCCTTCTTGACTTTATGAGTAAATAGATCATTGTTGTTTCCTGATTACGTGCTTTGTTGTTTTTCCTTTATATTGTTTCAGGTTAATCACTCATTGAGGAGAAGGAAGCGGAAGCTGGAGTAGTGCAATGGAACTCCATCGACCACCGATTTGAGGTAGGCCTCCAACGGTGACTATTTAAGGAAATCAATTATTGATATGTCTTTGCTGTGACTAGACCCACTCTAGGGCTAGAGGGGTTGCCTCTGTCCGTAGAGGGAACACTGTTGGCATTATGATACATATGTTTTACTTGATGGAAACCCACTCATCTCAGATGATAAATTATAGTTCAGAGAAAAGTTCATGCACTTTCATGCAAATAAAATTTCCTTTCACGCAAATAAAATTTCACGCACTTTCATGCAGAGAAACGTTCATGCACTTTCATGCAGAGAAAAGTTCCTTTCATGCAGAAAAAGTTCACGTACTTTCATGCAGAGAAAAGTTCACGTACTTTCATGCATACAAAAGCACACACACATGGGAAATCTTATGGTTGGTTCATGGTATTAGTCCGACAGTTTTTTATCCTATGGTTTTGGTCCGTTGTATTGCATCCAAAAGAATTGAACCCAAGTATTGGATCTGTGGTATTGTTTCTCAATGGTTTTTTTTCCATGGTTTTGAGTGAGGCCTAGCCTATAAAAAGGAAAGGAGATCATTTGGCTAATCACAAGTGTTGAAAATCTTAAGAAGAGCAAGATCTAAATTTCTGATAATCGGTTGGTGAGACATAGTTGAATGGGCGAAGTAGGTGCGGAGGTGCGTTGAACAGTAGACAGTGCAGGTGCGGATTGGTGCAAACTCGTCACGGAAGAAGTGCGGATATCCATAGGTTTCCTTCGGTGAAGTTGCGGACCTTTCTTGAAATATATTTTAGCTGTCTTTTATCTATTTCTGCAGAGATCTGGGTTTAAATTGGTGTCTGGTTACTGGTGTTATTTTTTGGTTACTGCATTCTGAGAAGTTATTTGTTTAAAGGAGATTGGTTGATGCACATGTACTTGATGTTTTGGGTCCAGTTTGAAAATTCATGAAACGTGGTCCCCGGAAGAAAAGAGAAGGTTGTAGCCTTCTGTAGGTCAACACCTACGTACTAGTATTTCAGCTAGTACAAGAGCTAAGGGGGTTGTAGCTCCCTTCCATAAGAAGCTGGAAATCGAGAGAGGGTTGTAGCTCTTTGCAAGTTGCAGCCTGTGTACTGGTAAAAGACTGCACCAGTACAAAATCATTGTAAGAAGAAGTTTCTAATTGAAAGAATATAGAGACATATTGCAGCAGGTGGTTTTCACCCACATTGGGTTTCCACCTTACATCTTGTGTTCCTTGGTGTGACTGTCTATTTTGTGTTCCTTGTCATTATTCTATGGTTCTCACATACAGATTAATGACAAACATCTGAAGAATAAATTAAATTATAAGTTTGGAAGGTATATGCAAGTTTCAATTGTCAGATCTGAAAATATTTGTATAAATTGATAAGAGTTTGATAATACTGATTCACCCCCCACCCCCTCTCAGTATTATTTCCAACAAACATTTTCCTGCATCCCAAGTTGGCAACTCCACTGGGGAGTCTATCCTATGTTTTTCTCTTGTTTACTTTTGCTTGATTTTTGAGTTAATCTCATTTGGGTTTTGGGATTGAACCATCAGTCTTTTGGGTTACCTGGGTCAATTTGGGAAATCCCTTTATTGCCTGTAAGGATAGACTAGTCTTTGTTTGGGAGTTTTCATTTACCTTTCATTGTTTTTAAGTTCGTCACTAGAAAAAGCTAAATAATCACGCCGACGAAGCATTGTCTCTATCTTGGAAGTTTGTGCATCACTGAATCCTGTCACATAGTCGCGACGATTCCTGAAATCGGCCCGTCGTGTGAAAGACGTGTACTTTCACAACGTCGTCGCTTTGTTGCTATGGCTAGTGACTGATCGACACTAGTTGCTTGTGTTATGCCCGTGACGATTCCTGTAGAATTTTTTATTTCAATTCTCCCTCCTGAATTCATCAGTCTGGTTAACCCCTTGTTGTCTTTCTCTTATCCCTTAGTTCGTTTTAATTTCTTTTAGTTAAGGTTCTTACTTTTCGGTTTCGTTGAAGTGAATCTTGTATTTTTTGGCTTTGTGACCTAGTTTTTCAAGTCTTGAATTATTTGGCTTGGTTACTTGCTTGTCCAAAAGATTCATCCGCAACCCTCCTAGTGGTTTGCTTGAGGCTTTTCCATTGCATGTTCTTGCTAATTGATGTTTAGTGTTAATTATTGAATCAATTTCCATATTGATTTGATTGTTTCACTACCAGACATAGATTACAATTGTTTGGATCAATCGGTTTCATGCTTGCTTGTTTGTTTTTTTAGAATTCAAAGCTATCAAAATCAAAAGATTGCATTCATTAGTATGCGAAAGTGAAAGTACATTTTGCATTCCAATTTTTCATGTTTGAAAAATTAGAAGGCAAATTTTAAATCTCTCATTAGTAGTATCGATGCACTGTAGGGATTGATGTGTTTATGCATTCTGTCTCTTGAGTGACTACATTTGCTAATATTGGTTTTGTCTTGGTTTGGGAATGATCTCTCTACCTTTCTGTAAGTAGGAGTTCATCGAAGTGAAAGATGCTTTATTCATTCTAGTTGCATCCTAGGTTTTGATATACATACGGTGTTATGCTCTTAACCTGGAAATGATACCCAAATATAGAATATGCGAAGAAAAGATACCCAGAACACAGAATAGCAAAGATTTTATTATTCAGAGAGTAATGTTCACTTGCCTCTTCGAGGGGGCAACCTCCAATAGAGCAGAGCTCAATTACAAAATAAGACACGATGCTCCTCGAAGGGAGTCTCTATCCTTTATATATGACTCATACATGCAATACCACAGGCCAATACCGTGGTATTACTAATACCATCTATCTAATACTACGGCCCATTTGCAACTAACTGTGGTTCCGTTATTAATTTCGGATTAACCACTTACAATTATTAATATGGGCTTTATTGACTCTTGACTATGACGTGGTCCCATTACATAGATAAGGGGGTTAGGGTGTGACCCTAACATGCCCTCCCCCTTAAGACTAGCCTTGTCCTCAAGGCTGAAGCTGCGGAAACTGCTGCAGAATAGTGGCTGGCTCCCAAGTTGCATCTTCCGGAGAGGTGTCTTTCCATTTGACTAGAACTTCCTTAATCATGCAGCCGCGCAGTTGCTTGACTCGTGTGTCGAGGACCTGTTTTGGTTGAAGCCAGATGGACCCTTCTTTGTCCAATTCCGGTAGACTAGTCTGAATTCTGCAATTGTTCCCAATCACTTTCTTGAGGCATGAGACATGAAAAACTGGATGGATTTTTGCAGTAGGTGGCAAAGCCAACTTGTAGACCACTTCTCCAATGCGCTGAAGTACTTGATATGGTCCGTATAATTTGGGAGAGAGTTTCTGACACCCCTTGTCTTTGAGTGATGTTTGCTTATATGGTTGGAGCCGTAAAAAGATCGGATCCCCTTCTTGAAATTGGCGCTCTGAGCGATGCTGGTCTACCTGTTGCTTCATGCGGTTCTGAGCTTGATGAAGATTCTCTTGAATATGGGCGAGCATGGTTTTGCGGTGTTGTAGGAGTTGATCCACTGCTTGGACTTTTGAGCATCCCTTGAGATATGAAGTAGGTGAAGGTGGGAGTTGACCATATACTGCTTCATAGGGAGTCATTTTGGTGGTGGTATGATAGTTGGTGTTATACCACCATTCAGCCAGAGGTAGCCAGTGTACCCAAAGGTGTTGTTTTTCTGAAGTGAAACACCTAAGGTAGCTTTATAGACATTTGTTGACGGCTTCGGTTTGACCATCTGTTTGCGGATGATAGGAAGTATTGAGTTTTAGTTGAGTGTCTTATATTCTGAAGAGTTCCTGCCAAAAAATGCTGGTGAAGATCGGGTCGCGGTCGGACACAATAGAAGTGGGCATGCCATGCAATTTGAAGATCTGATCCATGAAAGGTTGAGCAACCAAAGTTGGTGTAAACGGGTGGGTAAGAGCGCAGAAATGAGCATACTTCGACAATCGTTCCATAACCACCATGATGACTGACTTGTTCCCTGAATTTGGAAGGCCTGCAATGAAATCCATAGAAACCTCTGTCCAAATTGATGACAGAATGGGAAATGGTTGTAATGTGCCTGGTGTGTTGACAGTTTCCCCTTTATGGCGTTGACAGACATCGCATTCGACTACGAAGGTAAGGATGTCCTTTTTCATGCCTGTCCAAAAAAATGATCTTCTGGTGCGAGCATACGTCTTCTGAAAGCCCTAATGTCCTTCAATGGGAGATGAGTGCAATTCTTCCAAAATGCGACTTTTGAGGGTGGATGTTGGTGATATTACAACTCTGTCCTTGTAGCGAAGAATATCATCCTGCCATGATTAGCCCTTGGTGGAATTTGGATCTGCCTGCAATTGAGAAATGAGTTGGGAGAGCCCGGGGTGTGAAAACCATTCCTTGCGAGCTTCTTCAATCCATTCTGGAATGGGAAGGGAAATAGCTAGCAGGGTACTTTCCTCCTCAAATTAGCGAGATAATGCATCTGCTACACTATTGTCTTTCCCTTTCTTGTAAATGATCTCATAATCATATCCCAACATTTTGGCTAGCCATTTATTTTGTTGTGGGGAGGATAGGCGTTGCTCCAAAAAATATTTAAGACTGTGATGATCTGTGCGGATTTTGAAACGTCGCCCCAATAAGTAAGGTCGCCAGGTGTCGACTGCATGTAAGATGGCCATCATTTCCTTCTCGTAGGTAGATTGGCCCTGATTCTTCCCACTGAGTTGTTGGCTTGTGAAGGCCAACGGTCGCCCTTCCTGCATTAAAACCACCCCAATACCTGTACCCGAAGCATCACATTCAATGACAAAAGATTTGGTGAAGTCAGGTAGTGCTAAAACTGGAGTGGAACACATGGCATTTTTTAGAGTTGTAAAGGCCTGTTGTGCTTCCTCATTCCAGAAGAATGAATTTTTCTTTAGGAGTTGGGTGAGGGGCTTCGCTATGCGACCATAGTTGCGGACAAATTTACGATAATAGCCTGTGAGACCCAAAAATCCTCGCGAGCTCTTCAAGGTCTTAGGTTGAGGCCATTCCTGCATTGCTTGGATCTTTTTGGGGTCCACCTTGACACCCTCACGCCCCACAATGTGGCCCAAATACTCTACCTCTACCATGCCAACGAACACTTGGACATCTTGACAAATAATTTATTCTTGCGGAGCAGTTGCAAGAGTAGATCTACATGCTGAAGATGTGCGGCCCAAGTGCAAATATAGATGAGGATGTCATCGAAGAAGACAAGGACAAATTTCCTAAGATATGGTTTGAGAATGTGGTTCATAAGGCTCTGAAAAGTAGAGGGGGCATTATAAATACCAAATGGCATGACTAGGAATTCATAATGGCCTTCATGAGTTCTGAAAGCAGTCTTGGGGATGTCGACTTCCTTCATGTGAATTTGGTGGTAGCCTAAATGAAGATCCAACTTAGTGAAGAATTGAGCCCCATTGAGTTCATCCAGCAAATCATCAACCACCGGGATGGGAAATTTATCTTTGACTGTCAACTTATTGAGGGCCCTGAAGTCGGGACACATCCTCCACTCCCCATCTTTCTTGAGCACCATGACCACTGAGGATGAATAAGGACTAATGCTGGGACGAATGACACCTGCTTCCAAAAGTTCCTTGATGATTTTTTCTATTTCATTCTTTTGGGTGAACGAATATCTGTATGGGCACACATTTGGGGGTTGGGCCCCTGGAACCAAGGTGATGCTATGATCATGTTCCCCTCGCGAGGGTGGAAGCCCTTGAAGCTTGTCAAAGAACGGAAGATGGTTATTTAAAATCTGTTGCATCTCAGGATGAAGTGGCGGCGGCTTGGTTTCGACTACCTGGATGGCATTAAAAATAGCTACAACTCCATGATTGCCCTTTTTTAACAATTTTTCCATCCTATGCGAGCTGATGATAGAGGGGGCTCCCACCTAGAGTCCTCAGAGGGTATGTGTGTGGTTGTTCTGCTTAAAACTCATATACAACTCCTAGAAGTCCATTGTGATTGGCCCAAGAGTGCAGAGCCAGTCAGCGCCGAGAAAAATGTCACAACCCCCCATGTGTATGGAAAACATGTGGATTTTCAACTGATAATCCCCCATTTGAAGTTTGACATTTTCACAACGGCCTTCACATTTCATTGTGCCTCCATCTGCAATTTGAACGTGGAAGTTAGAAACTGCTCGTACAAAGCAATGCATCGTTTCTGCGACTTTTTGATGGATGAAATTATGTGTACTTCCACTATAAATCAAGACTACTACTAGGCGATGTTTAATAAACCCTCTGATTTTGAGCGTTTGAGGGGAAGAAATCCCTGCCAAGGCATGCAACGAAATAACTGGTTCGTCAGAGACATTGTCCTGTTCGTTATTGTCCTCTAGCGGCTCATGTTCCTCGAGTGGAGGATCTTCCTCTGTTGAGCTGTAGTCAGTGGCATCTATTTGAAAGAATTTGGGCTCCTTACATTTATGACCCGGGGAGTATTTTTCATCACAGTAGTAACATAGTCCTTGCTTCCTTCTTTCGGCCATTTCCGCAGGGGACACCTTTTGGACCTTAAGTGTTTGAGTCGTGTTTTGAGCCTGTGGGCGACCTTTAGCAAGGAAATTTGGGTGACTGTATTGGGCTGCTAATGCACGTTCCACCTTACGAGCTACCTGGCAAGCCTCCGTCCACGTGGGAGGGTGGTGAAGTAGAACTTGAGCTTTGATGGCTTCTTTAAGACCGCTGATAAAACATTCCGTGTAGAACTCATCTGTGAGACCCCTAGTGTGGAAAGCTAAGCCTTCAAAAGCGTTAATTTATTCCTCCACTGTACCATTCTATCAAAGTTTAGTGAGACGACCCAAATAAGAGTCTTCTTGTTCAAAGCGATCTCGAAGAGCTTTGGTAAATTGGGTCCAAGTCCTAAAATATCCATTGCAACGCTGATGCCATTCCCACCATTGCCATTGTTCATTGTCGAAGTACATGCTCCCCAACATAAGCTTAGTCCCATCATCTAGGATATGATTCAATTTGAAATACTACTCCATTTGTGCTAGCCATGCGGACGTGTGAGAACCGTCAAATTTATGCATATCCAACTTGGGAGGTCGCTGACTGGGTGGTGGATGGGTGTGCTAGACGTGAGGAGAGTGGCTAGATTCACCGTAATTGCCTTCATGGCCATTATACCCCTCCTTGTGGACTTTCTCCTTGTCGTTTGACAGAAAATCCTCCTTGCCTTTTGCTTGCAAATTCTGTAGCTGGATACTTAGTCCGCCAAGCTCTCTATGCATTCTCTCCAGATCTAGTCTGCGAAGCTGAGTTTGGATTTCGTTCACATTTTCTTCCAGTTTGTCCATCCTTTCATTGGCCATCGCTTGAGCTCTAGTTGCTACCATACACCGACCTCATGAAAAATTGGGACCGCCAAAATTTTTTCCCAATTAATTGAATGGTACCACCATGCTCAACTCGTCGTCCTGATTTTAATGGGCTATATCACCAATAAGCGTCCCAGACGATCTCAGACTCTTTTTTACTCCTAACGGATTTTTACTCCTTGATCAATACTGCAGTTGCCAAATCCTAAAAATGTCAATGCGGTCGAAAGTCCTACGACAATTATACCCTGGTATAGGAACCCTTCACAACGCTTCTGGTCTGGTGGATCTGAGAGATCTGAATGGCCGATCGGGTAGCGCTGGACGGCTGAACTGACTGCTTCTGTAGATCTGATGAATCTAATAGATCAGAACTAGATGATTGGGACCGATGTCTGCTGCTATTGCACTCCTTTGCTCAAGCGGATCTGGAAGAGATGATGATTAAAAAGGAACTAGGGTCTTGAGGAGTGTCAGGTGCTACAGATCGCAATATACATAAGGGTCTGGTAGTAGTACTCGGCCCAATGTTTCAGGGCTCTAACTAAGGAGGGTCGACTGTACCCTTAGCCGTACCACCCGACTACCCTATCGTACGGGCGAGTAATCTCTCCGAGTGCTGTTCTCGGTGTACTGTAGCCGCAAGACAGTCGCTGGTTTATCTATGGCGAGGTTTTCAGGGAGCCTATGGGGCTTCTGATATACCCAGAGGGTACGTGGAAGACAGTCCGTGCGCGGTTCTGTCTAATGCGCTACTACTCGAAGGGGTACACACAGGGGTTACAAGGGAGTCCAACAGATGTGACCACCTCTTGTATTTCCTGCGTGCATGCCTCCCCAAATCCGCAGATTTATGCGCTCAACGACAGATCCCGTGGTTTAAAGACGCTGGAACACGTCTCAAGCCAAAAAAAAATTTGCTACTAAATGGAGATCTCACCGGCCCTGGAAAGTGCTCTGATACCACTTGTTATGCTCTTAACCTGTAAATGATACCCAAATACAGGATATGCGAAGAAAAGAGACCCAAAACACAGAATATGCAAAGAAAAGATACCCAGAACACAGAATAGCAATGATTTTATTATTCAGAGAATAATGTTCACTTGCCTCTTCGAGGGGGCAACTTCCACTAGAGAAGAGCTCGATTAAAAAATAAGACACAATGCTCCTCGCAGGGAGTTTCTATCCTTTATATATGACTCCTACGTGCAATACCACAGGCCAATACTGTGTATTACTAATATCATCTATCTAATACTACGACCCATTTTCAACTAACTGTGGTTCCATTATTAATTGCGGATTAACCACTTACAATTATTGATATGGGCTTTATTGACTCTTGACTATGACGTGGTCCCATTACATAGATAAGGGGGTTAGGGTGGGACCCTAACAGGTTCTTGTAAGTTAGACAAGAAGCCTAAGTGCCCCATTTTCAGATCAGGTGGTATCATAGCTTAAGATTGGTTAACCCCACCTTCAAAGAAGGTTATATCAGAATGCTTGATTGACAAAGCAAACACTGCTTGCCTAAAAGGTGTTTGAACAACAAGAGGCTAATTGTACTATTGTTTGAGTTTGCAGAGGTGAAGGGAAAACTGTTGATAGCTCAGTACAGGAAGGACAAGAAGGAAGAAGGGCTAAAGGTATTCTTCTATCCCAAAGGAACTCAAGGAAATCCTTGAAGGATAAGAAGTTTGCTACAAAAGGTTGTTGAATAAGCACTTTATTAATCTTGTTTGAAGTTCTTTTGTTCATTGGTATAATGACAACTTCTACAAGTGAATCCTCAAATTCCTCCTTCATCACAAGACTCTATGATGGAGACTTGAAGCAAGACTTGTTCATCATGATGGACAAGGTGAGAGAAATGTATGAGGATGGAAGGAAGAGCAACATACTTAGAGAGCAGCTGAATTCCATGAAGGAAGAGAAGCAGTTGCTTTTTGATAGACTATAGGAAATGGAGAGGCAACTTCATATTGCAAATATGAACCTAAAAAGGATGCATGAGTTGGAGTCACGACTTTTTGTTGCCAAAGAAGCCTTGGCCAAGTATCAACTTGAAGAAGAGGTAAATAGTTCCTGCTTGTCTTCAAATTCCTCTAAGAATGCTTATATTGGTTCTTTTGAACATACTAGAGGCATAGGTTCCAAGCTAATGTCCAAGATGGGTTATGAAGGAAAGGGCTTGGGAAAGCATGCACAAAGTATTATTGAACCAATAATGGTTGAGGAAAGGCCTAAGTATTTGGGTCTTGGCTATGGACAGTGTTATGGAGAGAGTTCCAAAGCTGCCATGAAGGCCATTGAAACAACTCTAAGAGGGAGTTGCATTGCAGGCGTGCTGAAGCACACACTTGAACCAGGGAGTTGTGGAAACTATAACAACCTTGAAGAGATTGATGGTGTTCCAAAGGGATCCACTTCTTCATTTGCTTCACCTCCTCATGAAGTCCATAAAGGTGAAAGAGAAAGGTATAAATCTGGTTCTAAACATATTCCTTTTGATTTCACAAAGTATGGTAAATTTCCACATAAGCATGGGAAAAGAATTGCATTTTCCTTTTGTGGTTTGGATAACCATCATGTTTCTAGATGTTGGAAGAGAATGGCCACATACAGGAAATTTTTGAAGGGAAAGAAGCAAGAAGCCAAAGGTCCATTGGACAAGGCAAATCATGTTGTCAAGAGGATTCACATGTAGTGCACTTACTGCCATAAGCAAGGGCATCTTGCTGAAAAGTGTTGGACACTGAATCCAACAATGCTTCCACTAAAGCTGAAGAAGAAGGTGGAAAGAGAAGATGGTAGAAATGGAAAGGAAGATTCCATGAATGATGTGTCTGAGGTTGATTCACATGTTGATGCTACTGTGCAGACATATGTAGTACCTTTGAAAGGGATTGGTGAGAAATGCTTAGAGTTCCTATCCAATTAAGATTGCATGCCTATTTTGCATCTATTTGCATTTATTTGTTCATGGAATGCAAGTTGCAGGATTTTACCAAGAAGGTGAATGGAGAAGTTGATTAGGAGATTCACTTTGTTGCTGCAACACCATATTCATTTCAACTTCGAAAGTACATTGTGCTTAAGCAAAAGTTGAAGGATGAAATGCATGAATGATCTTGATCTGCATGAACATAGGGATGTTGATGATTCTCCTTGTATTGAAACATGTATGTGTAATTAACTTGCAGGGTTGAGTGCTGTAACATGCATATAATGTTGACTTGGGAAAAGTTGACTTAGTCTTCGAGATGGAGACAGTGATGAAATGTTCATCTTTTGAGAAAGAGTCCTAATGGTATTTTTCTACATGCTTGACTGGAAGGGTCATTTGTTTAAAGGCATGTGTTGTGGGCTTGTTGTCTAGTCCATCATTTGTATGCAGATGTAAAACATGGAGGTGTTCAGAAGATGTGAAATCTGTTTCTTTGTTGGAGCAAGAGTTTGGTCCATCCAGTTGTTGTTTGTATTTATGTTGTTGTTAATAGTTGTTGTTGACAACTTTTCAAATAGGTACAAATGAAAGTCCTGTGGAGCAACTGTACTTCACATTTGTTTGAGCCACCTTGGATCAATGATCAAGGCAAAGAAGCTCAAACTACCTTCTATAACCATTTCAGCAGGAGTTTTATAGGAAGGTAAGGAGGAAGACAGTTCTTCCCTGGAAGACCAACCCATCCAGAAGGGAAGTGGTCAGAAACTTTGGTTAAAGATGCTATGCAAGGCAAGTGTAGGGAGGCTAAAGGAAGAGGGTGAGTGACTCTCATTTACTGTTCAAATCAGTATATCAGTATTTTGGAGACCAAAAGTTCTTTTAGTGGGAAGGCATGATCCAAAATAGATTTTGGATAGACTCCTAAGTCTAAGTGTTCCCCACTGAGGAAAATGCAAGTCCAAGGAAGTTCATGGAACTAGCCCCATTGCAGAGATTGTCTCATTCTAAATTTGCCGCAACTTGAATGGGCGAAAATGGCCTTAGGATGCAGAAGTTATCACTGAAAGAAGATGCCCTTGGTCCTTTGGAAAAAGAGGTAAATCTTCAAAAAAAAAATGGCTTAAAAGGCTTTATGAAGAAAATCGCATCAAAGAAGGTCCAAGGCAGACTTAAGTGAAAAGGGGAAGCACCCCCGAGGGCCGATCACCAACATATGGGGTCGGAGGCAGGCTTGTGTGTATATAACATAAGGACCAGGGCGAGCGATATGCCGATCGCCGACATCGGCGGATCGACATTGGCAGTGGAAAGGGCTTGAGGCAGGACCCCGCGCCTAGCAATATTGCGATCACCGATATCAACAGATCACAATCGGTGATGCCATATGGAAAGACCCCGGGTCCATGCGATATGTGATTGTGATCAATTGCATCACAATATCGCGTCAGAGTCATACGATGGAGTGGGTCCACACACACACACACACACACACACCCATATATATATATATATATATGCGCCGATGCGATGTGACCGGACTCTAAAGGGTTATAGATTTTGCTGCATAGGTATTTGATGTCCACCATAAAGCCCTTCGTCGGATTTTCAAAGATTTTAATGTATTTTTCAAATACAAAGGGAAAACCATGGAACGGGCATTTGCAACTTGCTTAAAAAATGTGATATTACGCCTGATGGCGGACCCGAGAAGGTTATAGGGGTGATTTAATGGATTTTCAGGTCCGGAAATCACGCCTGATAATGCATTTTTTGGAAATTCTTTGTGTAATGGGATTTTCCCAATTCTTGGGTTTTTGCCAGAGAAACGACCATGATCCCTTTGTAACAGCTCCTAATCCTCATGCCACGCTGCAAGTAGGCATTCTACAGGCAATGATGCATTCTACAACCACAGAGTCGCAGAGCCAGGTGGTCAGTCTAACTGATGGGAAGCAGAAAATCCGCAGAACCACAGAGGGAAGATGATACGCAGAGAAACGACTAGGGAAATTGAAAAGCCAAAATAATGCCTCAAAGAAAGAAAAGCAAGAAGCAAGGAGGTAGAGAGAGCTCAATTGAGCAGAGGGAATGAAAACAAGCAATGCAGAAAGCAAAATCTAAAGTTTAGAGTAGCCAAGGGAGTCACTTGGAGTTCAAGTGAAAAGCCAAAGCGCTGTACATTGCTGAGAGCCAAAGAAGCTAGAGCTGAAGAGCCAGAGCCAGAGCCAGAGCCAAGAGCCAAAGCCAAGTGCCAGAGCCAAGAGCCAGAGCCAGAACCAGAAAGCCGAAAGCTTCAAGAGCCGAGGATAGAATGGTGTCTAAACCCATTGTTTCTGTGTAAAACCAATGGAGTTGAGCCAGGGAGCTTGTAAAGAGACTTTACCATAATCCCAGAGAGCCTAGTTGAGTTGAGTAGAGCTCATGGAGACGTAGCCCAAGAGTTTTGGATGAAATCCAAATTAATATTGTTGTTATGTGTGTGTTTTATTGTTGCATTGTCTCTACTGCTTTATTTACTACTATATGTATTTATATATTAGTTTGAGCACATTGAATTACAACACCTAAACAATTGTAATAAATAACACCAGCATACACCTTCTATTCAAGCACATATTTAATTCCACACTGGTTAATCATAAAGACTTGGGAATATTTAAATCTTTGGAAGTGGGAGAGGTTCTTATAAGTTAGATAAGAAGCCTAAGTGCCCCATTTTCAGATCAGCAACACATACATGAAAAAGGTAACTTGGAAAGGTAAAAGTAAATGGATATGAGGCATCAGATGCCTTGGCTATGTTGGGAATGACTATTCTCAATGTTATATATGTTGTAAACTGATAAAGGAAGTTCTCTTAACCTATACCTTATGATATTGGGAATTATGTTATGATCATGATTATGCTGATATATATATGTAGGTGTGTATCTATGTCATGTTTGATAAGGTCGTTAAGGATCATGATTATTACTGCTAACATTTATATGTATATATATGTGTGTATGTATGTTGTTGTCTGATAAGATGATGATTTTTTTATGCTAAATATTATATATGTAAATATGTATGGATCTATGTCACTGTCTGACAGAGTCATCAAGAATCGTCCTTGCGGAGGTATGATTGCTTATGTAGGTGAATGACATAAAGAGGTTCCTAGTTGATGAGGAATCAAGTGGGAAGTGGAGTCCTAACAAATATATTAGGTCAATATCATGTGGTTATGAATTGATATTATGTGATTATATTATGTCTATGTTATGGAAATGTTATACTGACGGACACAACAATGAAATGAAAGCAGTGTGGTCTACGACATGCAGGGACAAGCATGGATAAGACACTGGAAGCAAGGTTTCTTGGTAAAAACAATATGGTTTTGGATGTGTGGTACTATTTTTGTGCACATGTTGCATATTGATGTTATGTGCATGTAGTGTTGTGCGGATATTGCATATGCAGTGCTAGGTATAGATGGTGGCATGTAGCTGTTTAATATGTCGTGTTATGTACAGATGATGCTATGTACATGTTGGATATACAATGCTATGTACATGTGGTGTTGCGTGCATGTTGTACATTTTGTGCTATGTACATATGGTGTTGTGTGCAAATTGTACAAGTGGTGCTGTGTGCATGTAGTGCTTTGTACATGTGGTACAAGTGGCATTGTGTGCAGGTGGTGTTGTGTACATGTCGTGCATGCGATGTTGTGTACATGTGGTGCCATGTACATGTCATGCGTACGGTACTGTGTACATGTGGTATTGTGTACATGTTGTACAATGGTGCAATGTACATGTGGCATTGTGTACACATTGAGTAGGTGGTGCCATGGACATGTGCTGTTGTGCACACATTGTGCAAGTGTTTGCAGTGTAGAGGTGGTATTGTGTACATGTGGTACATATGGTACTAGTGTAGATGCATACATTGAATTGTCTTGTATGACATGTGTAGTTGTATGTGTGTGATGCACATTATGTGTATGTTCACATGGTTGAGGAGAAGGCTTTGGGTGTTTGTCTGGTGTAGCAACAGATCGAGAGTGTGTATGGAATAAAGACAAAGGTAGAAGATAAGGATTGATGAAAGGATAAGTATCATCATTTTATTTCAGTTTTATTATGCATGTGATTTATGACTATCGTATATAATGATTATATGTGATCTATGATTCTGGTTTATGATGTTGATCTATGATGGTTGTGTTTTGAGCTAACCAGATGTGATATGTTTATACATGATGTTTTGATCAAACAATTAGTTTGACTTGTTGTCACAAGAAGTGAACAAGATTTCAAGTGTTCCTTATTGACGAACTACCAATGAGGTATCATTTGAGGTTATTTCAATTAATTTGAATCTAATGGAAATTATGTGCTTGGAATAGGAATGCATGAACATGCCTTGTTGGATGCAACTTTGACTGTGGTAGTGGATTTTGGACTTCTTAAGAATGAGGTGAATCCTGGTACTACTTTGAGGGAGGGGGTGCGACCCTATGGATTCCCTTGTTGATTGATACAACATCGTATCCATTTATTTGTTGGTTTAGAAGATGTGCATATGTGTACATGTGGTTATTGTAAATATTGTAATGAGATATGTTATAAAGATCATGTATGTGGTATGGTTGTTATCTGGTCATGTTGTCATGATGTTTACTTTTGAGTAGGTCTTTCATTGTAAATATTGCAATGAGCTAAGTTATAAATCTCCATGGACAATATGTTTTCTTTTCAGTGGTCTTGCTGAGGTCTTGGTGTTGTTTAACACCGAGGATAGTGTTCCCCAAGGGGGAGGGTTCTGTAACAACCCTGGTGAAAATTATATGTAATAATGTAAATGAAGGAAAAATAAGATCACAGGTAAGGGACACATATTCCAAGCTGAATATTGGGAAAAGATATCCTAGTGGGCATCATTGGATGTGTGTTTTGGCTAAGGAAAATTGGTAAAGGCTAAGGCAAATGCATTAAAAGTAAAAAGGAATTTTTGGCACATTTATTTATGAAAATAAAGGAAATTAAGAGAAATGTAAGGCGAAAGGTCACAGGTTGTATGTGAGGAGGAAATTGAAGGAAAATAATGGAAAATGGAGAAATTAGAGGCCTCATTAATAAAAAGGATTATGAGGATCAGTTGGCAGGCTCTTAGTTAGTGTAAGATCTTGGCTCAAGCTCTTAGTCAGTGTAATCTCTTGGCCAGTTCAAGTTTTGAGCTCTCCTTATTCTCTCTCTCTCTCTCTCTCTCTCTCACTCTCACTCTTGGTCACTTAGAGTTTTCTTGGAACAGTCTGGCTTTGGATCAAGGAAGGAAAAGGAAGGAAAGGGAGAGGAAGGAAAGTAAGGATCAAGGAAGGAAAAGAAGGATCAAGCAACTTCAATAGGAATACTTGCAGGTAACCTTTTCCATGTGTGATTTCCTAGCTGGTTTGGAGATGCAAGAATTTGCATGTTAGTGTATGGTTCTCTTGATGTTGGTGCCATGGTTTTTGCCGAGTTATGACAGTGGTTTTCAGCCTAGCCTTGCCTTTTTTCGGATGCCATGGTGTTGGGATGTTTATTTTGGTTTTGAGCTTTGGTTTGCTGAATGGATTTCGAAATCCATGGCAGAGGTGGTCCCAATTTTCATTCTGAAAGGCCTAGGAATCCCTTGACCAGTTTTGGCGGGATACATGGTAAAGCATGAGGGAAAAGTCTCCATTTAGGGCCTAGTGATTTGGGTTTGGATTGTGGTAAAGCCTAAGAGACTGTTCTCGGTTTAGGGCCTAGTGATATGAGATTGGATTATGGTAAAGCCTAAGAGACAAGGAGACGAAAAATTCCTCAAGGGATAGTGATGGATTCTGGATGGCATTCCAAGTTCGGTTCGGTTGTGATTGGAGCACCATTTTTGGTGTGACTACGGTTTCATGAAGGTGGAGTTTGTTTAACCTATGAATTCACGTGGTTATTCTTGGATTGGTTGTTCTATGAGATGATACATTCATTCTTGGAATATGGCACGGGGGTGACTGGCTGAAAGAGAGATTTGGTTCAGCCATGTCTACGGTAAAGTGGTACGTGGAAATGCCGAACCTATATGGATTTTCCCGTGATTAATAAAAGCTAAGTTATCTTAATTTTTCACTTGTTTATATGTGGATTTTATGGCTGTCACATCTTTGATATTTATATGGTTTTATGCTGGTTATGAGAAAGGTTATATGACTAGTTCATGTCATGGTTATTTCCTGTATTTTCTTGTAATTGTTAAGTGGATGGATGCAAGACCTAATTGATGATATAACAATTCAATGGAGAAGGTGGTGATCCTTCTGGTTATGTTTCATAATTTTTTTTGGTCATTTATGCTCTATCTTGTATCCTAGACTTGTAGGTTGCATTGGTGCCAAGTGTTTGACAGAATGCCAATCCCGGTTGGGGATGCTCAGGCTTAGTCCTAAGGTTGATTTTTTATTTTTTTTATCTTGTCATCATGTCTTTGATAGATTCTATAGGTTCTAACAAGTTTTGGGCAGAGGCTAGGATTCTGGGCTAGAAATGTGGCTCAAATCCCGAGGACGCTGGCATAAGTCTACTGAAAAGAGTCTAGGGACACTAAAGCATAGGCCCGTGAGAGTGGCTTTGGCTTCTGGATGTTGTCTTTCTTATAGCATGAGAGAGACCAATGGTTAAAAGGCTTAAATCATCAGTGGAACTTAGCGATAGTATGTCTAAGTGGCTGACATGTCTTCTGAGGGTGTTGTTGTGATGTGGAGGGGTTTATTTAAGTTTTTCAGTTGATTCCATTTCATTAAGGTCACCAAGGAAGTTGAATCCCTTATAGTAGCATCTCTTGTCGCATGTTTACCCCAGTTGGTCAGTTTCTTGGGTAGACATGAGATGAAGGGGTGTTACACTTCTTTTGTACCAACATGATTAGGCTCCCACAAGGTGATGCACTTGGCCTAATGCGCCCTTTCTACAACAACTCTTGAATCTACCTCTTGATTTCATTGTTATCTAGAATAGAGCGTTGATAGATTGGCCCATTGGGTAGTGGCACACCTGGGGTTAGATCGATGGAATGCTTTACCTGATAGTGTAGGGGTAACCCTGTGGGTGAGGTGAAGATGTCCCTGTACTCATCCACAACCTTGTCAATCTGCTACTGCCATGCGGAGGAGCCTTGTTTGGAGGCCGTGGATGTGGCCATAATATTCTTCTTTCCCTGAGGGAGAATCATAAGTAAGATACATTTCCCAGTCTAGGAAATGATCTCACTGCATTGATTTGCAGAGATAAGAGAGATGGTGGTATGTAGTGCTACCTCTAGTATCCTGTATAACTTATTGCCCAGAGAAATAATAATAGTGTGAGGCCTAGATTCATACACAACATGGTGCTTCCACAAGTAGGGTTAGCCTAATAATACATCACACACTTCAAGAGGGGCAACATCAAAAATACCTCATATGTGAAGGGCCTGTCGCTATAGTGAAGTCGACACTGGTGGATGACGTGGAGATCTCGTCCTTGGTGAAGCCACCCGATGGTGTACGACTGTGGGTGTGGTGTTGTTGGTAGGCCCAACTTCTTCAGGACCTCTACTCAAATGAGGTTCTTTTGGCTTTTGTTATCGATAATGAACTAAAGCAGAGAAACCTTCACCCACATCTGTGAGTGGAAGAGCCTCTCCTCCTCCTCTGGATCTTCATGCTTAATCTTCTAGATCTTGGTGGTGGCATCAGTGGTGCTAGGCTTCGAATCAATAATATTCTTCCCTTTGTCGTTCCCCTTGTTGGGTTCTAACTCAGAGTTGGAACATGCATCTAATTCGAAATCTTTCAACTTGGCCACCAACGATTGCTTGGCTCGACACTCACTTATGTTGTGAGTGGGGCTCTTATGGAACCACACCATTTCCGTGTGCCCTTCTTTGTCTTTGTGGTGTTTCTCTTTTCTTGTAGCTTTGGTGGGGTATCCTGGGTCGCTACACATAGGTTTTGTCCTTTGTTCTACGGTTTAGGGGCACCTTTCCCTTGCTTCAAATTCGTATATCCAAAGTCTTGCTTCTTCTGTTTAAATTTCTCCTTGATCTTGATAGTCTATCAATAGGTAGTGCCATGTGAGGAGATGTATAGGAACTCCATCTCTTCTTGGATGTACTTGTGTAGACAGGTGCGGTACTTGAATACCAAATTCTGCTCAAAATCCTTGATACCGAACTTTGTGCAAAGGGTATGAAAAATATTTGTGAACTCCGACAAGTTTTGGTCTATTCCCTGCTGCAACATGGTCCACTTTATGTATTTATAATCATAGCTACCAATAGGGTAATATTATTCCTTGATGGCATCTCGAAAAGAATTCCAAGTCAGTGTGGCTGAAAAAACTGAGGGTTTACTCTCGACTTTCTGTTCGTAGTAGGTTTCCCACCAGTCCTTGCCATGGGGAGCGGCTTTGAGGAGTGAAAAAGTAATATTTTCTCGATTGGAAAAGCCATGAACCAAAAAATATCCTTCCAACAGATTTAACCATCTATTTATAATGTTTGCATATATCTAGCCTTCAAATATGGGAATGTCAAAGTTGACTTGTACCTTAAAGGAAGTGGCACCTCTAGAGTGGGTGCTGGATGAAGATGCATTGCATGTGGGTAGCTGTTGAAGGATCTGGGCAAAGTTGTCCATCATCACATTCCTTTTTCGCTCGAGGTCTTCCTCGAGCAATATTTTGAAAGGATCTTATACTCCCTTTTATTTCTTTTCTTCCACCATGGGAGGCCATCGGGGTTTGCGAGGTTGATCTTGCAAATGTTAAACTAGTTTGAGCCCTAACTCCTTATACCCTAATCTCGTTGGGGACATGCAAAGAAAAACCAAGAAAGATCAAACTTCTCTGATACCATTGATCCGAACTTATACATGAATGCATCATAATATAGATACAAACATAAACACTGAGATACAAAAAAAATAAAACTTCATTTCATTAATATCAAAGAACTTAACTATGCTTACATACAGAATAGAAATAAACTAGCTCAAGCGATGGTAGCTTATCTCTGAAAAAGGTTGTGGTGGCTACATGCCCCTGAACTATGTTACAATGAGGCTCTAAGGTATTTTTATTATTGAAAAATAAGGGAAAACCATAAACAACGAAAACCCTAACCCCAGGAGATGGAACAAAAAGAGTTTGTGGTCCCCATTGGGGTTAATTAGGTAGCCAACTTCCTGAGGTCGTAACTTGGTCATATGATCTCTATTTGGTGCATACAATACCTCAATGGAAATATCTCTTCACGTACTATAGGATTTACTGTAGGACCTTACTTAGGAGAATGAGCCTACTGCACACCTTAAAAAAATGCCATTTAAGGGGTCAAAACAACTCTGAAGTTTAGGAACTGAAAAGCTGCTAAAAATAGTAAATCTTACTATAATCAAGGAAACATATGAAACCAACTAGAGGTCTAGGTGTAATAGACAGATGACCACCAATATCCATCTTGATCAATCATAAGCTCTGATGAGGTCAATTTTCATCAAAAATGCCTTCAATTTCCTGGATTTGATGGAGTGTATTCACTTGTCAACCAAGAAACCAAATTGCTCCAAAGTAATAAGTGGGGATATGATCTTCTTCCTTCTATTAGCTAGTAGTTTAGAAATAATTTGTAAACAAAATTACATAAGGAAATGGGTATGAAATTAGAAAAAGAAATATAATTCATCATTTTGGGTATAAGAGCATGGAAATTTGAATTTGTGACACTTGATACATGGCTGGAAATTATGGATTCTTCTACCATTTGAATCAATTATGGTCCCATAAGGTCATAGAAGAAGAGAAATAGTTCAACGAGCCAGTCATTTGGGTCTAGAATCTTATCCTTTGCCATCTATTTCAAATTTTGTAGGAGTTCATGTTGTGTGATTGATGCATTCACTACCTCTAAATATTGCTCTTTGACCATTCTTGGGAATAGATTCACTAGTTCCATTTTTTCTTCAATATTTCCCTATTCCAACTCTCTATATTATTTGTGGAAGAAAAGGAAAGCCTCTTTTTTGATATCTTCCATCACTATAAGATTGCGGCCTTCTTCATATTTGATTTCCGAAATAGTGTTGGACAAATTTCTTTTTGTTGCTGCCTAATGGCAAAACTTAGTATTTTTGTCTCCCCCTTGAATCAAGGCGATCCAACTTTTGAGGCGCCAATCCTCTTCTTGTAATATTAAAATCTTATTTTTTCTCTCAACCAAATCTAGATTAGAATATTTAACATGTTCAGAGAAGTATTTAGGGATGGATGGTTAAAAAAACTAAGCAATCTCTTGGTCAATATATGCCAATTCCTTTGATAGTTCCATTTTTCAGTTCTTGATCCATGTGCGCACCACTTGTTTAAGCCTCTTCAGTTTATAATTGATCAACAAAGATGGGATGATGTAATCTTTCGGAATAGGGGTATTCCATGAATTTTTAACCATTTCACAAAAAGCAGAATCATTCAACCACATGTGATTGAATTTGAAGGGCATGGAATTGGGATAAATCTCCCCCTCCCATTGCAACATGATTACATCGTGATTTGACGCCTCAAAGAAGAAAGATGAGGTATGGATATTTTTTAATCTCTGACATAAGGACGAATAAACAAAGAACCTATCAATTATTTTGGAAATACCCTCAACCCCAGATCTTCCATTTCTCCAAGTTAGGCATAAAGGGTAAGGAGAGATATTCCATAAAATTTTCTGATAGAAAAGTTTTTTGAAGTATTTAGCTAAATAATTTGTCTTAGCCTTTTTACCCCAACATTACTTTGCATCTAAAGTGAAATTTAGGTCACCAACAAGTCTCAATGAGTGCATGTCAAGGATTCCTATAGAATCAACCTTCTCCCAAAAGGATTTTCGATTATTGTAGGGAGCATAAATATTAAGGATCTGAATTCTATGGACATATCCCCTATAGAATCCTATCAAGAGGATACCAACACTTTTCCTGAAGGATTTGAAGGTAAATAAAATGGTATTCCACATAGATGCATGCTCTCTACAGGTACCAAAGGCATTGGTAACATAGATAACCCATGTTGGGCATATGTTAAGTAAAATGTCCTAAAAAGTTGAATTCTCCATCATTGTTTCTTGAAGGAGTATAATATATGGGAATTTTATTCGAATGCACTGGGAGAATCCCATCCCTCTGATATATAACAACATAATTTTCATTTTGAGAACATGGAGTCAAGAAACGATGCTCATATATCCCAATATTGTGAGTCCTCCAATATTTCAATTGACCCATTGGTTGGTTCAAGATCAAAGGAGGGGAGTAATGCCTCAGCCATCGTCTTTGAGAAGTGTGAATTCAATTCAGTTTCAATACCTCCACATAAAGAAATTTTGTTTTGTTTTGTTTATTTTATTTCTTCTTTTGTGTATTAGGTCGATCCGCTTCTCTCCCTACAAAATTAGTCCCAATGTGAAAAAATATATGCTTGACTGTCATTGGTTTGAGCCCTAATGATGAGTTGTTAGCAAGAGCTTCCAGGTCCAGTGATGAGTGGTCATTCAATTGATAATGTTGATGACATATTGGCGATAATAGATACCTTTTTGTGGTCTTGCAAGCAGATGAATCCTTTGATTTGTTCTTGCGCTTTGAAGGCATGATTTTAGGATTAGGAAAATTGTTCTCGGAGTCCCCAAAATTGGCTATTCTTGTATGATCAGTTAGAAACAAGTTATTGACATCTAAGGAGTCAATCTTAACCTAATTTTCTCTAACATCCAATTCCTTTATAGCCTCCATGAAATTAGGACCTATAGGATTAGCTTCTGCTCGAAATTGAGTTCATCTTAGCAGTCAATTTTCAATTGTAAAATCTCTATGTACTCGATATCTTCCCCCACTAATCTGACCAACTGTATGATTTCTAGTAATTGAATCTCATACTAACTATTACGATGGTGACAGGCTTCCAAAAAAATCTCCAAAGTTAGAGAAATAATTCTTGTGGCTAAAGCTAGCTTACCGCCACTCTATTTTTAAGCCTACCTACCCCACTATTTTCTCCCAATTTTATATTAAAACTATGCATGAAAGATACCACTTCATGCTACATAAAACGCCATCACATATTCCATATATTCATACCAGGAATCACAGACACCTCTTTCCATAGGAATCACAAACACCTATTAATTAATGTTTTGGGCATTCTAACATGGATAAAGGGGTGATCTAGATGACTAATTGATCTTGATTGTAAAATTGTTCTCTCACCTTACTAGGGGGATGACCCCAGTCCATTGGGAAAATTGGATTGAATATCATTTCCATAACCATTCCATAATTAAAACTCTTCACCATTCCCATGATTCCATATCCATCCTTCAAGTTTGTTATCATTAGTTCATTGGGATTAACACCCTTATATGCTCATCCTTGAGTTAAGGTGTGGAACTTTTACCTAGAGGTTGATGTAGCTAAAGGAAAGATAAGAACATAAAATGGCCAACATGAAAGAAAAATAAAAGTTAAATAAAAAATATGCTTGGAACATTAATTAGTGTGTGAGAAAAATCATAGCATGAGCTCTACCCCTCTCTTTATCTATCAACCAATTCTTGAGAACTAGATGATCCATCACATAATAAGGAACCCTTGCATGTCCCAACCCTAATCAGTGAGAATTTGACTCATCAATAAGGAATAATTGAATGCTACATCATTAAAATAAATCTTGGACACCTGAGCTATTCTCCCTATCAAATAATTATCAAAGAGAAGAAAAGGTGTGCCAGATGAGTGGAAAAAATAGGTCGGTGAAATGGGTAAAGCATGCTTCCGTGATTTCTCCCTCCATACATATATACACTTAGGATGATATACCTCCATAAAATGGTCACATGACTATGACACCTAGTATGAACCGTTTCGCCTCTATTACCACGTTATCACAAACAACCTATGAATTGAAGGATTGAATTTGAACATGTCACCTACTCTCGAGGGTTGGAGGCACCTAATAGGGTTGATCATGTAACCATCCCTAGCACGATAGGGAACACTTTTACGGGACTTGATATTGTTATATATTATAAGGTAATCCCAATTTGAAGTCTTATTATGCCATTGATAATTATGGTCCATTATGATGCATTTGTGTTCATTGCCTCTAATTATTAGGAACTTTCACTTGAGTTTGAGATGGTTTTGCTAGTTGGTATTCCACACTGACACATAGGCCTTCATGACACACACTCCATGCCTACAATTCACATGATGCCCAGGTCATACCACACTTCTAGAGAGAAGTGATGACCATGTAGATGTAGCATTGCACCTCTATAGTAGAGTGTTTGGAAATTTTATGATTCCAAAAACTAATCAACACCTTAGAGCACCCCCAGATGCTAAAACATTGAGCTCACTTTTCTTGGTGTTGGAGATTCTTAATGATGTATCCAATAGACTCAACATGTCCCCAAGATAACCTTGACATTGTTTGATGGGCATGAACTGATTTAGATTCTATATGATGATGGTCATACCATGATGATAAGGGAGGGCTTGTACTACCACTTGGAGCCCTAGTGTTGGAGATATTGTGCACCATGTCATACTTCCAGACCCCTTGAAAATGATGTAGGGAACCTAGAGCAGGGTTTAACACATGGAGGCATTTTGTGGCATGTCTTGAGGGTTTCCCCTCCAAAATAGAGTTTATTATGTTGAATTGGTATCCACCTTGTCCATTACATGCACTTTCATAGCATTTATTGTTGGAATTTCTAGGTCTAACACGTAAGAAACCCTTCATGTACTTTCTGAATTATTTCTACCTACTTGTTCTATTAATTAACAAGTTATTTACCATGTAAACATTGGAAATAAATACAAGTACATGCTCAACACATTACAGATCATCAACTAAAGGAAACAAAACAAGCACACAAGTGACACCATTGCTTTTGGACCAATGTCCTTGGAAAAACCTAATGCGAGAAAACCTCTGCAGTTATCTGAGGGTTTTATTATTATGTAGTCTTTGAATACAATCTAGGTGCCAAAACGGGTTCACCCAATAGAGAATAACCTCGGTAGTAGTACCTCTCCTTCAGAGATAGATGCTCTGGCTAAAACCCCGTATAAACACTTTGGCAGCTCCTCAGCTCCAATCTACCCCACGAAAAACCCTAGTGTTAGCCTATAGGGACTGCGTCGGCCTCTTCTACCCTCCATGTCAACTTTCTCGGTAGTTCTCGCAGTTCCCAACAGTTCTGGTTGTTCCCGGTAGTTCTGGCTTCTGCCCTCTGCATCAGCTTTCCAGACAGTTCCAGGAGTTCCGGCAGTTCCAAGCAGTTCCGGCTTCTGCCCTCTACATCAGCTTTCCTGGCTGTTCAGACAGTTCTCTGTAGTTCTAGCTATTCTCAGTAATCCTGACTTCTACCCTCTGCATTAGATTTCCAGCTGTTCCAACAGTTCCCAACAGTTCTGACTTCTGCCCTCTGAGTCAGCTTTCCTGGTTGTTGCGCTTATCCTCCCTACACTATCTTTACCTCTCTGCTTTTGTATTCACTACCCCTCAACTACAACTCTGATCACTCTCTTGACTTCCTCAGCAAACCCTACCCTAGAAAGTTGAAATCTTGATCAACTCGGTGTGTTCTCGAAGTGACCCTCAAGCCTCCTCTTATACTTTTCTCGTTGACAAATCAACGACAGAGATTAAGTCCCTAATCAACGACTAAGATTAGATCTAGCTTTATCCATGACTTTTGGACAATTCTAACACAGTTTTATATTAATTCACATTAATATTTTATATTCCCTAAGTTTAGACTTAGGGACTTCATTGAAAATATTAATTATTTTAATACCCAAAATATTTAGATTCTGCCCAAACCCTTTCTGGGTATTGGATATCTCATGTGCCTTAGCCTCTCGACCAAATTTTGTGGCTAGAGAACATCTGATGCTACCCCAAATAAACACTCCCTCTTAGTGAGGACTGTGCTCTAGCAATATTCCTCATTGAGTATTACTCTAATCATCTGGCATCGGTCCCGGATGCCGGGCCTGATGCCCATCATCTACACTATTGTATCTCGTACTGCCACCCATGGCTATGCCATTGCCACTACTTCATCTGTATGACAAATCCCTCTGCATCCGTGCTGCTGACCATGGCCCTGCCACTACCAGTACTACATCTACACTGCATCCCCTCTCATCAAGCTGCATCGTGCTGCCCATAGCACTGCCACTGCAGCACTGCAACACTACAAATCAATTACTGAGAAGTAAGTAGTTGATCTCCCAACTCTGACATCTCTATCAAGCTAGACACACTCTCGATGCTGAAGTTCCCTCTATTGTTGACAAGTGCTCCCTCTCTGACCTCTGCGCCACTGCAAAACTCCCCGCATATCGCACCGTTACACACCTCTTTGTGTCATCCTACACTGGTGCAACACTCCTGTGCCTCTCGCACTATTGCAACCTTCCAACCTCACACTGTCCTAGGAATCCTGCACTGTGGCTATCTCTTTCGCCATCCTCATTCATCTCTACTAACATCCACCAGTCCTGCTACTCCTCTTCAAGGCTCTTGTAGCTAGGTATAATCCAAGAGGTTGGTTACCTCGAGGATCCTGCCCCTCATCTTCTGTAGTCCTCCTAACTATAGCTCGATGTCTCCCTAATTTCACTCAAGTGGTGTGTGTGCACTCATGGCACAGTCATCACTTGTCTCCACTTCCTTCTCTACCCTTGTTGGCACTGCCTTGGTCTCAGAAGCCTCTCCCTTACTCTTCTTCCTTGGACACTGGGTCACATAATGACCCAACTCCCCACAGTGGAATCATTTGACCATGGAGAGGTCCTTCTTCTTCCACTTGTCTTGCTTACCCTCAGATTCTAGGGAAACATTCACCTCCTCCTCCTTCTTGATTCCGATCCCCTTATTGTCACTTCCCATCTTGGTCACCCTCCTGATCTCTTCTTAGGGAAGAGCCGCCCACATTTACTCCTAACCTGGAAGGGTCGCCATACTGAGTATGCTCTGGAAAAACACCTCCCAGTCTTCTGAGATTGAATTCAGGGCTATTCTCACCATCAACTCTGGATCTGGTGTGGCTCCTATGGAAGTCAGTTGATCTTGGATCTCCTTCAGTTGACCGAGGAAGGTGTCGATCTGTTCTCCCTTCTGTATCTAGTATGACGTAGCTGATTTCTAGGAGCATCTTCCTTTACACGGAAGTATTTTGATACAACTTGGTCAGGGCATCCTACATCTCCCGTGCCATATTCTTCTCGGAAATATGTGGTACTATATGATCCTTGACCCCATCAAGAATGATACTCTTAGCCCTCGCCATTGCTTCCTCATACCTACCATTGTCAGCTAGGTCAACTGGGACAGCTATCGTATTCAAAGCGAAGTGCTTGACAGAATTTCTGTCAAGTACAGATAAGATTCTATCCTTCCAGACTATGAAGCTTGAGGCTCCGTCTAGTCTGTCCTGGTCTCTTACTCCATGTAGTGCCATTCTGTTTCTCTAACTTCCCTCATGGAAGTTCTTAATGTGACTCCCTCTGAGCCTCAACTTCCCTCCTGGAAATCCTTTTTCCAATGTTGAGATGCCCCTCTCCAATTGTTTGTGCAACTGCAACACTAATCTGGACTCCTTAGCTAGAAATTTGCCTCAGCAGCAACTCCCTCCCCTTGGTCTCACCCTATTAGGTATTGTTCTAACTACAGTACCCCACCAGATTCACTCGACAACTTACCCACAACCTCCTATACCCCAGCAACTAAAGGATTGAGCCACTTGGCTCTACGCAATCCCAACACCGGCAAATCAGCTCCCCTAGCCAACTGCATAAGCCCTCCTGGCCTTTGCATGGATCTGTGTGAGTCTGATTCTGCCTCACTTAGCCTTTGCATTGTCTTTCTCTGGCCCAGCATGATGACGCAGTCCCTCTCTGTCACTCCTTCCTTTGTCACCTTCTGCAAGGATCAACTCTGTCACTCAGGGCAACTAATTTCTGCTGTTGCTGCTCTACTCAATTGATGTCCTCAGTTCTCCTGTGATCTGCAGCCACACTCTAATACCATTTTGGAATTTCTAAGTCTAACCCATTAGAAACCATTTGTGTACTTTTTGATTTATTCCTCCCTACTTATTATGTTAATTAACAAGTTATTTACCATGTAAATACTGGAAATAAATACAAGTACATGCTCAACACATTACAGATCATCAACTAAAGGAAGCAAAGAAAGCACACAAGTGACACTGTTGTTTTTGGACTAATGTCCCTAGAAAAACCCAATCCGGGAAAACCATTGCAGCTATTTGAGGGTTTTATTATTATGCAGTTGTTGAATACAATGTGGGTGCCAAAATCGGCTCACCCAATAGAGAATAATCTCAGCAATAGTCCCTCTCCTTTGAAGATAGATGCTCGGGCTGAAGCTTCGGATAAACACTCTAGCAACTCCTTAGCTCCAATATGCCCCACGAAAAACCCCAGCGTCAGCCTCTAGGGACTGTGTCAGCCTCTTCTGCCCTCTGCGTCAACTTTCCCGATAGTTCCGGCAATTCCTGACAATTCTGGCTATTCCCAACAGTTTCGGCTTTTTCCCTATGCATCAGCTTTCTCGACTGCTCTGGAAGTTCCCCGCAGTTTTGGCTATTCCCAAAAGTTCTGGCTTCTGCCCTATGCATCAGCTTTCTCGGCTGTTCTGGATGTTCCTGGCAGTTTCAACTATTCCTGATAATTCCAGCTTTTGCCCTTTATGTCAAATTTCCTGGCCATTTCGAAAGTTCTAGCTATTCCCGGTAGTTCTAGCTTCTGCCCTCTGCATTAGCTTTCCTGGATGTTTCAGCAGTTCCCGACAGTTTCGACTGTTCCCCACAATTCCAGCTTCTACCCTCTACGTCAGATTTCTCGATTGTTGTGTTGATCCTCCTGGAACTATCTCTGCCTCTCTGCTTCTATATTCATTGCCCCTCAGCTACAATTTTGATCACTCTCTCGACTTCTTCAGCAAACCCTTCCCCAGAAAGTTGAAAATCTTGATCAACTCGATGTGTTCTCCAAGTGACCCTCAGGTCTCCTCTTATACTTTTCTCATTGACAAATCAACGACCAATATTAAGTCCCTAATCAATGGCTAAGATTAGATCTAGCTTGATCCATGACTTTTGTACCATTCTAACACAGTTTTATATTAATTCACATTAATATTTTATTTTCCCTATGTTTAGACTTAGGGACTCCATTAAAAATTTAATTATTTTAATATCTCCCAAACTGTTTAGAATCTGCACAAACCCTTTCTGGGTATTGGAGATCTCATGCGCCTTAGTCTCTCCACCAAATTTCGTGGCTAGAGCACATCTGATGCTACCCGAAATCAACATTTATTTCCAAAAAAAGGCATGATGTCATGTCAGAGGAGAGTTTCAACCCACACATGTGGGATTTTGTGGTATATTTTTGTTATGTTGAGCTATTGAGTTGGATAGTAACACATTTTCTTCATGTATACTCACAACTGAACTTTTCATAGGGATAGGCTAATAACTATGACTAATAGACCTCATATATATTGAGGATAACTCACTTGTAATTTATCCTCCTTTTGAGAGCTCAACTTAGCCTTTGTTGAACTTGGTACTTGTGGAAATGTGATTTTTATGGTGATTTTTCTATTAGAGATTGACATATGTTTTGGAGATGCCATTTTAGGATTGAAGGAAGGATTTTTCATGGAAGAATTATAACTTTATTGCATATTTTTTATATTCTACATGTAACTAATTATTTCTAGGGTTTTTATTTGTACCATGTCCAAACACAAATTATTTTTGAAAAAACTTGATTGATTTTTGCATGTTAAATATCCCTTCCTTGAAATCCATATGATACCTTCTAGTGAGATTCCCCTCTTTAATTTCTCCCCTCACAATATAGATAGGGTTCATATAAGTTAAAATAAGAGGTTCTCACCCTTTCTCTTGTTGGCATTGTAGTGTTGACATTGATTTCAATATGTTGTTTCTTGTTATATGTCTCATGTCAACCTAATGATATTAGTCCTCCTCATGATGTGTGATGAGTGTGATCAGTGTTTGGCTTGGTGGTCCTATTGGTTGGCATTGATTTCAACATGGATTTGGAGGTTGAGTAGAGATGGTTGCAAGGCATGGTATGATGGCTTATCATAGGTTGATGATGTTGCTACATATGTTGAATATGTTGTTGTTGTTGGTGGTTTGATTGCTGCTACAAGTGTTACATATGCTTCTACATGTGATGGAATCATTGGAGTTGTCGCTACATGTGTTGAGATGTTGTTGCTTGTGTTGGAGGTGCCTCTATAGGTGGTGGAGGTAGTTGTATGACTTGATGTTGCTACTACAAGTGTTGGCTTATTGGGCCCTGACCCAGGTTCGGAAGAGTTAGTAGCCAAACAAATCCCACAGCTACCGGCCCTTTCAACAATAGCCTACAGAGTGCAGACTGAGGTCTCACCCGAGGTAGCAGGGGAGGGTGCTGGAACCAGGTTTCCGCACCCTTGGGATGTCTTGATGTGGTTTCGAGGGTTGCGAACCATTCTATATCTTCACACTACTATGCTTTTGCGTAGATTCAGAACAAGGAAAATCCTTAATATTTATTATTACTGAGTTTGTTACAGATCAGATCTACTTCTTACAGTCTTTAAGAAAACATTTAATAAAGATAACTAGTGCATGCACTAAAAAATGTTATAGATTTGCATAAACTCAGACTATAAATAGATATATAAACTCAAAATTAACCAAATCCACAATATTCTAGAATAAACACAGTATTTTAGAACCAACTTATCTTTATTCAACTCTTTCGTTAATACAACCAGATCTACCTTGCGCACTCAATTGCAGGGGTCCACACACACAGCTTCAGACTCTACTAGGCCTCTGCGAACACAACTGTAGAGCCTCTATCTACTCACCAACTCCCTCGACTCAAACTTACAGACGCTCCAAGACTTCTTCCCTCATAAACCCATTACATTCCAGATCAAAAGAATACTTACCAAAAAACTACTTTTTAACCATTAAGCCTTGCTCTATTTATACATTTCCATGGTTCGTGGACCATGGATAGGCCAATTCATTTTACATTATTTTTGGGCAAACAAACCTTTGACTTGGCTCATTACACTTCGCACTCCATACATCTCGCGGAGCCTTTACCATACCTTTACCCAAAATTGTGGGCTTTATGCCCCAAACTTGTTACGCGGGGCCTTTGCTACCCAATAGTCCCCCAACACAATCATCGTGACTTGTCCTGAGTCGCTTGGCTGGTGCAAAAATCTTCATGCGGAGGTCAGTCAGAAAATTTTGTGCTTCGCTTGTACTTGCAACAAACTCTTCTGCCATCTGATGTACCTGTTCGATGTGGGCCACTGACACCTCAGTCTTTGTTTCAGCTGCTTCGTCAGGTGCATATTCTGCCTGCATGTGTGCCACCTTCCACTCGATAGGGGTGGAAACCACGAATGCCTTATCAAGCCATGGCTAGAGACGTTCTTTAAGCATTTCTTCCTTCTGTCTAGCAGCATCAGCTTGTATCTTCAGGGCTTGGGCCTCCCTCATATTGGCCAAGCACTGCGTAATAGCAACCATCTGTGCAGTTCCTCTGACATTATCATAGGCTTGTTGGATCTCCCTAGCCTCCATTTCCAGTCGCTGTAAGGTTGGATCTTCCTGGAGTGAATTGAGCATAATAAGGGACTAATCCAACAAGTTGGTGCACTCCTTCATGGCATGTGTGATCATTTCCCGCTCGGATTTAATGATGCATTTGCGCTGCTCGATGACCTCAGGTGGCATCGAAGGTTGTACCTACAGTTTCAATTATGCAATCTGCAAGCTGAGATCCAACTGAATCCTCGCAGCCTCCTCCTTTGCTTCACGGAACCCACTAGCCAGCTTGTGGATACGTATGTCAACAGGTAACTCGGCTGCAATCTCCAGTCCAGGGGCACACGAAAATGCTCCCCCTATCAGTTGCTCCAATTAATAACTTTGTGCGACAAATTCATCCCGTTGGAGGCTCAATTGTCCTATATTAATTCTCTATTCACTGACGACCTGTTCCGCACATCCTTCCCTGGCATGGAGCTCCATCCTTGCACTGTCCTAGAGCTGGTACAAGCTTTCACACAAGAGGGCAACCAAATTGAATCCAAGCCCCGTAAGCCAACCCACCATAGCTTTGTCCACCATATTTTCTGTTATCAATGCTCCTATTGAGATCGCGATAGTATGAGCCATTTGGGCCTTTAACAGTTGTTCAGTGGCTGACATACCCGTAACTCCCTGAGTAGTGATGGTTCTCGGCTATGATGCCCATGTCCCAAGTTCCTGTATCTGCGCGTGAAGCACCCCCAACACAATCTGTTGCTTTGACATGGCCTCGTCTATTGCTTCCTGGGTGACTTCATGAATTGTGTCCCCTATGTCACCTAGGTCTCCTTTAGTCAATGTGGTCATTCCTCCGTCCCATTTAGACGCCTTAGAATTTTTCCGCGGCTTCATCCATTCTGTCGACGATGGCTGTTTTAAGGGTGACCCCATGGTGGTTGGCAGCGTTCCTTTTGTCCCTATATTTGCGACTGTCCCTTTGGGCTCCTTTGAACTGCTTTCATCCTTTGTCGTTGCAGCACCCCCTGCTGGTGCCTTGCCTGTCAAAATTTGCACCGCCTCTCGAGCTACTCAAACTTCCGCAATGTGCTCTTTGTTCCGCTTCTGCCGTGCTGTGCGCTTAGCTTCAACCTTCTGTTTCTATATGGGGGCCTCACTACACCTCATCGAATTTGGCACGTGCTATCCCGATGGCCAAGTATCTAATACCACATCGATAGCTTTGGCAATGACAATGAAAGGAAGTGTAGTCCACGTCTCGTCGGGGTCCTTGCGCGCCCAGATGTAGACAAAGCGCATGTCTACTTTAAACTCGGTGATGTGCTTCACACTGTCATAGGTTTCGTTGGACAGCCAGGGTTGCTAGGTGATCCATTGTTGGACGTTTGCGTCCATCAATATCCAAAAAATATTGATGCCCTAGATTCTTGCAGCATCTTTGGTCACCCAGAGTGACGCATATTTGGCGGCTTCTGGGCAATCCTGGTCCAAAGAGGGAAACTGACTATCTTCGGGTAATTCACTGGTAACCAGCACGATGGACAATAATAGCCACGTGTAGTGGAAGGTCTTGCCTTCCTCTTGGACCTCCCTATAATTGGTCAAAAACTCGTCATAGAGGAACTGTGCCCAATTGAGTTGTTCCCCTGTTGCGCATTTCTCAGCTAGCGTGAAAACTATCGTTGGAACCTCATTGCTATAGCATTTCCACATCACTTTCCCTGCCAGCAACTAGGTAGCAATGTGAACCGCTTTGTCAGAAATACTATGAATAGTATACCCTCGCTGCCCTTTCTCTAGCTTGTATTTCTTTTTTGGGGTTTCTATCATTGTCACATCGCCAGTCTTATCAACGATCTCCCTAGGGTCTCTTACTTCACAGGGGAGCAGCGAGATCCTATGAATGAGTTCTGCCATGATATGGACTGGGTTATCTATCCATAAGTATCCATCGTGTACCAAACAGAGCAGCTATCTGATGACCAATATTGTAATAGGGGGCCAGATAAAGTGGGGAATGGATAGGAGATAGAGAAACCCAGCTTCCTCCACCTTTCACAACCATTCCATTGGCTGAAGTATCGTAACCATCCCTTCTACACTTTGCTCCATTAGTTCGCTAGTCGCCAAATGGGGAAATATTTCTGTATCTGCAAGGTCCCAGTCTTCAAATTTCATCGTCAAAATACGGCCAGTCACCGTGCCTTCAAGTAGAACCCCTTTTGGAAGAGACGGGGTGATGAGTATGTTGTCAACATCATCTAGATTTGTAGGGACCTTAGCCTTCCCTTTGCTTGGAGGAACATACTTGGGTCACCGAACTGGCTGGATATTTGCTTCTCCTTCCTCGTCTAGGTTTATTTCTTTGACATAGGTCGGAGGTCCCTCTTCCACCTCTTCACTTTCAATTGTAACAGCTTTGAATTTTTCTTCCACTATGAGCTTACTAAATAATTGATGTCGTGGCGACCTTCTTACTTGGCCGAGTATCTGGGGGTCCTTCTTGGTCTGTGGCGTTCTGGGTGTTTTAGGGATTTCGGCTGCCTATGGTGTAGGATTCTGTGGAACCTCCTTGGTGGTCATCGACTTGAGGAATGCCTCTTTCCATTCCTTTGGCATTGCCTGAAACCACGGGCTTTCTTCCTTTGGTGTGTCATCCATCTTGCTCCTCTCGGATTGAACCCAGGGCGTTCTATTCTTTGAATGATCAAGCTTTGTTGTGTGCCCCTTCCCTTGCTTGTTATATGTGATTTCAAATTCAAATTTGGCCTTTCGCCCTATTCATGGCTCTTTAATTCGATCTTGGCGGTTACCCCTTTGCCTTAATTACCCATTGCCCACTCCTTGGTGTCTTAATGGGACATCTTATCATGAATAGTGCCTGCAATGATTGCCTTCCATCCTTCCCCCGCGGCAATGCAACCCATGGTACGCGGATGCAACCTATGCGTTTGACTGGCCTTGTGTGCCATGGCCAAATCGTGTAGCTTTCCTACGGCCTTGTTTATAGTCCCATGCCCTCTTTCAATTGTGTGGAGCACTGAGACTGGGCCTCCTACGAATAGTCAAGTGGTCACACCCTTTGTGCGAGCCTTCGTCTTCCCTGCTAGCCTCGGCTATGAGCACCCTTCACATTCATTTGAGTTTGGTATCATATTGTGGTCGATGATCCCTTGTGCCCTAGGGTGCAGTTACAACCATGATAGTAGGGTCACGGCTTGTGCTAATACTGTAGGAGGGCTGGTTAGGTCCAATTCCCTTAGTGGCTCTTTCATGCGGTGCGTTTTTGTGACTCCGAATTTTATTTTGTCAATTTCTTCATCCAACCTCACACTTTTCCTCCTTGACCTAATCCCCACTTCCTTGAGCTCGCAAAGTCTCACGTTGCCACGCCGAATGGCTTCCCATGACTACAGGATTTCCTTGTCCAAGTTTTCCTCTGCCCTAATTTCAATGTGTTTATTCACGAGTAGATTCTCTACACACACCCTGCTTGGTTTAGGATTTTCTTAGCCCAGCGAACCCTTGTGCTGCGCAGATGTCATTAGGTTGGTGGTTGCACCTCATACCATTGTGGGCTCTGTTGTAGACGGGTACTCGAATTACTAGATCGTGGCTACCCTGGTTGCCACAGAAGTCCTTTAACCCATAACTGCCTTCTACGTCCGTGCTCATTCCACCTCGTCTTCCTACACTATACTGGTGTGCGCAATGCTTATTGCGTCGCACTATGCCGCTCCTGTTCTATGATTGAAGTACGAGGGTTGAAGGACTGCTTGTCATTTGTTGTGCCATTATCCGCTGGTCGTTGTCTTAATTCAGTGGCTACGCACTGCAATGATCTAATCATCATATTACAGTTGAGTGTGGTGACTTCCTACACTCTATTCTGCCATCTTTCAATCTCCTCATCTGAATTCGATGTGTAGGAACTATCATGTTCCCATGAGAGTCTTCCATTCGCTGAGGGATTCACCCGATCCCAGTATTGCACTATTATATGGTATATGTAGTCTAGTTCATCGTCACTGTCTTTGTTGCGCACTAGCTCGGTGTAACGTGCTCCTTCAGCTGGGTCTAGTGGAAATATGACACGAAGTGACTTTTTCTCAATTGTCATTTTCCATCTTTTTAAGTTGATAACCCCATTCATGTCTGTGGCCTAGTCTATTCCTAGCAATGCAGAGTATGGATTACTATCATCAACAATTTATATTACCTCAAAATTGGTCTGTGTACTTACATCTTCAATGTCCACTGTCACCCCGTGCAGTCATCCCATCAGTAGGATCTTTTGCTGATTGGCCATCCATAGTTGAATAGGAGACCACTATATTGCGGGCCTACCCATGCATTCCCACATTTTCTTAGGTAACACATTCACATCTAACCCTAGATCCAAAATGACCTGGTCCATCTTGTATTCACCGATTTGTGCCATCATCTACATCTCCCGGCTGGTGCACAGAGCATGTTTCCCTAGTTTCTGAACTACGTGTGGTTCCCCTGGTCTCGGGCACCTAGTAATTAGCTCTTGGAGTCCCTTAACCACCGTATTATTGCATAGCAAATTCATACATGTCTCTAAAAAGGTGGTAAGCATAGAGGGATCCATGCCGGGCTCAATTGGATCCCTATACTTGGGGTAGAGACTTCCATGAAGATGTCTAAGCTTTTTTAGACGTCCCTTTCGCCTGTTCTATTTCCAAGTCAGGTTCCTTTGTCAGAGCACCACGACCCCTCTCATCTTCTCTCGAATGTTTCCTCGCATCTCATCTGGTGGTTGTACCACTCCTTAGTACCATGTTTACGCTGGGGTCCTCGTCGTGGGGTTACGCCCTCATAATTTGGACATTTTGAGTCAGAGTGGGTTGCAATAACCCCTTTTCGCGCATATGGTCAATAAGCATTGGATAGTCTACCATTTCATGGTCAAATTGCTCACAATATGGACAAGATATCCTCATTGGATTTGTATAGTCGCAAGCATAGTGCCCTGGTCCTCCACAGTTATAACAGATCTGCTATCCGCGTCCTTGCCTAGGCTCCATTCCTTTTCCCCGTCCATGTCCTTGAAATCCCTCGCGTGGCCCTACGGCTGGGTCGAAACCTCATGCTTCAGTGTGCACTCGATAGGCTGGGGTTCTTTCCATCATTAAATCGTAACTTTGACACATTCGCTCATCATGACCCACTAATCTACAAAATTTGCAATACAGTTGCTGTGGGGTTTGGGTATACTTCTGTAACAGGTGGTAGTTGTCTATTGTGTGCTTCCTTCCTAATTGACAAATTGCACACCAGAGCGCGGGTGTTGCACTTGGCCCTGCTTGTACCTCCAGCTTTAATGGCATCGGCCCCCCTCTCACCAGATAGTTCGCGAAGACGAGGCAGTGGTCCTTGTTTTGTCCTTGACTCTTGCACTTAATGCACCCTCCCTTTGTACATGCCTCTGGTCGGGGTGTCCTTTCTTGCTTCAAGCTTTGCATTTCTAAGCCTAGGTTTTGTAGTTGCATGTGGATTTTTTGAACTCCCAACCCCGGATCTAGTATTGGAGTTTTGTGCAACCTCATTGCTGTCTCTAATGCTTCAGCTTGGGTTGAGATCTTTTGCTGTGATAGCGTCGTCCTCAGGTGTGGTGTCAAAGACACCACAAACCACGCGGAATGCTGCGCATTTGTCAACATCATGTTAGCCTCACAAATTGTGCTTTTCAATCTCTGATCCAGATCCCACACGGTTTCACCAGGTAACATCACGATCTCCTTGAATCCAATGATCGACTACGTCTCCGATTTCAGCCGACTAAATTGTCTGGTCAATGCATCTTGGATTGTCACTATTCCCGCATTCGGATGATCGCTTGAGTACTTTATATACCACGTCAACACGCGGTCCTACAGTGCACTGACAAGAGTAGTATTTTTGATGTTATCATCCGTTATACCTTGGCTTCCCATACAACCCTTACCACAAACTAGAACTGACCTGGTTCCTCATTTCCTACACCTCTAAATATCGGCAACTTGACTGTGCTTTCCATCCCAACTTTTGGTGGTAGCGGAGGTGGGGTTGGTGAAGATGGATTTGATGTAGGTGAAGTAGGTGATGGCATAGGCGGTGGTGGTATCAGTGGAATGTGCTGCTTAATCAACTGGTCTGCACTTCTTGGAGAGAACCCTACAAGTTCTTCCTTGCTTTCTCATGGAATAGAAATCAAAGGATTATTCTCTAATCCTTTGATTCCTCGTTAGCCTCTTCCACTCCACGTTACACCAGACATCAATGCATTTGCATAATCCACTTTTCACATAACAAAATTTTAATCCAAGCATTCAACGATTTGATGTACTTACCCCACAGTCCTTGGAGGAAACGCCTTTCTGCTTCACTATAGCTCACAGTTGTGTTTATCGTGAACTCAGTGATGAACCCTCCTATTATCCGATCCAACCAGTGATCTACTGCACATGCGATTTTTTCTTCAGATGCTTCTAGCCTACGCACCACTTCTGGAGTCCACACGATGGGTTGATCTAGTCTGCACCTTCCCATGCTGTTAGCTAGCCTCACAATCTACTCATATAGATTTGTCGAGAATGACACAAAGAAGATCTCGTGGACCTCTGTGTATATCTAATGATCCAACCACCTTTCTTTTGATATCCACGGATTTCTATTTTCCTGAACCATGAACTCGTGAAGCTTCTGATCCAACCAATCTTCAAGCTCTTTCTTTGTAGGGTTACAGTGTTCTGACATCAGACATCGCTTAGGCAGCCCGGTCCTAGCAACGAAACCATTTGTTGGCTTATTGGGCCCTGGCCCAAGTTTGAAAGAGTTACTAGCCAAATAAATCCCATGGCTACCGACCCTTTTAGTAACAACCCATCGAGCATGGATTGAGGTCTCACCTGAGGTAGCAGGGGAGGGTGCTGGAACTAAGTTTCCACACCCTTGGGATGTCTTGATGTGGTCTAGAGGGTTGCAAACTGTTTTGTAGTTTCCTGCTACTTTGCTTTCACGTAGATTCAGAACAAGGAAAATCCTTAATATTTATTATTACTAAGTTTGTTACGAATCAGATCTACTTCTTATAGTCTTTAAGCAAACATTTAATAAAGATAACTAGTGCATGTACCCATAAATGTTATAGATTTGCATAAACTCAGACCATAAACAGATATATAAACTCGAAATTAACCAGATCCAGAATATTCCATAATCAACACAGTATTTCAGAACCAAATTATCTTTATTCAACTCTTTCGCCAATACAACCAAATCTACCTTGTGCACTCAACTGCAGGGGTCCGTGCACATAGTTGCGAACTCTACTAGGCCTCTGCACACACAACTACAAAGCCTCTATCTACTCACCAACTCCCTCGACTCAAAATTACAGACACGCTAAGACTTCTTGCCTCATAAACCCATTAAATTCCAAATCAAAAGAATAATTACCAAAAAACTACTTTTTAACCATTCAGCGTTGCTCTATTTATACATTTCCATGGTCTGGGGATCATGGACAGGCTGACTCATTTTAAATTATTTTTGGGTAGACAACCCTTTGACTTGAATCATTACACTTTGCGCTCCGCGCATCATGCAGATTCTTTATCAGACCTTTTCCCAAAATTACGGGCTTTGAACCCCAAACCCATTACACGGGTCTTCACTACCCAACAACAAGTGTAGGAGATGTTTCTACATGTGTTGGAGGTGTTTGAATATGTTATCATTGTTGCTTGAGAAACTGGAGGTGTTAGTATTCATGTGGAGTTTGGAAGACTATAGATTTCATGTCACTGAATTGTTGTAAAAGTTTTTCGCATATGTCATAAGTTGCAAACTTGTCACAAAGGCTTGGAGGTGCATTCAAGAGTTGATGAAGGTGTCCAAGAAGTTTGGGCAGGTTCGGAGCCAAGGAAAGATGGTTTTGTTCAATCCTCTACCCTAATTGCATGGATGGTTGGTAATGAGAGTGATTAAAAGTTTCCAGTTGCTGGGAGACAGACTTATGACTACGACTGAAGAGTTCCAGTCAATTTTAGCCATTGTTGTGCATGCGACTGAGTTTTTTCAGGGAAATTTCTTTGTGTTCCTCGTGAAACTCAACTAATTTTGGTATTGTGGCAATGTTCTTGATAAGATACTTTTAGTATATGGTCGAAAAAGGTATTGGAGCCTCTAGAAGCTAATCAAAGTTGAAAATATGAAAGGGCAAGTGGAGTTAGTGGCTTGATCAAGTCAATGAGTTGAATCTGGATCAAATCAAATGTATGAACAACGTTTGTGGAGCTCAGAAGTTCTTGGTAATTATTGAGTTGAATACCTCAGTTCATCCATATATTGTAGGAAGATCAATGATAGTATGGTTGATTCTCTTGATGTGTTGAGTGAGGGTAAGAGTGGAGAAGAGTGTGCAAGATGTGTGAGGGTTGTGTGATGCAGTTTTACTGAAGCAATTTGTAGGTGTTGCAACCGTTAGATGAAGTATGTTTCAGCCAATATTTTATGTAGCTAGTTAGGAGATGTAGAGTTTGATTGCAAGAGTATTTTGATATTGTTTTCTCCTAGTATATTCTTCAGTTTATTGTTTGTGTGAAAAAATCATTTGAGAGTAGTTTTATTTGTTGCAGAGAAGGCTTTAGTTAATGCATTGATCAAATTATTTTATGCAATGTGTGGAGAGATTGTGTTGTAGATTTTTTTTTGATTGAGTTCCTTGATGATACATTGTTGTAGTGTTAAAGTTGAGCAATTCTCGGTTCCAGTATGAAAATGTATGAAATGAGAACATCATAGAGGAGTGGAGTTGGAGGACTTTGGTGAGATCAATATAACTGATCCGGGTTCCTTCAACTACTGGAATCATCCAAGATCTTTTACTTATGTGATGTTGCTGGAATTGCACTTAAAAGAGCATAAAAGAACCACATGTGCATGCTTAAACAAGGGGAAACATGAGAACGATCAACAAATCATGAACACGACACATTTGATAATGGAGTTCACCCAGTGTGGGTTACGTCTCTGGGCCCGGTGTCAAGATGGTGGAGACCAATTCATATAATGCTAGAAATAATGATGATGTACATGGAAGACTCTTTATCATAGCAAGGACATACACCCTCAAACAAGAGTGACTTGTCTCTCCACAAGACATTCCGCTTACAAGAATTCTCACTCAAGAAGGCATACTCTCAGCATGACAAGTTAACATGATCTCACACAATGTGGCAATGAGTATCGCTTCAATGTAGTTACATAGGGATCTAAACAAGAATACATAGCATGACAAGCTAAATGCATCTCACATAATGTGGCAAAAGCGATCCCACAAAATGACATCAAGCAGGGATCTCAAAACATAATACATCACCTTAACAATTATGAAGGAAAACATGACATGACTTATTCATGTACCTTCACCTTTGAATTTGGCTAAAAAATTGAAGGCTCAACTACAAAATATGACTGTACCATGGAATTTTTGTTGTTGAGAGGTGTAAATCAATTATCCATTTGTCAATTCCAACACCGTCAAAATCTGGGCTAGTAAGAATCTTTTAGATTCCCTGTGATTCTCCAAAGATTCCCTTCTCTGGGCTGACTGGAGATCTACAACTCAGATCACAAAGATTATCTCGCCATCATGATCCTTGCGATATTCTGAGACTTTTGAGTATAAAGTTAGTTGCATTATGACTCTGGTAATTTTAGCCTCCAAGGAATCTATAAGGTTCCTTCAAGATTCTTTAAAGACTCTATTCTGCTAGGCACCTGCAATTCTACTGCTCAGATGGCTTATCTGATTTCACCATCGAGTTCCCTGTGAAATTCTAGTTAAAATGACTATAAAAATCATATCATTTTGACAAAATAAATTTTTACCTCATGGGGGAAAAATCTCTATGTTCACGGTTCCACTCTTGCATCTGGGTAAGGCATGGTTCTGCCTGTCAAAATTCCATTGCTCGCGGTTCCGCTTGTCAAAATTCTGTTGCTCGTGGTTCCACCAAATCTCCATTTGTTGGTCCATTCCATCAGTTCTTTTCCCCCCGTCAAATGCTTAGAAAGGAACTTAAGTAAAATATTGGGTGGACATTGCAAAGCATTGGCTGTTGGTCCAGTGGTGGCAGAGCCTTTTTGGCCAATGGTGGTCAGGGTTAAAATCCCTAAAGCACCAAACTTAACATAGAATTTTGGCACATATCTTTTTGAATTGTAATTGGTGCTAACCATTTTCATTGGTGGTTACATATATGGTTAAGTGTTGGTTGGTGCACTGTTGTGGGGGCACCCGGGAGCCAAGCCTACCAGACTGGCCAGGCGGGTTCGAGCCCCGCCGCCCTTGGATCAAGTGCCATGTGGAAATGGTGGGATTAGGTACGCCGACATGCAACCCACCCAATATATTTCTATACTATGCAATGGGGGTGGTAGAGGTTATGCCCCGGCCCCCAATTTAATACCTTTTTTTGTTTTGTTAAACAAAGGAGCTATTTTTGAATTTTCTGAAAATAAGGGTCGTTAGGCATTTTAAAGAGGAAAAAATTTTATTCATTCCAGTGACCGGATTCCAGTGACCACTTCTAGTGAAATTTGTAGGTCCATTAACCCTGCCACTTGGCCAAGTCAACCCTGAAATTTGACTTGCTCTAACTCCTCCATACGAGCTCAGACTCAAGTGTTGTTCGCATCGTTGGAATCATGACAACGAGCACTTCTATCTAGTTTTGGTTTGAAAGAAATCTTACCACTTTGAATTTTGACCATTTCTGAGCCCTTTTAGACCTGTGCATGTGTTTGGAGCCACTTGGATCAATCCTCCCCAATGAGGAGCTTTTGGTCCTCCAAAAGCATGAAAATAATTTTCAACTTCTTTGTACATCGTCTACACCACAAGTGTGCTAATAGGTCGCCCTTCATTCTCCTTCACCTTTTTCCTTTGGAGCCATAAGTGATGCGCTGACATCTACATCCCCTGCAAACCTGTAGTACATTTTTTGGCAAATTACATGCTTATCAACATGACCAACTAATGGCCCAAGCATCCCATACTTGCCACGAGTTGATAACACATACTCTATGGTCAAGTTTACATCAAAATGGAAATAATACCCCAGTTATGAAAACAAGGCCAAAACATCATTGTTGCTTCAACAACTGATGGAAAACACATCGTCACCTTTACATTTTAAACTGAAACACATGATTTTCAAAGAAGGCGCAAACAATCTAACACATCTAGAAATACCATCGCTCACTTATCAAAGTGAATGGGTTATCTTCTTGTGGGAGATTCGCTTGTCGATCAAGTCTTTCAACAGGTTTCTGCATGGACGCTTTGTCCTTAAGGCACTACTCTAGATGGAGCCTCCAACATGCAGCTATTTGATGACCACCTCTATTGCAATGACTACAATAAGTCTTCTTCCTCCATATCTCCCTAACATGCTTCTTTCCCTGCTATCAAGAAGGCCTTTCACGCCTCATCCTCTTTCGTGCTGCCATTGTCTTCCAGCACTCAGATAATACATGGTTATGTACACAGAAAATTTTAATGATGGAAAATTATCTTGAAGTTTAAAAACATTGTTGATTCTTACTAGTCCCTAATATGAAAACTATAAGATGTTTATTGATGTATTTGTAAAATCATTCAAATTTATAATGATTTTATATATACTCTTTACATAATGTTAGCAATTTTAAAAGTAAAATAATTTATATTGTAAAATTTGGGTGAATAATTTTTATAAAAAATAGAAATTGGCGAATAATTGTTTTTGGAAAAATCATGGAAAGTTAGCCCACTTACGAATATTAGCCCCTAAAATTTTTCATGGTTATGTAACCCAAAAAAACAACATCTTTTTCGATGCCGTGATTTACATTCATCATTAACAACATGTTTGTAATCAAAATTAACCCTAGAATACTGAGGTTTTTTATACCTTTCCTGGTTGTCTCTGGTGTAATTATATGAGAGATTGCCTCAAATCTGTCCTTGCAAAGGGCACTGCCATGGGATGATGGTGAGGTGTTCCCATCATTCTCTTTCCTTGACTGTTTCAACAATGTCGTGGAAGATTCTGACACTTTAAAGCATTCTCCTTCAATGTATCCCAAACCTATGAATCAAGGTCTTTGCACAACCTCCAATCGCTGAGTCATGCCTTGGCCACTAACACCAAGTCATCCTCCTTTGTACCCCATCTTGGTAAGGAGTCTCATGCCAGTTCCTATAATGGGTATCTCCACAGTTCCAACAAAAATAATATTATGTGAAGATGAAACTAATGAATGATCACAACTTTTTACCTCAGATGTTGATTTCTAAATAGGTGATGAGGGATTTTCTAAGCCTTTTTCGTGCCTCAAATCCTCCAGGGTCATTTCCATGGCTTGTAGCTAAACTTGCAATCTCTGCTTCTCCTCTTTCTCTTCTTGTAGAATCCTCCTTAATTCAACATCCTTTGCTTGAAGGCTTTGGTCGTTTCACTTCAATTCTTCCAAGGCCTCTTTTATGGCGCAACTAAAGTTGCAATCATTGTTTCTACTCTTTCTCTTCTCATAGAAGCATCTTTAATTCAGTGTTATTTTCTCAAAGACTCTAGTTGATCTCCTCATTCAAATGATAAGAAGATGATGAAGGTAATGAGTGTACACTGGAAGATGTGGATGGAGCATTGTTTTGTGCTCTTTCTTTCTCCTGTCTCACATAACATTCATACAACATATCCACCATTTTTGACATCCTAAGCATGGCCTCATACATGTCTTTCTCATCCTCCACTATTGCACGTTCAATCATTTTTCACGCTTACAATTCACATCAATGAGAAGACCGCTCTGATACCTAATTTGATTCGAGTTCCTTCAGCTACCAGAATCATCAAAGATCTTTTACTTCTATGATGTTGTTAGAATTTCATTTAAAAGAGCATAAAAGAACTACATGTGCATGCTTAAACAAGGGGAAACATGAGAACGATCGGCAAGTCATCAACACAACACATTTGATAATGGAGTTCACCCAGTGTGGGTTGTGTCTCCGGGCTCGGTGTCAAGATGGTGGAGGCCGCTTCATATAATGATGGAAATGATGATGGTGTACATGTAACACTCTTTTTCATAACAAGGACATACACCCTCAAACAAGAGTGGCTTGTATCTCCACGAGACATTCTGCTTACAAGCATTCTCACTCAAGAAGGCCTCCTCTCAGCATGAAAACTTAACATGATCTCACACAATGTGGCAATGAGTTTCCCTTCAACATAGTTACATAGGGATGTCAACAACAATACATAGCATGAAAAGCTAAATACATCTCACATAATGTGGCAAAAGCAATCCCACAACATAACATCAAGCAGGGATCTCAAAACATAATACATCATCTCCGCAATTATGAAGGAAAACATGACATGACTAATTCATGTACCTTCACCTCTGAAGTTGGCCGAAAAAGGGAAGGCTCAGCTGCAAAATCTGACTATACCACTGAATTTCTGTCATCGAGAGGTGTAAAATTGATTATCCATTTGTCAAATTGCAACACCTTCAAGATCTGGGCTAGTAAGAATCTTTTAGATTCCCTATGATTCTCCAAAGATTCTCTTCTCTAGGCTGACTAGAGATCAGCAACTCAGATCACAAATCCTTGCGATATTGTGAGACTTTTGAGTATAAAGTTGGTTACATTCTGACTCTGGTGAATTTCAGCCTCCAAGGAATCTAGAAGATTCCTTCAAGATTCTTCAAAGATTATGTTCTTCTGGGAACCTACAATTCTACTTCTCAGTTGGAGAATCTGATTTCACCATCGATTTCCTTGCGAAATTGTGGTCAAAATGACTATAAAATTCATATCATTCTGACGAAATAAATTTTTACATCAGGGGGAAAAATCTCTATGTTCATGGTTCCACTCCTACATCTAGGCAAGGCATGGTTCCGCTTGTCAAAATTTCGTTGCCTGCGATTATGCCAAATCTCTGTTCCTTGGTTCGTTCCATAGTTTCTTTTCCGCCCGTCAAATGCTTAGAAAAGAACTTAAGTAAAATGTTGGGCGAACATTGCAAAGTACTCATCGTTGGTCTAGTGGTGGCAGAGCCATTTTGGCCAATGGTGGTCAGGGTTCAAATCCCCAATGAACCCAACTTAGCATAGACTTTTGGCACATATCTTTTCGAATTGTAATTGGTGCTAACATTTTCATTGGTGATTACATATATGGTAAGCGTTGGTTGATGGACCGTTCTGGGGGTGCCCAGGGGGCAAGCCGACTAGACTAGTTGAGCGGGTTCGAGCCCTGCTACCCTCGGATCATGTGCCATGTGGCAATGGTGGGACCGAGTCCACCGGTGTGCAGTCCACCCAATATATATCTATATTATGTGATGGGGGTGGCAAGGGCTATGGCCTACCCCCCAATTTAATAGTTTTTTTGTTTTGTTAAACAAAGGAGCTATTTTTGAATTTTCCGAAAATAAGTGTCATTAGACGTTTTAAAGAGGCAAAACCTTTTCCCGTTTCGATGGCCGGATTTCGATGACCGCTGCCAATGCAATTTGTAGGTCCATTAACCCTACCACTTGGTGAAGTCAACACTGAACTTTGACTTGCTCTAAATCCTCCAAATGAGCTTAGATTCGAGTTTCGTTTACACTCTTGAAAATAGCAACAAGATATGCTAAAAACAGAAGTGCTAAAAACAAAACTACTATAAATAGCATTTTGGGATACATTCCAATTTTAGTTAGTCCATGAACTAAATTTGAGAATTAAAATTAAAATTTGATCTTAGCAATTGTTTGTAAACTAATTAATTAATTCATCTTGAGTTAATTAGTTGTAGGAAATCAAACATGAAGTCTATGTAAAGACATGTCTCCATTGATTGAGGAAGTTATCCCTTGATTAAGGAGATCATGATGAGTTGTACTTTGAGTTGTAATTAGTTAGTTCAATTAACTGAGTTAAGTCCAGTTGGATTAGTTCAAACAGGTTGTTGAACTAATTGCGAGTTTAGTTAGTTAATGCATGCATGCATGTAACTGCTGCAGTTCAGATAACTAAATATTCTCTCATAAATAACTCATGCATGTCAGTTCAGTTAGAGACCTAGTTGAGATTAGGTGATGGGATAATGTACTATCAGTTGCAGGAATATTCCATTGAGGATATATCTTGCATGCAGAAGGAATTCATTCCTTGGAGATTGCGCAGTTACTTTTGAGTTTGATGAGTGTGTGATGAGGCCAATTCACACAGGTGGCAGCATTGGACCCCAAGAGAAATTGCGCAAGGAAATAGGAGGCTTGGAGGATTGGAGGAAGGCATATCTTGTGTCTATTTAGTCTGTGAGCTGTATTGAGGGATTGTACTGAGAGTTGGATAGCTTGTGAGCTAAAGCTTTGTGTAATCCGGACATATTTCCACTTGTATGATATTATAGAGATCGGGGTTTTTAGCTAAGGCTTTCCTAGAGTATTCTTCTGTGTTCATGTGTGATTTCTTTCTCATTCTTTGTTATATGTGGTCTATTTGATCTTGCTCAAAATCGATTAAGCTTCCGCAAGTTTGTGTAGAATTAGATCTAGTATTTTGCTTTATTATATTGCATGATCTGTTGATCTATAGTGAGAATTTCTACATGGTATCAGAGCAAAGGTGATCAAAGCAAAGAATAGTATACAAAGAAGGGAGAAGGGAGAAGTTTCAAGTTCCTGATTATAGAATTCGAATTCGAATTCTTATCACATCTCAAATTTAACCAATGGTGTTCAACGGTTTAAGACTCGAGTATGCCCTTGATGGCATCTCAAATTATATAGATTGGAAGGATCGCATGGAAGCAGTATTAGAGGAAAATGATCTAAAGGACTTCATTGATCAAGAAGTCCCCAAGCCAATAGTGGATAATGCTATAGAATTGGAAGAATGGAAGAAATGTGTGGCTAGAATGAGGAGAATCCTCCTGGAGTGATCTAGGTGGATGTTGGTGGCCACCCACCTATCCCATTTGGACCCCCACAAATGTCTGTTTCAGCTTTTCCAGTTTCCTAAATTGTAGCACAGCTTACTATTTTTAGCAGTTTCTCGAGTCCTAAACTTCCAGAGTCGTTTTGAGGCCCTAAACGACGTTTTTTTGGGAAATATGGGGGCAACATGGGTCCATGGACCGATTTTTCTCTTCCCAAAGTGGTAGTTCTTAGATAGATCTTTCTAACAAGCTATCATACGCATCAAACGAAGATCGTATGCCAAAGTTACGACCCTGGGAAATTGATGTACCAATTTACCCAAAACGGGGCCCACAATTTGGCGTTTCATCTTCTAAGGGTCGGTTTTGGAATGTGAAGGGTTTTCCATTTGTTTCTCAACAATAAATAGGCCTTCGAGCCTCATTGTAACACAAGTTCGGAACATTTCAGAGACATGTAGCCGCACATCTCTTCTCAGAGATAAGCTACCATCGTCCTAGCTGGTTTATTTCCAATTCTGGTTGTAAGCATATTTCGGTATTTTCCATTAATGAAATGAAGCATTATTTCCGCTGCATCTTTGTGTATATGGTTATCTCTGTAATTTGTTGTGTTCCTGTTTAAATCCGGATCAATCAATACTTTACAAAATTTCTTATGGAAAGGTACCACCTTTAATAACTCATAGAAGAGTGTTATTTATACAAGTTTTTAAACAAAATATCATAAACAGATTACAAAATAGCTTGAAAGAAGATAGGAAAAGAAAAACTGCTACATGATGTGTCCCTATTGATAGGAAGTTGTTGATGGATGTTCCTTCAAAATCTGTTGTTGTTGTCTTCTTGTTGGAATGAAAATTTAATCAATTGTTTCACACAATTGATCCCACCTTTTCTCACTAGGTATCTCGAGATTTAAAATCCTTCTAAGTATCTCATCAACTACAATATATCTCTCAAAATTGGGTTTGGTGAGAAAAGCATGACCAATTTCATATCTAATTGAGAGGTCTAAGCTTAAAGCTTCCAAAAACTCCTTGCTAGTAGTATGCCTATTTATCCCTACAAATTAACTGATGTCTACTGCAATGGTATAAAGCCTTTCACAGTAATCCTCCAATTTTACTAGCTCATCATTTGATGACACTATCTCTGGTAAAACTTTCTTATGTAATATACTGAATTTAGAGTGAAACCTCCTGACTGTAGTGTTCAAAGCATCATACTTTGTTTTCAGTTGAGTTAACATATTTCTCTTCATTAAGACTTTCTTAATTTCCAAGCTAGTAGTTGTCCTATCTGGAATATTCATCTCTTGTAACTGCTGCCCAGTCTTAGAATTCAATACTTTGATCATCCCTGATGTTTCTTTGGGTTTTGTGCCCAATGTTGCCTTTTGGGTCTCTATCTTTGCCCTGCATTTAGAAATCAGTTCTTGCTGCTCAAAAAATATTTGTATGGATGACCATACTTCTGTTATAGAGTGGCTAATATCTAACCAGATGTCTTCTTTGGCTTGGGCCAAAGTGTTTGCCATTAGAGTATTGCTTTCTAACTTTTTAACCTTGAGCTCTAACCTGTGTGACTTTTGCATTTCCTCTACATACAGGGTATCATTTTTTACCTTCTATGACTCTAGGGCTTGGAACTTCTGGAGTAACTTCTCATTTTTTTGTTTTTGTGCTTGTAGTTCCTGTGATATCCTTGTTGTCACCTGTTGCTGAAGATGAAGCAATGTCAATAAGGGACGAGCTTAAATCTGAACCTGTCATTAGAATTGTTGTCACTAAGGTCACAACAAGCTGTGTTGTCTCTTTTTCCTTGATCTGTATGTTTTTCTCAATAATGAACTTTAACATTTCCTCCCTGTTCTGTTCATTTTATGCCATTTCTTTGGTCTGCAGATCCTCAATTGAAGGCATCTTCAACTGTTTCTTCAAGGCTATAATCTCTACATTATTCTTTTGCAGTATTTCTTCAATTTATTTACAGTCCCGGGGTCATATCCAATCTTGATAATGATATATTCTAAAGACTTTAATTTGTTATCTTTAGACAAGGATGACAACTTTTCAATCTTAAGTTGTGACTGTACATTTGACAAAGCAGTTCTGAGCTTGTAAAGAGACATGGAAGTTGTAGTCATTGTTGAAAATAACATCTCACCTGATTGCCTATGCAAATCCATTTGATCAATGGGATGTATCTGGTTCACATCAAATGAGAAGATGGTCTTCTTGTAGTTTGTTGTGGATTTGGGAAATGGAATATGAGCCTGCATAAATGCTATTTTCGTCCTTCCTCTTTCACTGTCAAAGGCAGAGAGAAGTCTATGTTGAGAAGTGGGTGTATGTTTCCAAAACTGATTGTAAACTTGAGATTTAAGACTTTCATTCTTTTGCTTTATTTTCAAAAATGTTGAGAAGATATTAGTATCTCCTGCTGAATTGGTCTTAGTTGATTGGATAATCTCCATAGGTTCAGTTGAAGAATGAGTTGAAGAAGTAGAGGGAGGTTTAGGATCAACGGTCTCTAGTGATGAAACATCTTCCAATTCTCCAAGATTAATTATCTTGGGTGGCTTGCTTCTTGATGACTTTGACAGTCCAATTTTCAACTTCTTTTGTAAGATATAATACTCTTTACCTGGTTCTGTAGCTGACTGAGTTTCCTCTCTGGCTCTTTTATGATGAGTACTTCATGTAGTTGGAGTCTTTGTCTGTGGAGTTGATATAACCTGTTCATCAGCTTCTGTGAGAGTCCCTTCAGACCATTGTTCTTGGTTCATGAACTTCTCCAATTCTGGCCTGAGAGTATGGTTGTAAGGTGTTGCCTTTAACTGCACTCTGAGAGCTTAAATGATCCCAAAAGGATCATAAGACTAAGAGAATCTTGGTTAGAGGTTCATGGTTTTTAGTAATTTGTCTACCTTTGTACCTGCAAACCTGGTGTTACAGATAAAACTCCCTACTTTCGCTTTGAGTTTAAACTAGGATTTCTTCTTGCTTGAGACAGAATGGACTTCATCCATATTTATCATCTACCTGATGTATTCCAGTGAGAATATTCTCATTGGCACATACTTAGGCAGTTTGTATGGAGCCAAATCACTACCATAGATCCTAATCTCAGTGTAATTCTGGTATAGGTACCAGTCACCAATCTTGGTCTACTCTGATAGGTGCAATGTATTTTTGATTTCTTCTCAAATTCTGGGCTCTGCCTGATTGTTGAGTAATTGGAGAACTGGATGTATGAAAGAATCAATGAACTGAGATAATTTAAAGTTAGATGATCTTGCTCTTACTAACTTTGTCCAGCGAATGACAGATTGATTCACTCCCTGCTCATATTGTCTATTCAGCTAAATTGGCAATAGATCTCCCTGTTGAAACAAAGTTAGATGAATTATAACTAAACTGTACCTAAAAACTCCTTGTGTGGTAAAATTCATAAATTGTTCATGTATATTATCAGCCAGAAAGTGGCTATAATTATACATGAAGGTAGGTTGATATTCTTTGCTAAAAATAGGAAAGAATCCAAGGATGGATTCATTAACAACTTGGTCATTTTCATAACCTAGGAGGTATGATAATAGAGAGATAATGTGTCTAGTAGCTTCAAGGAACATAGAAGATGAATATGGAGGATTTCTCTTAGGTAATTCAACATCTTCTGGTAGGAAAAATTCAAAGATAAGAGCTCTTCGTGGGAAGGTGAGTCTATTGTAGAGGTCCATGAGAGCTACAAGTGAGAAATGGCTAAGGAAATCAGATGGAGGTATCATTAACATCTGGTTTATGCTCTAAGCAGTGATGGTAATCAAGATTTTTCCATCATGAGTCATCATTGTTCTTTGCACAGGGTCATACCTGGCTTGACACCAAGAGATCAAATCAGGGAATTGATGGGTCTTAGGAAAAGAAAATAATGGCATAAGTGTCTCCCAGAAGCGAATGGAATCCTCCTTATCTATATATTTCAGTTTTAACCATGAATGTAATTCATAAAAATCAAATTCACATTCACAGTCATTGATCTTGAAAAGGGAGTCTACAAGTGGCAAAGGATCCAGATAAAGGGAGAATGTGGAGGGATTCCCTTCTTCAGCAATCTTTTGTGTCTTTGCTTTAGGAGCCATCACTGCTGCAGGGGAAATTCAAAAGCTGTTTTAAGCTAAAATTGATGACAATGGCAAAATTACACAGAGCGATAGATGGTGCTTTTGGTTTATGGATGGAAGCGAAAAGTGGCAAAGATTGGAGCCATGGAGGCTTTATAGGCTCAATTAGGCTCAATTGAATATTTAGATCTAGCCGTAGGCAATCAATTTGCAGGGAAAATGTGAATTAATACTTAATGAATGTTTAAACATATAATCAGGCACAACAACAACTTTGGAGCGTATGGGCAATGGTATTATAACATGGCGGTAGTGAATGGGTAAGTGAAAACAGATGGGTGACATGGAGGTTCATGAATGGATGGAAGATAATGGATGCATAAGGCACAGGAGAAGTCAACGGTCGGATGGAAGAAAACCAGAAGCAGATTTCGGGGGGGGGGGGGGCATAATGGTTTTTGGTTTCGGGCCTTGGGGCTCCGAAACATTTTGGAGGCACCACGTTGCAAAAAGCGGAAACCATGAAAACTACTTTTCAGACCCCCCCCTCGTGTTAACGGGAAACGACCAAGGGGGGTATGAAAGGCTTCCTCCGCCATTGATCTGGGTAGATTTAAGGATATTCACTGAAAAGTACGCGTCGATTATCGACGCCTGATGTGTCATTTTGTCGTTTGCGCCAATACGACAAAAGTGTCATTTGTCATTTATTTTATAAGGTCATCAAGCTTTATTACAACAATTAAATCATAATTAAAGAACTTAAGCATGATTAATCAAAAGGACATTTTCAAAGCATTTGAGCTAGCAACCTTAATTTATTTTCTAAAGCAAATATTTTTCTTCTGTTGCTTATCTATCATTTTCATTTTGCCTTCCTTTTTTTACAGCAACTACTCTATCATTTTATTTGACATGGACCTGCAATAATAATTACTCCTAACAGTTTTATTTTCCATCTTGTTTTTGGTCCATATCCTAAATTATCACTTTTTGTATGGAATTTTGATTTTTTCATCAAATAGCTAACTTACCAAAACAAGAATGTTACAATAGAAATGAAGACGAACTGAGAACTGAACAATATTTCTGGGGGTGTTAGACTTTGTTTTCACGAATAAGGTCCATTCAAAGAGCTGGAGTTCTACTAGTGTGTCGCCAAGTGTTGTAGCGGCTACAACCACCCTCCAAAATTTTGCCTTCGCTTTGTTTTGGAGCCTTCCTACCAACCATCCTCAGCAGCATGTCTTGCACTGTCAAGTACACAAGCTTCAGTGGTTTTCTAGCAGATTTCCAGCCTATGCATGATATCTTGTTGCATCCCCTTTATAGGTTGTTTCTATAGACTTGTTCCAGCTGCAGGATGAGTAGCTCCCTCAAGAATTGTGGTAATTTTGGAGGGGAACCAGCCTTCCCTCCAGAAATTGTGTGATCCTGACTGGCGGCCTAATGGGCTTCATTATTGTGCAATTTTGCCTATCAAGCTTCACTGGAAAAAATGCCTAATCTATCCCAGCAGGACTGCTAAGCCCAGAAATTGGGAAATTCTAGGTAGCAATCAGCTGCTCAGCCCAGAAATTGTGCAGTCCCTTTGGGAAGCCAGCCCAACTCCCTCCTAGAAATGCGCAAATTTTCCCATCAGTCAAGCAGGTTGTTGCATGTGACTTCAAGTTGACCGGTTCCCTCCAAGACCAAGCAAAACTAATTTTCATGTGTGGATTGCTTCTACCAAGGCAGAATGCAAAGGTATCCCTTGATTTAGGGATCTATTTTTAGCAACTGGAGGTTACATGCAAGGATCATTTCAGAAACCTCCTGCAAAGTGTCGCTTTTCCTATATTTGTGGCATGCCCGTAACAACCTCGATTTTATCGAAACTCATCAACCGAAGACTGTAGAGATCATTACTCGCATCGACCTTGCAGCTCTGACATCCCACATTGCATCTAGGAGTTGTCGGCACATCCAGATCAGTTGTTTCGGGGTAAGCCCGCTTTCATGTCTCGCGCTGCGTTTCTGTCACTTTTTGTGTTTCTCTTTGTGTGAGTGTTTCCTGCTTTATTTCAGTGAGCGCTTGTTGTTGTTTTGATGTATGTTAGCTTGTATAAACATCGTTTCCATTTTTTTTCACATCTCAATGTTGTCGCATGCATGACACTATTTTTGCACGAACAAGCGTCGTTGAGACAACCCGCTTCACACATGTTATCACTCCTTTGAATCTCCAAGGCCGAGGAAGAGTCCAGTTGAGGTAATCATAGACCAACCTTTTGACTTGGTAGCTAGCACTACCAAGCTGGAGAGGGCTCTCTTCAAAGAATCACAGCTAAAAGCGTTGGATGAATTAGGGTTTTAGGCTAGGTATAAAGTGCAAAGGTTGTTTTGATTTGAAATGATGGGGTTATTTGTTGGATGAGGATATTATGTCAAAGAGGCTAGGTCAGGGTAAATAAGATTAGGGTTATAATCAATTTATTGGGGCAAGATAGGTAGGTAGCCTATCATATTAGGGTTTCTTGGGATGAGATTATTCAAAAAGGTGAGAAGCTAGGAAGAGCATGAAAGATGTATTCTTCCTAAATTGAAGAAATATGAACAAACTATGAAAACTTCCCCAAAACAAAGCATGCGAGATGATTCTCGTTTATCAAATTGAAAGAGATCATACAATAGACATGAAATGGAATATGGAGTAACTATACATTCACACAAACTAAACTGAAGAAAAAACAATGCTAGACAACCATACCACATGTATCCCAAAAAAATAGCTGCAACTCATTTATTAAAACTGGCCAAATTCTGATACAATAGTGTCTTCGATCAATCTAACAACATCCAACTGAGTCCAACCATTTCCAAAAGTGAATAAGGGAATGATATAGACATCAAAACAACCTTCTCTCATCCTCAGGGGTCAATCCATGAGTTGAGGAAGAGATCAAAAAAATCTGAACTGATACCTAGAGTATAGGGAGCTCTAAGTGACTCCTCCCTAATTACATTGAAACTGATTCATTTGACTTGATGATAACTTTTACCTGATGAATCTACCCCTAGGTAACTTATCCACATCATTATTACATTTACCATCCTCAATTACATAGGTGAAAACATCATTTAATGAGATGAAAGTCAAAATTACAGTGAAAATTCAAAAATATAAGTAAATGGTCAAGTGCACCATTTTTCTGCCAAGTGCGCCCTAACAATGTCAAGTGTGCCCTCCCTGTTGCAGGATGATTTTGGCTGAGTTGTAGATGTCCAAATTAGGCTCAAGATAGCTTGTTGGAAATACCTTCAAGTCTACTTTCTGAATATGCCTCCAGCTTGCAAAATGAAGTTGATTTGACCCCTCAAAACTTCATTCTCCCAAGCCTGCTCAGTGCGCAACACCTAGGGAAAAATTGAGGTAGAAACATGATTTTTTGCTTGTTTTTTTCCCTTTTTACCAGCTAGTTTTGCAAAATAAGGTTGGGAAAGTGGTTTTCTTAGATGTATTGGTCATTTGGCATCCAATGGTGGTCTTCATTTGCTCAAAAGGTGGCTAAAAGAAGTGTGCAGCATCGCGTTTGACCATGTTGCTGATATAGCACTATCGAGGAACACATAGAAAAAAGACAAAACTTGTAAAAAATGAGCCAAAATGCTTCAAACTTGGTGAAGTAGCTGATGATGGTGTGGCTAGGCTTAGAGTGAAGCCTCTACAAGTATATCAAGTTTCTTTTTCTTTTCTTGGTGACTTAGGGCTTCAATCTTTGCATTTGCTGCCTTGAGCTTTGCCCTTGCATTTCTTTCTCTTTTGGCATAGTGTTTGGCCATTTTCCTTTGAATGTTGTTGTCCTTTTTAGTTTTCTTCAACAACTTCTCCAAGTGATCATTGATGGCTTGAAGCCAACCTTCCTTGTCTTCTTTGATCATATCCAAGAAATGATCATCACGCATAGCTTCATCAACTATCTCTCTTTGCCTTTGCCTTTCAAGTTCCAAGGCTCTTTTCAAACCTCTAGGTCTAGGCATACCTCTTGGTGCTTGTTCATCTTGATCTTCAAGAAAACCATGCTTCTCAAGTGTCTCTTCTAACAAAACCTTGGGATTTTTCTTCCTCCCTTTGAGCTGTGATGTATTTTACCTCATCAAAGAATTGCTTGGTCTTCAACTGCTTATTCTCTTGCTCAAGGAAGTTTATGACAAATTTTGCCTTGTCAAGATTAGTTTGGATTTATCTAACCTTGGAATCCTTTCCTTTGATGACTATACTAATGTTCCCATCGTCATCATGCTCACTTAAGTCAACAAGCTCAAAATCATGTTTAGTCTCATGGAGGTTAGATATGAAAAGTAGGGTCAACATGGCATGGTGTTGGACTTTTTGAATTTTCTCACAAAATTCATAACGACCAACATTTTTGAAACATGTCATAGCCATAGAAGATGCCAAGAGTTCCCTAATATTTTTTTTCTCAAATATGAGTATTCCACCCCCCCACCTTTGTGTGGTCTCTTCACCTCTGTTTCTTCTCCCTCACTGTATGGTCTATTTTCTTCTTCTGCCATGGTGTCTTAATGTCAAAACCCTATGGAGGTATGATTTTGGTGGAATGTGGTTCTTTAGGAATAAGGAAAGGGGAAGGGAAATTGAGGGAGATGGTGCTAGGGATTTATTAAATGGGGGAGGGGATAGGGAGTAGTAATATGATGGAATTTAGGATGGGGAAATTATTTACAGGTTGGGGGTTAGGAGCCTAAGTAGTTGTAGCACCTAGGGCTTAGGGTATTGGGATAAAGGGTTTAGGGAAAGGGAATTATAATGAGGGAAGGGTATGAAAGTGTAAGGGAATGAAATTTGGGAATTGAGAGTGCAATGGTGATTTGAGGGAGATACGAGGGTTTGAAACGAGTAAAACACCAAATCTTTAATGAAACTTTCAAAATACCATAAGGAATGATTGTAGGAGGAACAAGAATGATATATTTAACTATCACTCACTTGTTGGAGGTTGAAGAAAAAATTGTTGAAGCTTTGGAGGAAATTTGGTGAATTCTGGAAGTGTTTCTAGACTTTCTGGGCAAGTGCATAACGCCACAAGCAAACACGCCCTCTCTTTGGCACGTGTGCAACGCCAAAAGAAAGCACGCACTCCATGTTTCCAGTGAGTTTTGGATGGGTTCCTGGTGTCCAAATTGAGTTTAGGATAGCTCGTTGGAATGATATCTCTCTTGGCTACACAATGGACCTATCGAATTGAAAATTATCAAGTATAGCCCCTCAAAAATCAATTCTCCCAATACTAGTCAAAAAGTGCAAAATGGGGGGTGCAAAAATGCAGTTTTCTCTTGCAGGAAACTTTTGGAGGCCTTCCTCAACTCCAAATTGAGCTCATGATAGCTCTTTGGAAATCTATTCTAGTATAGTTGTCATTTGACTTATCAACAAAGTCATTTGGACACTACATCAAGGAGAAAATTGGATTTGTCCAAGGTCACTCTAGAAGTGCAGAAAACCTCTTGTAGCAACTATGTTTTTGAAATTTCTCCAAAACCATGACACCTGTGTAAAAACTAAAGGAGGTTATTCATCCTTGGCCTATGAATGAAAAAATCCTCTCGCATTTGTCAAATTCGTCTCTATTTATGTAGAAAAATAGTTTGACGAAAAACTGGCCCTATGTGTGGCAAATGATTTGTCCCTTGGAATGACTTCTTGAAAAATGATGGAGACATGATGTTTATTAGTTGGAGTGGCCTCATTCTTGCTGATATGACCTCCCTTATTCCTCCTATGCTAAGATGTCTCTGATTCCATGGAAAACGCCTGCTCAATGGGAGAGGAAATTAGGGTTTAGTGTAGGCAAAACAGGGGATTTGGGAAATTTATAGGAATGAAGGTAAATAAAGGGGATAGGGAGCTTGTAAATTCTTAGGAAAATTTTGGGAGGTAGGGAGGGATGTTAGAAAGTAAACGAAACTAGAATTTCAAGGATTGAGTGAGGGGAAGGGGTCCAAAAGGGAAGAACACAGGCCTAGTCTAGAAAAGTGTCAAAAGTGTAGCAATAGGCTAGGATTTGTAGAAAAATGATGATTTTGAGGGATAGGAGTGATGGGAAGTGTTTAATAAGGTATATTAAGGACAGGGGAAGGCATAAAAGCATCAGTATACAAGTTTTGTCGATGATTTAACAATGGAGGTCATGAAACCAAGAAAAATGCCATCAAAACCTTAGGAGAGGGAAATGAGAGGAATGGGCATGGGAAAAGGTCAAGGGAGGTAGATGGAGTGTAGGTGAGTGAGTTTTTTTTACTAGGGCCACCATCAATGAGTAAATTTTTGAATGAGGACCTAGGTGGAATAACAAAAATTTCTAAGCAAGACTCTAACATGAATATGAAAAGAGGAGTATTGATCACTGATGACATTATGCAAATACTGACTCTAACAACAGACATGCATGATTTCCCATTTTCTGAACTCTGCACTTGCTATTTGCATGTATGATCATTCACTCTTGTTTGCACTCATCTCATCATGCATTCAAACTTCTCATGTTTTCAGTTGTCCGTTGGTCTAGGCTGCCTTGGCCCGGATAATGCCTTGCCCAACTAGCACTACACATTTCCGGAAGCAAAGGCTCTGACTTCCCTCCAGAAACTACGCAATTATGACCTATCACTGACCTCCAGGCTTTCATTGCGTAATTCTTGAAGGCAATGTGCTGTTAGGCCCAAAAACTATGCAATGCAATTTGCTGGTTGCATGTCACTACTGACTGAAATTGTGCATTGCGTGGTTTTAGTCCTCAACAGGCTAGGCTGGACTATGCATTGCACAGTTCCAGAAATTAGTCAGCCTCCAAACATCCCAGACTATGCCTTGTGTAGTTTTGACAGTCAGTCTCCCAACTTCCTGGAGGAAATTGCGCAACCTTCACGATCAATCGTAGAAGTATGTTGCAAGTCAGTCCTCAAGTTTGTTTTGGTTTTCAACTGACAAATTTCTTGCCATGAGTGTTTTCTATGTCTCCAGGCATCACAGGTGTTCTTCTGTATCTTAGCAGCAGAAGTACAATGGCCTTCAGAAGAGCAGAGTCAAAGGACACCATTGAGAGTACAACAGGGTTTTCATCCAAGCAAGTGTCTATGATCTTGCCTACCTATGAAGGCATCAAGTTGTTTGTAGACAAGGACATCAAGATAATATGGTAGTAGCATTACAACAAGCAACACTATTAGCAACAACAGAAGGCAACACATTTGCACACAATGAATGCAAGAGGAAGGTTGTTGACAACACAAAGGCGGAACAAAGTTGCAAGCTCAAGCAGATCCACTTGTGATGAAAGAAACTTTGGAGACTGAGGCTATGAGGTGATGACACAACATGAAGATTGCACGAAGGTAGAGAACGAAACAGAGAAGGAGTTGCATGTGCTGAAGCAACAACTTAAGGAAGAACATGAGTTGCATAGACAAGAGAATGAGTTACAGCAAGAACAGGTACAACAGGGGGCGCAACATGCATAGGCAGATGAAACTATGCCCGTACGAGTTATAGATCCATCCCAACAGTTGGCATGAAGAAGACTAGGTGAGAAATGTTGTTGATCGCATGTAAGGGAATTCAACATCATGCATGTCATTGTGTGCATGCATGAGATCCCACCCATTTGGCACACTCACTAAGGTGAAGACAAGAAGCAAGTCTAATTGGAGTTGAACATGTATTTTGACAAGTTGATGCACACGACCACTAGCACATGCTTGGAGAGCAGCGTAGGCATTATGCATCAAAATGTTGTCAGTTGGGTCGCACCTAGGACGACCATGTGCATGCTATCAGACAAGTTGGACAGAGGAGCCATATCAGTGCACCTGGATGCAATGAAGGAAAGAGTTTGCATCAACAAGATGTCACCATTAAGTGCACAGACACCATCACAGATGACCAAGCTTGGCATGAACTCACCACCTTCGACCATCACAAGGATGTCAAAGAGTTGGTCTCACCACAATGGTCTGAGTGTCAGTGATGTCTTGCATGGCTTGCTCAAGCCATTTTGTCTCACATGGGCACATGTGAATTGTAATGTAATGTCTTGTCAAGTGGAATTTCAAGTGTCGATAGTTGAATGTAACAACCATAGAGTAGTTGAAGAGTCATGAGGATAGATGAACAATCTCAAAGGGGGATGTCAAGGGTCATCCAACCCTTTGCTATAAATAGTCCCTCATAACTCATTGTATAGGCTTTTGGTCAGTCAAGCTTCCGATAGGATTATCTTAGAGAGAGCTCAGATAATATTGTAAGAAGCCTTGGCTTCTCCATTGTGCAGAGCTAGTATATCTCTTTGGAGGAGTAGGTGATTGTGGCTGTAGCGTTCCACTGTCACAACTATTGGTTGGACATGTCTGTATTGTATGACTGGAACTTACACTTCTTAATATAACAGAGCTAGCATGTTTCATGCATATGTTGTATTGTATTTTAGCTATTTGTTTACTCTAAATGATATATGTATATGTTTTCTTACGCATGCATGTATGCCTATTTTCTGTATATGTATGTATGAATCTGACTGAAATATGTTTGAGTTCTTATGCTACAAAACTACAATCAAAATCAACCTGCAACCACACCTCTTATGTTTGGTTTCCTACACATGAGAATCATTATCCATGGAAATAATCCACTAGCAAATATACCACTGTAATTACAACCCAAGTGTGATACACAAAAAATCAATTGTCAACGTATCTTGATAAGGAAACACAATTCAATTCTCATTCATTAAACATTAATAACATCGAGGATTACACATTCTACATTCACAATTTTCAGGGGCTCTCATGCTCCTCCTCGAGCCACCCTCTCCAAGTCCCTTTTTCTACCCATCTATACATACATATATAATTTCTTACATGCTAGAAAATATCCTAACATTGCAAAGGTTAATTGGACATATGTACCAACTCTTAGAAAATTGCCTAGCACCTTAGCCTATCATTTGTCACTTTTACGATGGGCCACTTGGGAAAAATTGCTAGCTCATAAAAATTCCTAACAACCTAGATTATTTCTAGAATCTAGATACTTGTAACTACATCAAAAATCCACTATTCTTAATTTTATACAAATTATATTTGATGTAAATCTCTCCCCTTTGGATCAAGGAAAAATGGTTTGCTTAGGATTGATGCTCAATCAAGGTACAATACCGTCATAATGCAAGCAACGTGTAGGATCAAGGACGGACTTGGGCTTTACACTCTTTTAAACATGATTGATTGTCTTCTATTTAGCTAAGAAACTAAATAGGGACTTTACAAAAAAGAGGATTAAATCTTATTATAGATCATTATTAGATCACTGACAGGGAAATGCATAGGCATGCAAATGCATTATACCCAACATAATGTGATGAATTTCACAACTCAAATAATCTAGAGACCATAGCCATTGAATTAAAGATAAGGAAGAATATAAAACTTACAGAAGAAAATACAAGGAACTTCCAAATTACATAACTAAAATATTTCTTGCAATCTTCATCATCAATTTAAACTTTGTAACAAATGTATTTGTATATATAAATCAAAATTGTAGAGAAAATAAGATAAACTAATATGTTCAAATAATAGAGAGCAGGCAAACGAGCTAAGACTGAGCAATTTCTACCTAACCATAGGTAGTTTGTTGTGGATGTTGCCTCTTCCTCTGTGGATGCCACCCTTTAGCTGGGCCATGATACCACCAGGAAAAGTAGGAAGAGCATGATTCTAAATTCATACTGAATAGGTCTAAATGAAGAAATTTTCACTACCAAGTTTTCTTAAGAATAGAGTAGCTCTTAGGCATCCAAATTACCTACTACACACAACACAAAGGAGTACTCCCTTCATTGTTACACAATGCATTAGAAAATCCCCAATGTTTTTCAATATGGGCATAGAAAGGTCCAAACTAATACTTTAAAAATTATGCATAATTTTTTTGGTTTCTTGGCTCTTTTACAAGGTTTAAAAGTTCATTCTTATGGCTTATTTCACTCTATAATATATTAGTTCTCTTTTTCCATTGTTCCATCTCTCTAAAGATTCTTCTTTTTATCTAATAGAATTCCCCCCTTCATTCAAATTTCCCATGCATGAATGCCAGCTAGAGAATTTTCACCCAACTTATTCCTTGTTCCAAGAATGTAGCTAAGACCATTTGCTAATTTTTTGAAAGTGATGGCCTAGATTAAGGGATTTGTTTCCTCCACTTCTCCTAACCTCTTTTAACTTTGTAAACTAAGTTTTGAATAATTAAAGGTTCAATATAATATAAGGTATATGCTTTTTCTTTCATAAACAATTTCCCCTAGACCCCTTAACATTTACTTCTTATGATATCATAGCCCCTTTACGTGTTATTTCTCCATTGACCTTAGTCATTTTTATTAATTACATAAATAAAATGCATGCTTTATTTAAGATGGTTAAACTATAATATTAAATAGTGACACTCTTCAATCTCCAACCAAGAATTCACTCTTTGTCCTAACATATAAGAACATTTGGGATACCCCCAAATGTTCTTTAGACTAGTTTTGTAGTTCAATAGATGATAGGTGTTAGCTATAAAAATAGTGTAAATTTTATATAACCACACATCCAACTAGCTTGCAATTTTAGTTTATTTTATTGTAAAATATTGATTTATGTTTCATGATAAGTTGATTTTTTTACTTGTTTCATATTTATCTAAATAAATTTATTACGTACTAAAGAGTACTATTACAAAAGAATATTTTTTCAATAATTTTTTTGATTAATAATGGTGATATTTATTATGTACTAAATTGCAATGCTACAAAATTTATTTTTTCCTATAAAAGTTTTTCCTCTCTATTACAAAGGAGTAATTATAATTATGAAAATGTAATTTCACTACACTTTTACATTCTACTAGATCTTGCATTTCCACACTCCATTAATATTATTTTGGAAAGGTCCACATAATGAACCTAGATTGGAACGAGGTTAAGTAAAAATTAGGTTATATGGATTCTACTGTTATATTGATATATGTACTAAAAACTAAATTAAAAGTAAAGTTATAAAAAACTTATGGCAATTACATTAGAAGTAGGAGGTATGGGTAGAGTCCTAAGGTCATAAGGTCAAAAACATTGCTTTAAACAATATTCACAAAGCCATATAAAATGATTTTTTTAGTACAAATTTGGGATTATAACATTGAGAAAGTAAAAATGGAGGAGCTAGAGTGGTTTTTTTACCAAGGGAATCCTATGGAAAATAGGAAAGGATAACTACAAAGAAATACAAATAAAGGAGGCTATACCGTTATTAGATGCGAGATTCCAATCAATTTTAAAAATGCTCCATGGAAATCATCTTCACTCATCCAACTTATGGCATAACACATTCATTTGCGGGATGTTAAAAAATACCCCTAATTATACTAGATGTTGAAAATTTTCTCCCAATATCCTTTTGTTGAACCCCCTTCCAATACACATTTATAATTTTAAAACCCTTCGTTTTACTAGATTTCCTAGGTATCCTTTTTTTAATAGAATTTTTAATACCCATTTTTATTTCGACCCCCACAAATAAAAATTATAATATCAAAATAGGAAAACAAGTGCATTAACATCCGTACATAGGGATATGCCATTGTAATAAGATAGCCTTGGGTCTAAGGGCTTGGTGTTATACTATTTTCACCCCTTTTTAGTCTAATACATGACCATGCATTTTTTTAGGAAGTGGGTTTTTTTAAGTACAAAAGCTTGATGTAGAGAACCCCTATACAAAATTTTGTTTTACATCTTTGTATGAAAAACACATGAAATCAAACAAAATTGATGGCTTGGACTTCTTGCATAAGAACCTTATAGTTCAAGAGCCACATTTTTTAAAATGCAACATGAACATGAAGTCTTTTCTTATGAACATAAATAAATCGTAAAGGTATAATCAAAGAACCAATCAATTATGTAAGAGCCCAATTACCATAATAGTAAATTTATCTTAAGTTTTACTTAACGTCAAAATTAATCCTATTAATTTTACTTAAGCATCTACATAAGAATACACAATCTTAATTAATCATCAACTTTAATCCTAGTAACTAAATCAATCAATGGGACTACATTAAACTTCATATTGACACTAAATAACAACCTTTGTTTGGCATTAGAGGCATTAAAAGATTATGTGATTCCTTGAGAAGAAATTTCATTCTTCAACTTTCGAAGCCTAACTTTTGTAGGGAAATCCACACTTGCAATTTAAAGGCGTCTGAATAATTCAGGAACTTAAATGACAAGAATTGAAATAATAATCTATGAAGAAAAAATAGAGGTATAAATCTATCTAATCTAACTAATCTAACTAAGAAAGGAAATAGTTGCAATGCAAACCAAATAGGGGGGCCTTCCTAACTAGCTTGTGATACAATGAAAGATACAAGACTATTAATCTACTCCATCATAAATCTCATAATAGCATCACTTATATTAAAATGAAATATAAAAGTTCACATTAAAATCATGAAGAGGGTCTGCACAAACTCGATATAGACCTACATAAGCTTTGTACTTGAGTTAAAACATGCATTACTATACAACCATCACATTAAATCGATTGACCAACTTTGAGATAAACAAACTAACTATTTCATTGACCAATTTATTACTCTCACAAACATCAATCCACTTCCTTTTACATTACACAAAGTTTACATAAAATAGGAGAGGAAATGGTAAGCCACGACATGCTCCCTATTTTCGTAAACATACAGACTCCCAAAAAATCATGACTGATCCCTTTCTTTACATTATACAACATTTATATACGATTTGGGGAGGTTGTATTGCAACCAAAACCAACTCCCTATTTTGCATAGTCATTTGAAGCATTTCCATTATAAACAAAGATATGGTGTTCCCTGATAAGCAAACAGTCCCATGTTTCTAAATTCTAACAGAACGACCATGACCAATAAATAGAACAAAAAAAAAATATTTTTGTGATGTTCTCATGACATGAAATGCATGAGAATATAGTCATAATTAAGCCACAATTGCTTTTGTTGTTGGATGACTATTGTTTCATTATATTTGTATAATAGCCTATAATTAATCTAGGCATTGACCATGAGCTGATATCTTCTTCGTTTGACCTGGGAGGTTCCAACTAACTTTGATCCATATTGAGCCACCTGGCAACAAAACCCATATGGTAGATTTCACCTAGGATGCACATAGGTATGACAACAACTGATTTGGGTTACTAGATTTGCATAGAGGTTATCAGATCTATACTAACATAACTATCCTTAGCAACAATCAATATTAATTCTATTAATTCATTAAAAACAATGAAAATCATTAAAATTTAGCAACTTAATACCTTATAAGCTTGAAATGACATTTCTCTTGAAGAATGCGAGAGAATATGGAAAAAAGGATAGTAGAGAGGTGAAATGAAGGGGTAAAATGGTGAAAAAGGGATGTTTTTAATAGTGGACAAGGCATCAAAGTGAAGGCCCAACAATTTCCCTCATTGTATCTCTTGAAGACTTTACATTGAGATGCACCAGAGATTTGGCAATGGGTTGACCCACATTTTTTCATGTTGTTGTCTCAATTCTACTTATCTTTGTCTCATCCTCCCTTTATCCTTCTCTTGTACTTCATCTTTGTCAACAAGTTGGTGCTTATAGTTCCTTCTGCACTTTGTCGTATTTCCCATCTTGATTGTTGATTAATGCAAATTGATTTTAGATTTCACACAAATTTCTTGTTTTTTTTCCTTTTGACAATGACAAGAATATAGCTAGTGTGACTTGGTTCACATATATTTTCCTTTCTATTTCATTTTCATTGAAGTTTTATTTTTGATCATTACAGCAAAACATTGATCAAGTCATTTCATAAACTCAAAATAAACCTTGATCCAAGGTTTAATAAACTCTCATCAAGGTTTTCTAAAATCCTATCATAGGTTGTCAATTAAGAGCCTATATACCATAAATCATAACCCCTTTCTATAAGAGCTTTTGCAACTTCAACTTCCATGGTGTGAAACCCTTTCATGTCTTCCATCTCATGTGGTGGACTTGATGCCAATAAAATCATCATTGAATACTCTATCCAATGTTATAACATTTTCACACTTCTAGTCTCCTATGATATTTTAATTTTATTTTCTTTTAAAATTATATTTAAAAAAATCCCATTAGTATGATATTGTTCAAAGAAAAAATAAAAGTGTAAAAACTATACAACGAAATAATTATAAAACATGTGTGTTCTATTATAATGTTTCCTCTTCAAAAGTGTATTTTAGTTTTTCAATTTACGTAAGCAAGAGGAAAAGTTATGTTGGGAACATGAAGGTGTATAAAATGAGATTTAAATATTAATTTATCGTCTTCAAAAAATAATTAAAAATATACTTTTACCAAAAAATATCTTTTAAAAGATAGGTAGAATAAACTACATCTTGTATAGATAGAGCTCATTTATTTTATTTTTTGAAAAATATGCATTAAACATTGAATTAGTTGAAGGGAACAAGTCACTTGTTAACTTTTTCCAAAAAAATGTAGAGACAAACATATAATCAAATGCAAATTTGACACATAGCACACACACATGTTAGAAAGATAACATAATTTATTACAAATTTATTTTTAATTACATTTCAAAATTTGCAAGTTGTATATGAGTTTTGAGGGCTTCAATTTAAAAAATATGTAAAATGGCAAATTTTCATTGCCATATGTCACTCAGAAGTGGGATACATCTTCGTGGATTCACTCTCTTGCATTACAATTAGGGAACATATTTTACATGTCTTCTTTTATCAATGACAATACAAGGAATCCTCAACTTGACTTCACCATCAACAACTTTGTCGAAGGGATGGATAGTGCTAGGGGATTTGAGAACAAGCCTAGGGAGGGTTAACAACTAGTAGATAATGGGCATTATCTCCTAGTTTATTTTACAAAATTGCCATCAACAAGAAGAATGAGTAGATGATCACATTGCATGTCAAAAGTGTTGATGGGGCTTCCACCTACACAAGCAACGAGAAAATCTATTTGAGTATTGAGTACATGGTCAATTGTTAGGACGATGTAAATGAGATTGCAATAATTTTAACCCATAAGATGATACATGTTTGGAAAGGGGGCAACAATAATGCTTATGCGTTATCAAATTAATTAAATTCATCATGGATTGTACTTTCCTCACCCATAAGCTCACCCCTTCAAACTATGTTAATCCAAATAATAATAATAATATAATATTGAACTATGGCCACAATGTCACTAATTACTTTCTCTAAGGCTATGACACATTTAGCTTTGATTTCATTGCCAACATGAATTCAAACATTGTGGGATGGATGACACTTGGGATTCTTCAATGATCTCATAAGTCAAATTGTTGATAAAGTAAATCCACCAACCCTAAGGGATAATGGTCCCAATAATGATAATAGATTGAACTATGGCTACAATGTCACTAATTGTTTTCTTTAGTACTATGACACACTTAGCTTTGACTTCGTTGCCAACATGATTTTCAATGTTGTGAGATGTATGAAACTAGACATCATTCCATGATTTCATAGGTCAAATTGTTGATGAAGTAAATCCAATATCCCTAAGGGATACTAATCCAAATAAAAATAATAGATTGAACTGTGGCTACAATGTCACTAACTACTTTTTCTAGTACTACAACACACTTAACTTTGGCTTAATTTCCAACTTAAATTTAAATGTTCTGAAATGAATAGAACGTGAGGTTCTTTAGTAATCTCGCAGGTCAAATTGTTGATATAGTAAATCCAATAGCCTAATAAACAATGACAAGTTTGAATTAACACTAAGAATCATCATTTATCGAACAAATACACTTTTTATATTCCTAGATTCATATACATTTTATATTTCTTTTTGATCAACTACACGGACCATAGAAAAAATTAAAACGAACTCCATTATTCAATTAAGAAATACTTTACCTACCTATAAAATATCTCCTGTTCTCTACCCGTCAGTAAAATTTAAACCAATACCATAATGAAAAGTAAATCCCACAAAAACTAATACATTTACGAACCATCTTTTATTTACATATATATACACGAGTCTAGTCCTGAGACAAACAATAGATTTAAATTTGGGACTTTCAACCTTCTTTCCAAAAGCATTGATTACTCTATTGTTACCCTCCTTTGGCGTGCTTCATAATCGACATCCAATGGGCTGTATCGATGACGCCAATTCTCAACTATGCAAGTCTTTTTAACAAGTGGGAGTTGGCTTTACTTAGTAGTTGCCGGTAGGTTGTAGGTCCAGGGGGCCGGAACTTTTTTCGCTGAATTCGTACTGGAGATTACTTTCATGGCCATGTGCCCCCAGCGAACCATGTTGGTAGTTGGGTCATTGGATGGATTACTGTGCTAAAAATATTAATTGCAAAAGCAAAACTAGTGGTTGGCGTTCAGGGAGTCTTGGTCAGCACTATTGGTTCGGAAAGGACCGCATCACAATTCACAAGCTGTCATGTCTCCCGTTCAAGGCGTAGGTCAAGATTGCTGCGTGCAGTTCCAGCTAATCAGCGATCATATGTATGTTGGGCTGAGCTTCATCCTCTTTGCATTTGCCTGTCTATCTGTCTGAGCTTCATCTTTCTGTTCATCAATGGCAACCGCTCTCCATCACAATAACAAAGCTTTTTCCCGCTTCCCTCCTCGGCCTACTACTCAGCCTGGACTTATAATCCTGTTACGATTTTTTTACACACCACGTGGTCTGGATGTCAAGAACATTTTATCTTTACACCTATAGCATCGCTTAGTACGATGTGTTTATTAATCACAGGTGGTCCAGAGGTCAAGAACATTTTACCCTCCCATCTTTAGAGTCACCTGGCACATAATAGATTGCGAGTTCGCTGGAAATGGTGGAAAGAGGAAAAACATTGCTTCTAGCGTAGAAGCCAATATTCAAACTATGAGCAATTCAGTTGGTGCTTACTCGACCTTGTCGTGCAGTCAAGGGGTTACCATTCTTCCGATCATTTCCGATTCAAGCCACATCCGGCGGATAGATTTGGTGGATCGGCTTATCAAACCTTGTGATGGATTTCCATTATTATTGAAACTGTTTGGAGCGTTTGTTGGAGGAAAATTACACATTATTGGTAAGTGAATCTATGAATCTCTCTGTAAATTGTTTGTTTTTTGATTAAGAAAAAAACAGGGTACAGCAATATGGGGTTTCCAAATTTAAATTACAAATGTCAATCCCCGACAAAGATCTTGGGTGAAATGTTGCTGAGGACAAATGGATGCTCTGTAGTCGTTTGCAGCAGACTACCAACAACCCAGATTGAAGTTTTCGTGGAGCTATCGTCTTGTGTTTCTATCATTTCAAACTGTCTTCTATTTAAAATGAATATTTCAAGTTTGTTTAGTCCAAACGTGATAGATCTGCCTGGGTTATATTTTTCCTCCTTGAATTATTAGATAATGAAGAGTGATAGATCTGTACACTTCTCAAGTTTGTTTAATGGCAGAATGATAAATCTGTATATTTTTCTTCAATGAACAGGTAATAAGCGAAGTTCACGGAGGCATTAAAAAATATTATGATAGGGATGGTAAGGGATGAAGTCTATTCACTGTTTTCCAATTTTGTGTTATGAGGAACTGGCATCTTGTTGCAGCCGAAGATGGTTATTTAAGAGGAAGATTGTGAAGAGGGTTACCACATCTTATAATTCCTTGTATTCCCGCATTCATTGTTACAAGTGAGTGGGGGGAAATTACAACTATTGTGGCAGCATGAAATTAAGATAGACAAAGGTGTCTTGATTCATATTTTCAGTCCATTGCATTTATATATCTACTTGTACCTGAAACCTAAATGTTTGCATTTGCAGGTGCCTATACAACTGCCAGAATAAAATATATAGACTCCCCTTTGACACATTCCAAAGACCATAGGGAAGCAGAAGCAGAAGTGCCTTGATAGCTTATTTGCCAATATCTGACCAAAGAATTGAGACAATTAGGGGAGTTTTGCAGTTGGGAAAAAACTTCCAGAGTTAAATGTCGGGTGTGAACAAGTAGAGAAGCTGTCGTGCCTTGAAACAATAGGCTGCGCCAACAATTGAATAAAAACCTCTGCAGAAGATGGCAATGCTGTGTTACAAAGAACACAGAAGAAAACAGCAGTTTCGATTGTTTAATATTTGTTTAAGTTATGATGAGCGTTGAGATTGTTTCATTATGGGTAATTTTATTATGTTTTATTTGTAAATAAAGTGATGGTTTATTTGGTATGATAAAGAGAGAAGTTGCCAAGTTTGTTGTGGATATTTGCTCTCGATTTGTGGTTTATTTTCATATTCTTGATAGGCTAGTGGTGCTGACATGGTATCACAGGTTCGTGGCACTCTCCTCTTTGACAGATTAAGATGAATTTAACTGAAAACTTTGCAGCTCTGTAGAATAGTCCTATAATTACTTGGGGAACATAAAAACCGTTTAGTTAGTTGGTTTCATTTATCTTAACAAAGTAATTTATAATTTTCTCCAATTCCTGTTCGCTGCCATCTGTCTCAAATTGCGGTGCCAATGAACTTCTGGTAACAAAAGAAAATTGTTGTTTGTTCATGATAAACCCCGTAAAGAAGGTTACTCTAACCTCCAACTGCAAACCCCTCCTGTAGTTGCTTTCAACCAGGTCGACCTCATCAAACAATATCTTTCATAGCATACTCTTGCAAGGGGTTAAATCATGCATGTCTGCTTCAAATAGGCAACGTACAGCTACAGTCAATCAAAACCCTCTACATAAATCACATAAGGCGACCTCTTTGAACAAAGAAACCTCTCCAATTATAGCGCTACTTTAATGAATTGAATTGCTTGTTAGCATAATCACTTCCAAATTCTCATATTTTCAGAACTACATGTCTTTAGTGAGATGTTTCAACAGAGCCCATCTGTAGAACCTGCGGTTTTCACTTTATCTCTTTCTAAATACTGTAGAAGAATGGTGACAAATCTCTGAAGGTTTTTTTTCCTTTTTCAAAGAGTGTCATTGACTTTTTCCTTGGAAAATTCGACTTATATGCAATTTCCAGAGTATCTTTTTTCTTTTCTTTTTCTTTCAATTGAAGAAAGCAGCTCTCAGGTATACGTAGTCTTGCTTAAGATTAAACAAAAAAACCTGTGAAACCCAAACTCCCCACCTAAACATTAGACCACATTCCCAAAACTCTCCTTTCAAAATTTATTATTCACTAATATCAAATCTATCCAATCAAACTCTCACAATGATAATTCTTATTAGCATCTTGTTGTTGTTCCTGTAATTAATCCAACACTCTCTCGGTAAGTGTTGTTGTCTCATTAATCTATGTCCTGGAAGAACACTCAGCCAAAAGATGGGTCATAAATTCATACTATTGATTTCCTCGAAAAGTAGATTCTGACAATACTTCTCCTGGTAAGAATGGTTTAGGAAAAGGTTTTAAAACCAGTCATCAAACCCATGTCCTATATTTGGAAAAAGCAGTAAAAACATCAGTGAGAAAACTCAGATTGTTATTCCACATATCAATTACATTGAATAGATTGTTATTTCACATATCAATTACATTGAAATCGCTACTTCATTCTGGTATTTAACTCGACAGTCTGTTTGGATTTTGGTTGCTACATCAGCCAACTGAGGTAACATCGTGGAATTTCTTGAATATGTTTGTCGTTGTCTATACCTTTATATATGCCATATATTCAACCCAACTCATATCTTATGAAATATTATGACATTTATATTATATAAGATATATATATTACTCTACCAAGGGATTTGTAGTAGTTTGAATATTGAGATCAAACCTAGAAATGCCTAATTCATCTGGTTCGTTAGGTTTCTCTTCTGCACGAGTGATTTGGGTTCTTATAAGGGAGTCATCCCGTTATGAATGCAATTGTGGCTGAAAAACAACCACATATGAACATAACAGAGACTTTAGAGTGAAATGGGTATTCATCTCGTAAGGTGAAATGGGTATTCATCTAGTGAGTTTATTCTTGCGTATTCTCACACTTTCAAGGCTTGCATATGTGTCAAAAATCATAGGCAAGCACTTAGACTTGGAAGAGAACATAAGATTGATTTAGCTGCTAGGTCTCATCACACTGAGATTTCAACCTCCTACATTCCTTGTTTCAACAATTCTCCAAACTCTACTCCTTGGCTAGAATTTCTTCATTCTACTCTAAATACTCTGGCTCTGTTCTAAATATTTTTGTCTCAATTTACTTCTTCAATCTTTGTGTTCTTGAAAAAGTAACCAGTTGCCAATCATTCATTCAAAAATAAACAAAGAAATTCATTACCTCACATTTCACACATTTGAATCCTCTAGCTCTCCATATTCTTTCTATGTTCTTGCTTTATTTCCTTGCTTGAGATCCTTCTTAGGCTTCTTTTCCACTAACATATATATCATTTTTCCACCAACTACTCTCAATTATTTCTCTCTCTGGTTTTCTTCTCCTCCACGAGCAATTTCTTAATTTCTTCTCTTGTTAGTTACAATTATCTCATAACACAAATAGGTTATTACCTTCCTTAATCCCAAAGATCATTGTTGTGCTTTGATACCACATGACACAAGGGTAGCTTCCGGTGGGATCTTAAAGCTATCAACAAGCTCTGCTTGCTTAAATATTTTTCTCAACTTATTGTTACAAGAAATTAATGTTCCTATAATTTTGAATAGAAAATATTTATTTAGGATTCTCAAATCCTTCTCTACGAGTTCAACCTCACTTAGTAATTCAATGCATTGAACAATCAACAATCCTGGCATATAAAATCTCTACTATGTTCCTACACTTGAATACTATAGGTCCACATCTACAATTCAGAGCTATGCATACTATTCACTATGTATCTGATTACAAACTAGGTGTATAAATATATTAATCTCCCTAGGAGCTAAGAAAAATCCATATATTGAATTTACTATATGTTAAACATATCACCCATAAACTTTAAGATTGGCACAATCCATGACCAATCCTAATTTGGGTGAATTTGCTATCAGTAATTTGGACAATCCTCCACCATATTGTTATTTATCACAATTTTCTATAATATGGACTTTGAGAAGCAATCACAAATTTAAGAATTTCCTTGTACCTACAACTTAGTACAAAACACCATAGTGTTTTCTTCTATGTCGATCAACAAAACAAAGTATTCAAGCTCACGGAAGCAATATTCTACTATGTGAGAGTTATTTCCCTCAATACCTCACAGTGTGATCTCGAAATGGATCTCATCTCCCAAAGGAATTGAATCTCATTTGCAACATTTTCAACATTCTCACGGATCAATGCCAAAATTCAACTTTTACATGGATTGATAAATTAAAACACCAATTGTTCAAACCCTCTTACCTTCCAATGTAGTCACTTGAACTCCAATGATCTTCAATCAACAAGGTTTTGTTTAAGTTGCACAATGATTCTCACTTTGAACTCTGCTTTGTATGGAAATATTTGTGGCCCTACTTTTATGATTGGGGTTCAATTTGGCATAAAGGCTTGACTTCGACACACACAATCAAATTATGTTGTTGTGCTCTAGGTTTGAGTTCTCATGCTACAAACCTACAATCAAAATCAACCCACAACGACACCTCTTATGTTCGGTTTCCTACACATGAGAATCAATATCCATGGAAATAATCCACTAGCAAATATACCATTGTAATTACAACCCAAGCATGATACACAAAAACTCAGTTGTTAATGTATCTTAATAAGAAAACACAATTCAAATCTCATTCATTAAACATTAATAACATTAAGGATTACACATTCTACATTCACACTTTCAGGGGCTCTCATGCTCCTCCTCGAGCCACCCTCTCCAAGTCGCCTTTGCTACCCATCTATACATACATATATAATTTCTTACAGGCTAGAAATTATCCTAACATGGCAAAGGTTAATTGGACATCTATCCCAACTCCTAGAAAATTGCTTGACACCTTAGCCTATCATCTGTCACTTTTACGATGGGCCACTTGGGAAAAAGTGCTAGCTCATAAAAATTCCTAACAACCTAGATTATTTCTAGAATCTAGATATTTGTAACTACATCAAAAATCCACTATTGCTAATTTTATAAAAATTATATTTGATGTAAATCTCTCCCCTTTGGGTCAAGGAAAAATGGTTTGCTTAGGATTGATGCTCAATTAAGGTGCAATACCGTCATAATGCAAGCAACGTGCAGGATCAAGGATAGTCTTGGGCTTTACACTATTTTAAACATGATTGATTGTCTTCTATTTAGCTGAGAAGCTAAATAGGGAATTTAAAGAAAAGAGGATTGAATGTTATTATAGATCATTATTAGATCACTGACAGGGAAATGCAGAGGCATGCAAATGCATTATACCCAACATAATGTGATGAATTTTACAGGTCAAATAACCGAGGGACCATAGCCACTGAATTAAAGATAAGAAGAATATAAAATTTACATAGGAAAATACAAGATAGTTCCAAATTACATATCTAAAACATTTCTTGCTATCTTCATCATCAATTTAAACTTTGTAACAAATGTATTTGTATATATAAATCAGAATTGTAGAGAAAATAAGATAAACTAATATGTTCAAATAATAGAGAGCAGGCAAACCAACTAAGACTAAGCAATTTCTACTTAACCATAGGTAGTCTGTTGTGGACGTTGCCCCTACTTCTGTGGATGCCACCCTTTCTCTAGGCCAGATACCACCAGGAAAAGTAGGAAGAGCATGATTCTAAATTCATACTAAATAGGTCTGAACGAAGAAATTTTCACTACCAAGTTTTCTTGAGAATAGAGCAGCTCTTAGGCATCCACATTACCTACTACACACAACACAAAGGAGTACTCCCTTCTTTGTTACACAATGCATTAGAAATTCCTCCAATGTTTTTCAATGTGGGCATAGGAAGGTCCAAACTAATACTTTAAAACTTATGCATAATTTCTTTGGTTTCTTGGCTCTTTTACATTGTTTAAAAGCTCATTCTTATGGCTTGTTTTGCTCTATAATAGATTAGTTCTCTTTTTCCATTGTCTCATCTCTCTAAAGCTTCTTCTTTTTGTCTAACAAAATGCCCCCCCCATTCAAATTTCCCATGCATGAATGCCAGCTAGAGAATTTCCACCCAACTTATTCCTTGTTCCAAGAATGTAGCTAAGACCATTTTCTAATTTTTTGAAAGTGATGGCCTAGATTAAGGGATTTGTTTCCTCCACTCCTCGTAACCTCTTTTAACTTTGTAAACTAAGTTTTGAATAATTAAAGGTTCAATATAATATAAGGTATATGCTTTTTCTTTCAGAAACAATTTCCCCTAGACCCCTTAATATTTCCTTCTTATGATATCATAGCCCCTTTACGTGTTATTGCTCGATTAACCTTAGTCATTTTTATTAACTACATAAATAAAATGCTTGATTTATTCAAGATGGTTAAACTATAATATTACAGAGTGACACTCTTCAATCTCTAACCAAGAATTCACTCTTTGTCCTAACATATAAGAACGTTTGGGATACCCCCAAAATGTTCTTTAGATTAGTTTTGCAGTTCAATAGATGATAGGCATTAGCTATAAGAAGAGTGTAAATTTTATATAATTACACATCCAACTAGCTTGCAATTTTAGTTTATTTTATTGTAAAATATTGATTTATGTTTCATGAGAAGTTGATTTTTTTACTTGTTTCATATTTATCTAAATAAATTTATTACGTACTAAAGAGTACTATTACAAAATAATATTTTTCCAGTAAATTTTTTGATTAATAATGGTGATATTTATTATGTACTAAATTGCAACGCTACAAAAATTATTTTTTCCTATAAAAGTTTTTCCTCTCTATTAACAAAGGTGTAATTATAATTATGAGTATATAATTTCACTGCATTTTTACATTCTACCAGATCTTGCATTTCCACACTCCATTAATAATATTTTGGAGAGGCCGATATAGTGAACCTAGATTGGATCCAGGGTAAGTGAAAATTAGGTTATGTGGATTCTAGTGTTATATTAACATATGTACTAAAACTAAATTAAAAATAAAGTTTTAAAAAACTTATGGCAATTAAATTAGAAGTAGAGGTATGGGTAGAGTCCTAAGGTCAAAAGCATTGCTTCAAACAGTATTCACAAAGCCATATGAAATGAATTTTCTAGTAGAAATTTGGGATTATAAAATTGAGAAAGTAAAAATGGTGAAGCTAGAGTGGTTTTTTTACCGAGGGAATCCTATGGAAAATAGGAAAGGGTAACTACAAAGAAATACAGAAAAAGGAGGTTATATCATTATTAGATGCGAGATTCCAATCAAATTTAAAAATGCTCCATGGACATCATCTTCACTCATCCAACTTGTGGCATAGCACATTCATTTGTGGGATGCTAATAAATACCCCTAATTATACTAGATGTTGAAAAATTCTCTCCCAATATCCTTTTGTTGAACCCCCTTCCAATACCTATTTATAATTTTAAAAACTCTTCGTTTTACTATATTTCCTAGGTATCCTTTTTTCCATAGAATTTTTAATACCCATTTTTATTTCGACCCCCACAAATAAAAAATATAATATCAAAGTAGGAAAACAAGTGCATTAAAATCCGTACATAGGGATACGCCATTGCAATAAGATAGCCTTGTGTCTAAGGGCTTGGTGTTATACTACTTTCACGCCTCTTTAGTCTAATACATGGGCATACATTTTTTTAGGAAGTGGGGTTATTTAAGTACAAAAGCTCGATGTAGAGAACCCCTATACAAAATTTTGTTTTACATCTTTGTATGAAAAACACATGAAATCATACCAAATTGATGCCTTGGACTTCTTGCATAAGAACCTTATAGTTCAAGAGCCACATTTTTTAAAATGCAACATGAACATGAAGTATTTTCTTATGAACATAAATAAATCGTAAAGGCATAAACAAAGAATCAATCAATTACGTAAGAGCCTAATTACCATAATAGTTAATTTATGATAAGGTTTACTCAACATCGAAATTAATCTTATTAATTTTACTTAAGCATCCACATAAGAATACACCATCTTAATTAATAATCAACTTTAATCCCAATAACTAAATTAATCAATGGGACTACATTAAATATCATATTGACACTAAATAATGACCTTTGTTTGGCATTGGAGGCATGAAAGATTATGTGATTCCTTGAGAAGCACTTTCATTCTTCAACTTTCTAAGCCTAACTTTTGTAGGGAAGTCCACCCTTGCAGTTTAAAGGCATGTGAATAATTCAAGAACTTAAATGACAGGAATTGAAATAATAATCTATGAAGAAAAAATAGAGGTATAAATCTGTCTAATATAACTAATCTAACAAAGAAAGGAAATAGTTGCAATGCAAACTAGATACAGGGGCCTTCCTAACTAACTTGTGATACAATGAAAGATACAACACTATTAATCTACTCCATCGTAAATCTCATAAGAGCGTCACTTATATTAAAATGAAATAGAAAAGCTCACATTACAATCATGAAGAAGGTTTGCACAAACTCAGTATAGACCTACATAAGCTTTGTACTTGAGCTAAAACATACACTACTATACAACCATCACATAAAATCGATTGACCAACTTTGAGATAAACAAACTAACTATTTCATTGACCAATCTATTACTCTCACAAACATCAATCCACTTCCTTTTACATTACACAAAGTTTACATAAAATAGGAGAGGGCATGGTAAGCCACGACATGCTCCCTATTTTCGCAAACATATAGACTCCCAAAAAATCATGATTGATCCCTTTCTTTACATTATACAACATTTATATAGGATGTGGGGAGGTTGTATTGCAACCACAACCAACTCCTTATTTTGCATAGTCATTTCAAGCATTTCCATTATAAACAAAGATCTGGTGTAACCTCATAAGCAGACAATCCCATGTTTCTCAATTCTAACAGAATGACCATGACCAATAAATAGAACACAAATTTCATTTTTGTGATGTTATCATGACATGAAATGCATGAGAATATAGTCATCATTAAGCCACAATTTCTTTTGTTGTTGGATGATTATTGTTTCATTGTATGTGTATAATAGCCTACATTTAACTCGGGCATTGATCGTGATCTCATATCTTTTTCATTTGACCTTCGAGGTATCCAACTAACTTTGATCCATATTAAGCCACTTGGCAACAAAACCCATATGGTAGATTTCACCTAGGATGCACATAGGTGTGACAACAAATGATTTGGGTTACTAGATTTGCATAGAGGTTATCAGATCTATACTAACATAACTATCCTTAGCAACAACCAATATTAATTTAATCAATTAATTCATTAAAAACAATGAAAATCATTAAAATTTAGCAACTTAATACCTTATAAGCTTGAAATGACATTTCTCTTGAAGAATGCGAGAGAATATGGTAAAAAGGATAGTAGAGAGGTCAAATGAAGGGGTAAAATGGTTGAAAGGGGATGCTTTTAATAGTGGACAAGGCATCAAAGTGAAGGCCCAACAATTTCCCTCATTGTGTGTCTTGAAGACTTTACACTGAGATGCACAAAAGTTTTGGCAATGGGTTGACCCACATTTTTTCATGTTATTGTCTCAATTCTACTTATCTTTGTCTCATCCTCTCTTTATCCTTCTCTTGTACTTCATCTTTGTCAACTAGTTGGTGCTCATAGTTCCTTTTGCACTTTGTTGTATTCCCCATCTTGATTGTTGATTAAAGCAAATTGATTTTAGATTTCACACAAATTTCTTGTTTTTTTTCCTTTTGACAATGACAAGAATATAGCTAGTGTGACTTGGTTCACATATATTTTCCTTTTCTATTTCATTTTTTTTTTAAGTTTTATTTTCTATGATTGCAACAATACATTGATCGAGTCATTTCATAAACTCAAAATAAACCTTGATCCAAGGTTTTCTAAAATCATATAAGAGATCGTCAATTAGGAGCATATATGCCATAAATCATAACCCCTTTCTATAAGAGCTTTTGCAACTGAAACTTCCATGGTGTGAAACCCTTTCATGTCTTCCATCTCATGTGATGGACTTGATGCCAATAAAATCATCATTGAATACTCTATCCAATGTTATAACATTTTCACACTTCTAGCCTCATATGATATTTTAAATTTATTTTCTTTTAAAATTATATTTCAAAAAAATCCCATTAGTATGATATTGTTAAAAAAAAATAGCAATGTAAAAACTATACAATGAAATAATTATAAAACATGTGTGTTCTATTAGGATGTTTCCTCTTCAAAGGCGTATTTTAGTTTTTCAATTTACGTAAGCAAGAGGAAAAATAATGTTGGGAACACGAAGGTGTATAAAATGAGATTTAAAATTAATTCATCGTCTTAAAAAAATATAAAAAATATATTTTTACCAAAAGATATATTTTAAAAGATAGGTGGAATAAATTACATCTTGTATAGATAGAGCTCATTTTATTTTATTTTTTGAAAAATATGCATTAAACACTGAATTAGTTGATGGGAACAAGTCACTTGATAACTTTTTCCAAAAAATTGCAGAGACAAACATATAATTAAATGCAAAGTTGACACATAACACACACACATGTTAGAAAGATAACATAATTTATTAAAATTTAATTTTAATTACATTTCAAAATTCACAAGGTGTATATGAGTTTGAGGGCTTAAATTTAAAAAATATGTAAAATGGCAAATTTTCATTGCCACATGTTAATCATGAGTGGGATACATCTTCGTGGATTCACCCTCTTGCATTACAATTAGGGAACATATTTTACATGTCTTCTTTTATCAATGACAATACAAGGAACCTTCAACTTGGACTTCACCATCAACAACTTTGTGGAAGGGAGGGATAGTGGTAGGGGATTTGGGAACAAGCCTAGGGAGGGTTAACAACTAGTAGATAATGGGCATTGTCTCCTAGTTTATTTTACAAATTTTTCATCAACAAGAAGAATGAGTAGATGATCACATTGCATGTCAAAAGTGTTGATGGGGCTTCCACCTACACAAGCAATGAGAAAATCTATTTGAGTTTTGAGTACACGATCAATTGTTAGGATGACGTAAATGAGATTGCAATAATTCTAAACCATAAGATGATACATGTTTGGAAAGGGGGCAACAATAATGTTTATTTGTTATAAAATTAATTAAATTCATCACGGATTGTACTTTCCTCACCCATAAGCTCACCCCTTCAAACTATATTAATCCCAATTATAATAATAATAGATTGAACTATGGCCACAATGTCACTAATTACTTTCTCTAGTGCTATGACACACTTAGCTTTGACTTCATTGCCAACATGAATTCAAACATTATGGGATGGGTGACACTTGGGATTATTCAATGATCTCAGAGGTCAAATTGTTGACAAAGTAAATCCAACAACCCTAAGGGATAATGGTCGCAATAATGACAATATAATGAACTATGGCTAAAATGTCTCTAACTGCTTTCTTTAGTACTATGACACTTAGGTTTGACTTCCTTGCCAACATGAATATCAATGTTGCGAAATGTATGAAACTAGACATCATTCCATGATTTCATAGTTCAAATAATATGACACACTTAACTTTCGCTTCATTGCCAACTTAAATTTAAATGTTCTGAGATGGATAAAACTTGAGGTTCTTCAATAATCTCATAGGTCAAATTGTTGATATAGTAAATTCAATAGCCTAATGAACAATGACAAGTTTGAATTAACACTAAGAGTCATCATTTATCGAGCAAATACACTTTTTATATTCCTAAATTCATACACATTTTATATTTCTTTGTGATCAACTATGATGCAAGAGCATCCAGCGAGGGCATCATGACCGGGTGTTGGTCTCCACCAAGGTGGAAGGTTTTAACAATGATTGGTTTCTTTATGTTTAAAAAGTCAAAGTAGGAGGTAGGAATTTGATTTTTTTTTTTAATTTCAGTTTCAGTTAGGGTCACTGTCTTGTCTGTCTTTAATAAACAATAGTTATATAACTGTTTCTTTCATTTTAGAAAAACGACAAACATGTCAAGTATGAAATCTTGTAATGCAAATAGAATTGAATGCATAAGCAGTTGCATAACTAATAGAATAGAAACTGAAAGTAACTACACACAGTTCAGGCAACTGTGAACAAATAGTATAAAGGGAAGATTGTAAATCATTCAAAAGGTTCAACATACAAGTATCCATTATTAAAAGAGCATACAGTTTATTCGAATCCATCTGTAACAACCATAATATTTCTTTATTGTTTCCTATTCATTGAACAACTAGAATAGTCGATATGGTGCATGCAGACTGTCTTGTTTATTTTATTTTCTAAAGGAACAAAACTCAAACAACAAGGACTATACGCAAATTCCCAGAACGAGGGTTGGTAACCCATTAAGAGAAATCACGACTGAAACGGACAAGAACAATTGCAAGCAATTCGAGCGAAATGAGCATATGCATACAATCATAAAAGACAGAGAATACTTTCTCATTTTCGAATCCGTCCACCTGAACAAACACTGGTATGTCTACTATGCTTTTTAGTCGTTGAAGTAACTACGAGTAACAACCATAGTGCAGGCACAGTGCTATCATTTTCCTCTTTAAAATCATTAAAAACAGTCAAGGAAACTGCACAAGAATTCCCGACACAAAAGCTATCCATTAACAGACAAAAAAACCATAATCAAGATAACCAGGCAGAGTTCGAGGGAGTCCAAACCAAAATGAGAGAAATAACAGTCGAGCAAACACATTTCGAATAGAGGTAACTCAAAGCAAACAAATTCTCTGCAAATTCTTTCAATTATAAAATGAAATGCCTATTGTTAGCCTCCTGCTCATAGTAGGTATTCATCTTTCATGATTGACATGTTTACATGCCAAATATGTCATGCTCCGCAGGCTGCAATTTTCCATATTTGTTGCAGAGGCCAAAGAAGTGTCCATGAGAGTGTGCTAGTCTAAGTGCCTCTGCTGCATTCCAATTTTGATAATTTATTCCATTTTTGAAGAATTTTCAATTAAAAGGAGATCCAAACAGCTTAATCTTGGTCTCCCTAGGTTTCAATTTCCTATTGTAGAATATAGAGAATCATTATCTGTCCAAACAGCTTAAACTTGGCAGATTCTTAGATAGGTAGAGAAGCAAAGGTGCTCAACAGCTTAATCTGAGCCCCTGGATGGAATAAGTATAGATGTAGGTAGGAGGACAGTAAATAAAAGAAAAAAGTTGAAAAGTGGGGTTTGCTAGTTCAAGTGCACCCAAACCAAAAGAAGAAAAAATGCCAGGTAAAGTAGGCTGGGTAACTAGTTTCGTGGTTGCAGAAATCAAGCTATGTGATCCATTTCATATTTTGAAGTGTTATATTCATTCAGATCACAGTTTTGTGGCACTTTCTCATGTTGACCAGATCAGGCAAGGCATCTCTAACTCCCCCTTCTTCTTATTTCCCAAATCACTCACTAACATCCCCTTGAGGACCTTGGGATCTTCCCAACCAGTCCAGTTTTCACTCCATCCTGGTTAAAAACCAAGTTGACATCTGAGTTGGCTTAGTGAAAGAAGCCACATTTCTTGTGTAAAATTTATCTTTACACTATCCATTTATTTCCTTATGCTTAAGTTTCCATTCTAAACTTAGCATGCATCCCCTCCTTTGCATTCCAAAACCTCATACTAACATCTAACCCTATTATCTAGCTCCCTAAATCATTTCCCCTCCCCCTATTCTACAAAAAACTATATAAAAACCCCAAAAATATTAAATATTCCACCCCATGGCAACTATAGCCAAATAAATAAAAGTCCGGGAAATACTAGGTCTATTTGGGGCCTTAGTAGTAGCCCTTCCACGTTCATTTCCCTTGGGATTTGTTTAACCTCTGGCTAAATGAATAACCGAGCTAAACCCCTCCCCCGCACACCAAACCATACCACACTCTCCGCGCACATTGCATTTGGATTTTATTAATGTCCGATTAATAAATAACCATAGTCCCGCTCCAAAACACACTAACCTCTAAACCTAAAGTCCAAAACCCACCCGAGGCCGCAAAAAATTAACGTTTATAGCACGCACAATTTTATTAAAACCCATTCATCTCGCCCTCCAGTCCACCGTCGAATCACTCCCCACAGATCCGACGGCCTTCGTCGATATCGGGCGCCCCTTCATAGCGGCAAGATAGTACCCGATGGTCGACAGTTTCACCGTCGTACACAGGGACAACTGTCGGTTGCCTATTGCATCGGGCCGCCCCTAACACATACTGCTCCCGTACCAAAAGCGGTCCGACGCAAACCGCTTACCGCCCTCCCTTGTTGCTTACGTCACCGCATGACGACGCCGCCACCTCACCTACCACTGTGCTGTACCCTGCTGCGTCACCCTGCCACGTCACCCTGCCATGTCACCCTGCCACGTCACCCTGCTGACGTCATCATCCGTACTGGGTCCCACTGCTGACGTCATCTGTCGTACCGCTGATGTCACCCGCCGTACTGCTGATGTCATCCGCCGTAAGGAAAGCGTGCAAGTGCGAAATCGATGCTTAGGAGGCCCAGAATCAAATTCTGAGGCAGTTTTTGATGCGCGAGCATCGCTACGGGAAATAGGCCAAAATGGAGAATTTTAAATTTCAGCAGTTATTTTTGCCTCGAAAGGGCAGAAAAGGGGCGATTTAACAGTTTTTAGCATATCAGAGAAAAGAAGAAGCCCAGATTCAATTAAAGAGTATCAGTGAAGCGGCAAAGAGTATCAGATCGACCATAAAAAAGCGATGAAGCCATTTAAGGCTCTGAGACCACAGTTAATGCATAGTAAAGCCACTCACGAGCAGTGGAACAGAGACCAATGCGCAGTTGTGATGAATGGCCAGCGCATAACAACAAAAGACAGATAGCCTCATTTTTGAAACAGCTGCCCCCAACGCAGCATTAGATAGATATTTTTCATTACTTATAAGACAAGTTAGGTTAACTGCATTTATTTCCTAAAGATCTTGTAGCAGATCTTTTTTGTAGATATTTTGCCTATAAATACAGCCCTGAACAATGTAATAAGGGTTGGTGGGTTGTTTGGTTGATCTCTCATTTTGAGAGCTGCACTATAAATATTAAGAACTTTTGTAATCAAAGATTGCTGGAGTGCTTGCATCTGAACTGGCTGGTTGTGCTTTTAATGGCTGAAGAAATTGGTATGGAATTCTCGTGCTTGCTCACGGTTCAATAAGTTTTTCCTCCCTTCGTTTATCAGTTTATACATAGCTGTACAAAATATATATCATAATCTAAGTTGCAAGAAGAAAGAATAGAGCAGAATTGGTTTTCATGCCCTCTGTGCTCAATTCGTGTAGCTTTTCCATGTTTTCCTCTTAAATTAGTGATGAATATGCATTCTTAATTGCGCATGTTTAAGCTATTCCCTTCATTATATGAATGTTGTCTGGGAATTCTTCATTGCCCCATACAGCTTTCATCCACTTCCCTCTTTGGCTGGATGAGAGATCCTTAATTGCCTCTTATTCCCTGACCTCCATTTCATCCTTGTTCCAGCATAAATCATTGTGCCATGTGTAGCTATCCTGCTCCATATTCCCTTCCTTCTACCAAAGAAAACACACCCTCAGTTTACACGCTATGAACTCCATCCCAATGGTTCTGGAACTTCTTACACTTGCATGCTAACTCTGTTTGATTAAGATCAACCATCCCACTAAACCAAATCAAAACCCATGTGCATCATATCTAGCCTAAAATCATCCCTTAAACAAAGTTAAATCCTAAAGAGAGAGCCCTCTCTGACTGCTGGTAGGCTAGGACCTACAGTCCAAAGATTGGTTTGTGGTTACCTCGGCCGTATTCCCTTAGGAGTCAAAGGGAACAACATGAGTGATAACATAATGGCGACTCGGCTGGGGAAAATCATCTGTTCATTACTGTAAATCCCCATTTTTGATTAGTTTGCCTTTCGAATAAGTCTTAAACTTGTTTTGAAAAATCACAAAAAATAAAAAAATCTCAAAAAAATCTAAAAATATTTTGTTTCTTATTGCATATTAAGTCCTGATCTGTGTGGTGGACAAAGATCAGGCCCTTCAAAGTTGATTTACTTATCCACTTGGCAACTCCACATAATCCTCATAATAAAGACTCCACTGGAGAAAT